>CM022491.1:4237429-4281662 GCA_011952105.1 Coreoperca whiteheadi | reverse complement strand
ATGTTCTATTTTTTTTCTGTATTAGCTGACAACGAGACAACAAGGGGGGGGGGGGGGGGGGGGGGGGGGGGGGGATCAAACTTCTACCAACTTTAACATAACAATGAGTCAACGATTGCTGCTTTGGACTCAGTTAGTAATTAGCTCATTAGAGCCAGATGAAGAAAACTACTGATGTGAGGTGCAATATTGCCCCTGAGCGAAAATTAGAATGTTGATGAAGTGACCTACTTGTGTCCTCATTTATAGGACATGTGCACATCACAACAAGGTTTCTGTAACACTAAATTAAACTATTTTGCAAAGTCTGAAAAATTAAATCACCACCAAAAATGTAAAAAAAAAAAAAAGTACATGTAAAGTTCCACTGAAATAAATCACCTGGGTTTTTTTGGTTTTTTTCTGCTACAGCATACATATTTGCTCTGTAAATTGCATTTCAGGGGTTCTCTTTAAAGAAAATAATAAGTACCTGAAAGAGAGAAATTTAGACTGTATATCTTTCATATTTTTTGGCTTCAGGATAGCAACCCCTATCTTTGGATTAACCAGTTGGAATGCATTAGCTTTCCAGAGTCCTAGACCAAGAACTCTTTTTTCTTCCTTTCAATAACGGAAAGTTATTAACAAGAACTTGAACATTGACATTATTTATGACTGCAGAATGGGCTCACTAATTCCATGATTTAAAATGGATTTGTTGGTTAAATGTAATCTTGTCAGATGATTGAAAAATCCATTCATCTTAGTCATGCATCCTACCAAAGAACAATTAAAGAACATATTGTTGAAATTTTACAATCTTCCCAAAGGTAGTGTAATGGATGAGTTTCTCAGACATTGACTGCTTTCAACATTCAGCGACTTTGTTGACACCTTCAAAGCTACTAAGACTGGAGTACCACCTTCACAAAACATAAGGCATGATGTTTTCTTTGGTAACATTATTCGGGGAGGCCACTTTAGTTGATATTCTGAATATTTCCCCAAGCTGAGACTTTTGCATGTTTCATATTAATATGACATGTCCCATCTGTTTTCAAGTTGTCAGAAACAAAACCCCTCTTGTACAATATAAATTGATTGACCCATCCCACTGAGTTTCAATCTCCCAAAGTTAACATGATTACAGTGCACTTCTCACACCTCACTGATGTCTCATCAGTTCATGTTGGAAATAGGCCCCTGATGCCCAAACTCTATAAAATGTTATTGAAAACCATAGCATCTTAATGACCATCATGGCAGCACAGTGGCACTACTGTGGGAGAGTGAAATTAGAGAGAGATAGAGACAATGAGAAAAATAGAGAGATGGGTGTTAAGGAGAGGATTAGAAAGAAATCGAGTCAATATTGCTCTGTTACAGTGTTCAGCATTTTGTAATTGTAATTGTAAAAGAAACATCTCTGCCAAGGTTTGATGGAATGTTCTGGAGCCCACGTAATGAGTAACTAGTTGGTAGATATGGTGAGTGTTGTAGTTTTAGCAAGGGTAGAGGGGAAGGTAAAGAGAAGGAAGCGCAGAGATGTAGGAGACAACTATTAAGGAGAGAACATGAGTGCAGCAAAAAAAACTCTCTATCTCACTGCAATAAACACATTTTACTTTTACACTGAGTTAAAATAGTAAGTAAAAAGTAAGTAATAAGAATGTCAGAATGATGCAGGACATATTCCTGAATTTACTCACTTCACGCACAGTAATTACATCCTTTGGTGTATTATTGCAAGGGACTTGCACTTGAAGGTGTAGTCCCAGTTATGCCAGAGCATTCATGAGTGTAAAGTGAATTAGGATCAGATTTTTTAGAATTTTGTTTTATGCTCATTGATATATTTTATTGTCTTCAGATTGAATCAGAAATCCCCAAACCTTTCAAACTTACAATCAGTTTACTGACATAACCATTCTTCTTGGATCATAGCTGGGTTTAAAGTAATTTGCAGACACCTGATTTGATGAAAAGGCAAACCATTACACGTCAGATTCCTGAACACAGTAAACACAGCATCAAGTATAATGCTTGGCAGGTTTTGGAGTCGTCTGATTATGTCGTTTTTTGAATCTTTTGAGGTTTATCAAAGTGTGGGAATAAAGAATAAAATAAAATCAGTGACATCCTGGACATACTGTACACTGAATGCTGTCAGTCCCCTGAGACATCCATGTGACATCTAGTACTATAGCAACTTCTGCTATTTATTTAATAGTTGATGTCCTTCCCTCTCACTCTTACTGTGCATGAGAGCCAATGTGCTCGTTGCCTGGAACATCAAAAGTGGACAAAAGCATACAGAAGAAAACTAGATAGGCACCAGCAGATTGAGTTCTATTTCAGAATAATCTGACTCTCACAAATAGCACAAATCATCCCTGTGTCAGGCCATTTGAGTTAAAATGGATAACCTACAGTATCAACCCAACCGCTGACTCCAATATGCAAATGAAAAATCCATAATCACTTGGAATATGGGTTTTCACATTTCCCATGCACTGCAGAAGTTATGACACAAAGCAAAATATTATTTTGGATGAAGTGGGATTAGATTGAAATTGGGAGAAGAAATATATCACCCTTGACACACAATATCATGTAAGTAGGATGACCAGATTTTTACAAATCCTAAATTGGGTCATGGGATCTTGTGCATGTCAATGAGTGCACACAAATCCTTGCAGCACATGCAGATACAGCATAATACTGTCCCCTGAAAGCCTAATAAAAATTATGTAGTTATTTAATTTATTATGCCAATAAATTAGATTAGAGTACATGAAACTTTAATGGTCCCTGAGATGACAATTGGATTATTGCAGAAGCCAAATGTACACCAAAGAAAATCAAATATGAATAATAATAGGAAATTATTATCAAATAAAATTATTAATAAATTATTAAATTATTATTAGGAAACAAGTTGAGAAGATCAGTGCCATTCTCATGTCTGTGTATTGAGAATGGAGCTGGAGCCAGGATTAGTTTAGCTTCACATTAAGATTTGTAGGGGGAAACAGCTTGCATGGCAAAACATCATTAATAAACACGTTCTGTCTCGTTTTTTAAGTCCGTACACAAACAGATAGTCTAAAAATGAAAATTATGACGAGTAACGTGCTGGAATTATTTCTGGCCGAACAACAACAGCCAGGGGACTTCCCAGAGTCACAGTCGTCAGTGTGAGGTTTCCAGGCAACCGGCGGAGATGCTGCACAGAAGTGGTGGGTGGATGGATAAACCATTATTCATCAAGAAATGATAGCATGTAACGCTCCCTAAAACAAGCTGTCTGAGTGCTCTGAGTGAGTATGTAACATAAAAAAACTAAAACTGAATGTTGATTTACAACTTAAAGAAATCACCTCACTGAATATTTGACAGATTTGTTTTGATCATCAGACTCCAAGAATGTAAATTTTTTTGTCATCATGACAAAATTCTGAAGTTTGAAGGTGTGTCCCTATACAGCTACTTCTTCTGTGGCCCATATTGATGCTACTAGTAATCTGTGCATTACAGTTAGTAGTTAATTTGTCACAGAAATACATTGTACATACCTTAATAAGAAAATAGTGGCCACATTATCTGTATACACAAACAGCAAGATGCCTTGTTGTCAAGGAGAATCTTCTCATTGAGGCTCTTTATTGGGAATGTAATTGGATGCAGCAAGTCCATAGATGCTGATGATAGAGTAAGCCACACACAGAGAGAATGTACAAGCAGCAGATGAATAGTCATATACACATTTACACTTACTGTATTTGCCATTGAACTGTCAATTCATCCCAAGGATGAATTATGGTGGCCAAAAGGCAAACAGCACAGACCTTTTTGCTGATATGCATTCATTTGCACACATTTGTTGATATGCAAACTAGGGTTCTTTTCCAAGAGAACTGATGAAAAACCCACATTGACCTTCAAAACTCAATCCACCATTCAAGGACATTCTTTTACCTGTGAAGAAACAACACCAAATAGCAGAAATTGACTTCAGGGAGTATAATAATTTGCAAAAGCAAATGATAACAAACAGAAGAAGAACCTTTCTGTATTTCTCAGGCAGGGTATAGGGCCCATCTAAAGGAGGGTCTTGCCTTGTTCTTTATCTGGGTCATTTGCTGCAGGATAGGCCTGAATATTCTTTGTTGAACTGAGTCGTGTGTTTGTCACTGAGGATTAGTGAACACATGGAGAAAGCAGTAAGATTGCAGAAACAAAGAGCTTTTCTAATCATTTAGGAGAGAAATTAGCATACACAAGTAACATCTGATTTTTATAACCAATATCAGGTTGAATAAATATTTACAGTAAATGAAAAACATAATATTTTGCCCCCCAACATTAAAGTGGAGTGATTTTTTTGTTGAATATGTAATTAGTGCTACATCATCCAAATGATTTGGTTCCATTAGCTCCCTACTCCCTATGTTTCCTTGGTAGGCTGTAGGTGGGAACCAGCTGGCTATGGGAGATGAGTGCTGTCTGAATGCTGTCATTATCTTAAATATCAAATCATGCACCTCAGGAACGCAGCACATTTTGTGTCTCAGAGGAGAACTCTGAAGGCAATGGAATAGAGGTATTCAGATACTGGCTGCGCCAAAATGTAAAAAAATACTCCATTGAAAGTATAAATCATAGGGAACTAATAGGGATTATGAGCTGCCAAGAAACAGGTTATAACGTTATACAATTACATGAACAATCTGAGTCTGAAAATCAACTAGAAAACTAGAAAATATTGCTGTCAAACTATATAAGAGTAAAACGTTGAATAATTGCCTTTGGAATGTGGTAAAATAGAATAAAGTATTAAGTATGAAACAGTATAAAATGTAAGTCAAAACTGTACTTATAAAGGAATACATTCAAGCAAACCTACCTGCACAGAGGACGTAGAGTGGAATCGCTCAATTTTTGATACCCCAGACTTCCCCAGAGTAATTTGTTGTTGGTTAATGTGTATACTGTTGTTAGTAGATGATACTGTGTTTAGAGTCATCATGTGATAGTTTTCTACGCCGTGCCATTCTCCCAGCTAAACATGTTGAAATGTCTCTAAGAATGTAGGCAGAAGACCCGTCTGCACGAGCGTTTGTTTATGTTTGACAGAGAAATTTAACCAATAACCCACTTGGTGGACATTAATCTGCCAGAGTCTAGGCTACCCTATCGTTTATGAGAGGTTTTTGGACTGAAGGTTAAAATGAGATTTATTTCATAATTCTTACAAAGACTATTTCCTTTATATTCATGTTGAGAGTAGAAGAGGACTTAGTTGATGAATAAAAAGCATTCATTTGTGCATAGAAATTCACTAGAATGAAGGAAATGAAGTGTCTGACACTCACAAACTCATGGGGGTTTGCTTGCTTGATTTGTGTCCCCTGGGCATGGGGCCACTGGCAAGGTGTCCCTTATTTTTCCACACTGAAGGTGGTAACCCTAGTTCCGAGTATGTGACCAACAGTCAACACATTTACTTGGCCTGAGTCCCAATGAACGCTGGAAACCCTGAAGGCTACTTGGACCTGATTTGACCTCACAAGTTTGATCCATCCAGGAACAGAGTCTTCGAGCACAGTCTGGTAAATACGGAGGGCCACTGCAGGTGATGCAACATATGGGGCTCAGATGGTGCGGTTGGCAGTGTCCTCAGGCAGTAACCAAGCAACCAAGGACTATACTAAGACTGAGCAAGAATTGCAGCTGTGCATCATTTAATGGATGGGACAAGCGGAAAAGTATGTGAGGGTAAATGGAGAGCCAGACAGCTGCAACCACAATCAGGCACTTAAAGACACACACACACACACACACACACACACACAGACAAAATGACAGCAACATAACAAACATGCACAGGAGCACAAATGGACACACATAACCCCACACAAACATGCATAACCTTTACCTTTCCCACACTGTCTTTTTAAAGACTCTTGCTCTCAGTTCTACACCAATGACTCCATCTTGACACAGAGATCAGAAAGTTGCCAGAAAGTAACCGGCAATTTGCTCCTTGGTTAAACACTTGGAAGACACAGATCCCCGTCAGCAGCAGCAAATCCATCAGAGAGAAATAAATGCTGACAAAGACAGGGGACAAGACAGAAAGAAAAGGAGAATACCTCTAAACCTCTTAGGCTCAAACAACCTTCCTGTCTCACTCTGGGGGGTTGGAAACCCCTGAGGTGTATAATATGAAACAGCATGTTAATGTTACTCTTCCCTTTTAACTTCTTTATTGCTATTAAAAGCTACTGTTATGATAGCCCCCTCACTGTCTCATCTGACATCCTCTGTACTCAAATGTTCTCTCATCTCCTCTCTTTACATGATTTCACTTCTGTGGTCTCTTTTGCCTTGCTGCCCTCCCTTCATGTGGATATTTAGAGGGCCACAAGTCACCATACCTAAACAATAAAATAGGCTGTTAAACTAAAAACTGTAAAACCTAAGGAGTGTGGTTAATGTTTGGTAAAAAGAAACTATTCTCACCAGCCAAATCAATGATGTGAAATGGTTAAAAAGTGTAGTTTACCTCAAATTACTCACTCATCCTGTCAGCCAAAACAATGATGGAAAGATCATGTCATGATGTCAAGTAGAATTTGAACATGTGATACGTGGCTATACACAAGTGTTTTATTAAAGACTTGCTCTTGCTACTTGTATAATTATACTGTAATTATAATTATTATAAGTCTAGGTCTCACAGTGCAGTTGTTCAGCATCGGCACACTTAGTTTATGAGGCACAAAACATTTTTGGTCACATTTTTTGGTCTTCTTGGAGCATTGAAATGCACTGATAGGGACCATCCTTGAGGGTGAGAAGATAAAATAAAAGATGTTGGTGAATTACAGTAGCAAAAAATCATGAACTGTGAAATAACAAATATTTCCCTTCATTTTTGATTGATTTTGGTTTGACCTTAAAATAACTGAGTTTACCACAAGAACTGTTTTGAACTGGGTAGGTATGGTCCCACCTGTTCACCATATGGTGCCTGTGATGAGCTCGGTTGCTAAGACACAGACACAGAATTTACAGTCAGAATGGGATGCATCTATACAGAAAACTTGCCACAACTTTGTGAAAGTATTGTCATATTGCCGCATCACAATTTCAAAAGCATTTCAAAAGCATTTCAAAAGATACAAAAGATTGGCAGTGCAGTGGCTGTTTGACTAATGTATTAGTGAGAGAAAGAGTGAGAGAGAGAGCAAAGATAGCGGTGCACAAAAGAGAGAGAGGCACAGAGACACAGGGTGATTATCTCTGCTGTGTAACACAGGGGATTGGACTCAAGATGAGCCTCTCTGGCACAAATTTATCTATGTTGTCAGGTGTGCCGAGACGATTACCCACCATGCTGTGCTGCTCTGTGGCAACTCCCTCAGTGGGAGTCAAGTTCTCACACAAGACCAGAGCCAGGGAAAGAATGGCAGCCTATTACTCATAGCCTCGTCCTTATGTTCCCTTCACAAAGTTTGATGGACAACAAAACCTTATCTACTGACTCATGGTTGACTGCTGTTATTATCCCTTATTATCCATCCATGTCTATTTGTTTTGATAGTGATTGGAAGGCTAAATGCTATTATGCTGACATATATACACAAAATATGATCGGGGCAGTAAAGTAGAAGGCTATACCTCCCTGGCCACTGCTGTTGTAGCTATTAAAGCTCTTACAATACTAGTAGATTAGGTTTATGAGCAATGATTCCATAAATAATCCAGATTTAGACTGCTTTGTTTCATTTGCAGTTCATTTCTTACAATTAATGTATCAGGTTTAAAAATGCTTAATAAGTTAGAATAAATAATGTGGTATTGACAATGGTTCTCTGTCAAAAAAAATGACTTTGACATTTTGATGAGCTGGATTTTGGCACACTTGGCTACTGCTCATGTCAACTCATTAAGAGTTTTTTCTTGCTAAAATAGAAAACAAAAAGAAATAGAGACAAAAAAAATCATTCTACCATGCTAAACAAATTAAAAGAAACGGTTCCATCTCATCACTGACTGTACCACTGTACCAAGCATAGTTTGGCTGATGGCATGTTTTTTATGTCAAAATTGGATTCTGCCAGAGGGAAAGTCAAAATAGTTAAGCCTCAGGTGTCAGCTGTTAAGCTCCACTGTCCCTTTTGCCTCAAAGCTCTTGTATTTGTCTATACAATCACCACTTGAAATGAAGACACTAATCTACAGCCTTATTGATCTTTTCTCTTAACATGTTCCATAGTGTCAGGTAGTGTTGATTTGTGGCACTTCAGATAGCTTCCATTTCAGCCTGCTACAAGATAATATGATTTACATTTGTCATTTAAAATACTTCATCAGATGAAACTTGTTAACTGAATGATAACTCTGAGACCCTTTGTTAATGAACAGTGTTGGGATGAAATATATACCAGTCTGTTAGAGGCCTATTCCACTAGTCCCATAAAAACAACTCCCTTGATTTACACAACGTTCAGAGGAACATTCAGTGGCTTATTTATGTGTATGATACATAATATATTCTCTGAATGCTACAGTCATTAAATCTTATTGGTATCTTGAGATTCAGAAAGAAAACTATTTCATTATAGCTTAAAGATCAACACCTCCCACCTTATATTTTCCATGTTCTTGTGGAGCTGTGCCAGCACCTCATAATACCCTTCCCTCTAAAGTGACAGAGGGGCTTTGATTCTAAGTGGAAACAAACGTTAAAGAAACTCCCAATCTTTTATTCTTGTTTATTTTTTACAACTTTTCACATTCAACAACAATGTTCACAAAGCAAAGCACCGTCAGACAAGTCAACAGAGGGAGGGATGGACAGCTGTGCCAAAACTTTACACTCACAAAAAAATCACACACTTAAATAATGATATTTGTATTTTTTGTTTATATTTATGTATTGCGCTCGAGATTAGTTGTAATAGCTATGGAAATAAATTGAATTCTGCAATGTGAAATATGTAATTCCCTCTTCTTCTGCTGCTTCTTCTTCTTCTTCTTTTAGTGATATTAGTAAATTAAGAGCTTTAATACAAGCAATACTTTTGACTATGGGATGTCATCAGTGTTGTTAAACATTCCCTTTCATCCCACATATTTCATGATGATATGACTTGCAGTGGTCAGAGAATTACCAAACAATACCACTGTTATCTCTGGCCTTTTGCTGCCACCGCTGTCCCACAGAGTTTGATCCCTGCAGTCACTCACATCTCAGGTGGGGCCTGACAGAGGACCCACAGGATTATCCAAACAATACTAAAACTGGGACATAAGGATTAGCTTTGGCCCTGTAATCCCCAATGGAGTTCCCAACACTGCTGCCACCATCCCCCCAACCCTCAAAGGCTCCTGCATTTACCTGAAGAGGTTTTGAAGATTTGAAGTCTTGTTTAGCTACTCAGGGTTACATGGATAATAAATGTCATCAGAATTCTGTGAATGAAATTACAAGTGCTTTGGTGAATGAAGTTAATATGTACTAACATTTTGCCATAAACATTTAGAAGCGTTCGTTTTTTACACAGTGAAGACAAAAATGGAACCTTACCTTAATCTAAATGGTTAAACAGAGACCAGGGGGCATTGAGCGCCAATGCAGGGCCCTAGGTAGGTGGAGGTGGAGGTATGGTTTATGACAGCTGTCACAAACCAAAGTTCACCAAACGTCAGATTCAACACATAGGTTTGGGCCTAAATATCTCTACTGCAGATAACAGTTCTGTATAATTGAAATCCAGTGGTGGTCGACATTCTGATCACTAACAGGCTCTTCATCATCAGTTATGCTATCACCTTTGTCTACATCTGCTGGGCAAGACGCTGGAATTTACTATTATTCTCTTACTGTGAAGCAAACAAAACAAATTCTTCCACAATGCCGTGAATTGAACACATCATTTTGTCATGTGTTTTCAGGATCACTACCACCGCTGCTTGTATGATGGACCTGAGAAGGTATCCACTGGATGAGCAGAACTGCACACTTGAGATAGAGAGTTGTGAGTAATTCCTTCCTTCGTTCATTAATTATTCTCTTCTGGCATTTATTGATATTTTGTTTCTTATCAGTGCCATGAAAAAGCTTGACTGCCACAAGTGTCTGTACCCTTATACGATGGCATAGCCTCAGCTTTGTTCAGTCAGATGTCAGGAACTATGTGTGACTGGGCCCACGCTTTGTCCAAATACTTTGTGGTCTAATGTGGTACAAGGATTTACGCAGAATTTTAAGTTTTCCAACATAATCCTACCCATCCAATTTATTGTATTTCCCTTGGTAAAAGTAGAATAATTCTTTCCTTCCTACATATACCCACAGCTGATTTTGCTGTTCTTAAAATAAACTATTCAGTTCAGATAAATACTGTAGGATATAATGTTTTTATTGCACAACAATTAGTTAAGTTGTATGATAATAAAGGTGGCACGCAGACCTTAGAAAAAAATAGTTGGGAATTTAGGTAAAATAATTGTAATAAGCCTAGAATAAGCCTAACACCAGATAGCCCTCATCAAATGAGCTAATGGTCATAGCTCAATGAGAACCTCTACCTTCACTTAAGCAGTGGACTACTTTGTGTAATGTGCGCTGGCCGTGGTGCTGAAGTGATAAACGAGCGCTAAATGCTAATACTGTCCAATGCTCAAAGCTGCAGCCTAGTTTCAAACTATTTAAAAGCAGTACATCATAAGGGTTGTCCTAGGGGTGCTGTGACAACTCTACTGCAGCTACCATTTAACCACAACCCACTTTAAAGGTTTCAATGCATCCCAGGATCTCTGTTGTATCAGTCCCTTTCAGTTTTTCCACACTCAGATTTTAATCTATTTGATAAGGGGGAAAAAAATAAAAATACAGGATGTCTTTAGTTTCATTTAAGATAATTATTAGTAAAGCCTAAAATGGTAGGTTCACATTTCTCAAATGAATGTCTACTTTCTTTATAACTTCACTTGCGTGCAATGTTGTCCAACACAGCTGTCAGCCCTGATGTTAACTGCTGCTGCTTTAATGCCAAAAACCCTACCGTCTTAGTTGCTGGGAAATATTTTCCCGGTACCTCCATGATCACCCTCTCCATCAATTTTCTCTTTCCTCTAATGTGAGACTAAGACCTGGAACTTTATGTATCCAAGGCTGAAGATGCTCAAACCTCCATAGACACTTTTTCCAAATGTGTTGTTTCCAGTTACAGGCCAGCAACAGTCTGTTGAGTTCTTTGACAGTGTGGTTACAGGAATGCATGAAGTGTTGTTTACAGTATTCAGCTAGTGGACTAGAATGTGTTTTGCTAGGTGCATGATGTGCACATAAGGATCTACAACTGTATTACATATTTAATCAAATTCTATAATTTCCATGAAAAGAGTTTGTTGAAATCAAACACACATTATATTCATCTTGAATATGAAAAATGTGGGCAGTCTGGCCTCGATATAGGTGCAGTAGATATGTAAAAAAAAAACTGAAAAGGAAAACCTAGGAAGGAGAGAACACCAACAGAGATGGAATCAAAATCAAGCTGTGGCAGATTAGTGTAAAAGAGATGTGGAATGGGATGAGAAACATTCTCCTGTGTGTCATCTGTTAGGCCAAATGGTTGAAGGGAACCAGGAGGGGACAAACCAATTAAACCTGTTTTTCAACAGGTTTGACAAGGCGACCTCAGGCCAGCTACACAGGCATCCCCCTCTCCTTTACTGATGACAGTGCAGCAGCATCACAGCTCCTTAGTAAATCTAAACTGTCCATCAAAGATACAACATGACTGCACTTTTCTTCTACCCAGTCTGTCCATCACGCCACTTCTTAGCAGGGACTGAGGAATGCTTTGTGCAAGAGTAAAAGAGTTAAAGGTAAGCAATTGTCCAGTGGCAGAGGTTCTCCCGCTTGTCTTTAACCCCCTACTGAACCTAAAATTAGGGTCCACTCTTCCATATGACCTGCTCACATTACGGGCCTGTGAAAGGATGTTCCTCAGGTCTCTAAAATAAGACTGTCAAGATGGATTTACAAATACCACTCATATTCCTATTCAGCAAGTTTTGTTTTCCTATGTAGAGAGGCCTGTGGTGATGATAGTATTCTTTGATTTCATTCAAACATCCTTTAACCCTTTCTGTTCTGTTTGAGGTCGGATGCAGGCATTGTAGCCACTGTCAGGAATTCCAGGATAATGGATGAACTCACAGACATAGACTGGATTGTTTAGTATAATTTCCATTCTGAGGCCTATGCGAAAACTGTAGTTGTAGTTCACAAAAAAATAACTATTGTCTTAAATGTCTATTCTTGTGTTTTTGAATGTTTTATCCTGCTTGAAAATTCCCATATTCTTTACAATACTAGCACACATTTAGCACACTAGGCAGGAGATAGATTGTTGAATGTGTGTTACAATAGTACCTTCCATCAGGTTCCGTTAATTACAGTAAAAAAATCAACTAAACAGACTTGAAACTTTCTAATGCTTGGTAATCCATTACAGTGAATATTTCTAGATACTGTAAGTTACCTAACCCTTGGACTGTGATGCTGTTGAGAGTGCAAGTTGAACAAAGAAACCCTTGTGCCTCATTTTCTAATGCTCACATTTAGAAATATCAGTGCTGCATATAAGGTCAGTGACCAGGGAGAAATTAGGAAAGTATTGAAGCAGTAGAGAGGATGACCTTCATGCTGACACTACTATACACAAGACTGCTTGCTTGTCATCTGTAGCTTCTCTTGCCAAGAGGAGCATTAAGCAAAAACACCTTAATCAAACCTAATTGGGAATCTGGTATGCCTCTGGTAAGATGGTGTAGAGCTCGTAACTACAAATGTTACCTCACACTGTGCAATGTAAATTTAAACTACTTGTTTGAACATAGTTCATGGGAATGTTGGCAGGCAAGTGAGGGGGAGACAGCGAGGGACATTGGCTGTTTACAAATGAGTGTACCTCACAACAGAGCTAGTTATTAGCAACCCAAGCACACATCCTTCTCTTTTAATTTGGTGACAGGTTTTCCCACCAAATGCACAGGGCAGGGATTACTAACTGCAGCTGTGTGTGTGTGTGTGTGTGTGTGTGTGTGTGTGTGTGTGTGTGTGTGTGTGTGCACTTGTACAGCCATCTTTGTGAGGACCAATTTGCGTTTTAGACCTTGGGAGTGAGGACATTTTTGGAAAGTGAAGAAATTTAGGCCGATCCTCACTTTTCAACAAACTTTCAAAGGGCTGTTTGAGGGTTAAGAATTGGTTTTAGTGTTAGGGTTAGGGTTAGAATTAGGTTTAGGTTAGGGTAAGGGTTAGGGTTGGGGTTAGGCACCTAGTTGTGATGGTTAAGGTTAGGGTAAGGGGCTCATTATGTCAATGAGTATAGAAGTATCGAAGTTCTGGGTTGTGTGTGTTTGTGTGTGCATAGACATGGGTCTAAAAATTTGAAAACAAAACGCACATTCCCTATTGTGTTTCATCTGGGCCCTGGGAGTAGAAGGGCTCATGGAACAGCAGTGTAAAGGGGATCTCTGTTAGGTTAGACCGTCTTAGTTCTAATGTTGCCTTCAATGACTCCCCTCATTGGGTTGGATGGTTGATTTTTCTGCAGCTGTGCTCTTTCTCTTTTATAAATGTGTCTGTTTTTTTTTCACAATCCTGGTCTCCACTTGTGCTTCTGGCCCTTTTCACTGTCTATCTCTTTTTGTCTGCCTCCTCCCTTCTTTCACACATTTTCTAGTGTCATGAGTCCATACTCTGCTCTTTTTTATCTATTGCTTGTTTCCAGTGAGTTTGATTTCACCAATGTCTCCTAATATCCTGACGTTGAGCCGCTGAGTGATGCCTGTGATTTAATAGGCTTTGACAGGTTGAATATAAAACATCCAAGACCTTTCTTGTATGGATCAGGCTTTCAATCCCTTCATGCTGACCTTTTCTAATTATTTTAGGCAAAAGTTAAAATGCAAAAGTTAAAATGCTGACCCTGGTTTAATTATCAAGTTTAATCACACAGTGACAAGCTGTTTCAGTACGATGGTTTCTGTTTCAGCATGGTTTATTTTGTGCAAAGACGGATGGCGCCAACGTATTGTTTTCAATTATACAAGAAAGTTCATTGATCTGTTATAGTTCTCAAGTTGCCACGCACAAAAAATATCAATAGTATTAATTATTCTAAAATTCCTCTTGTTTCCCACAGTTCTTTCACACATTGAATAAAAGGTAAATCAAGAAATACTTAAAACACTTTTCAGCCAACACAGGATATTACAGCTGTACTGAGCCTGGAGAAAACTGCTTCAAATTTTTACTGGCAGAGTTTCTAATGTAAACTGTACCATTCATTATATGCAAGTCTTCACCCTTTTGCCAACCAATACCCCTTTTAACAGTACCATTTTACTCTCATTTGTGATTTTCTGTCCTGAATCACTCAAGGAGTTTAAGCATGGATAAGGATCGCATCCTATACGCTCATCATTTGTTACATGTTTGACATGAATGACAGGTTCACATGGAGGAAGGGAAGGGAAAAATAACAAACCTCATGCTTATAGTGGTGGGGATGGAGAGACATAAATGATTCATACTGGATAGCCCAGAGACGTTTCCCACCCTGCCTGTGACTCATGGTTTAGTGGATTCACAAATTGCTCACCCATATTTTGGACTGTGAGTTTTGTAAGAATAAATAAAGAAAGAATAGCAAAGATAATTTCATAAACATCGCACAACATTGTGATCTAGTGTCTGAGTGACACTGGAGACTGCCGTTTGTGTTCTGTTTCCTAACAACTGTCAACTTTAGTTAATTTTAACCATGACTAAACTTAACCAAGTCATTTTAGTTACTAAAATTTAACAAAACCTTGGCAGATCATAATATGCTCATATAAATTGTATTTGGAACTATCATATTAAGAGTATAATGACAATTAATCTGTAGTCCTGCAACTCTATTTAAAGAGCAGTAGATGTTGATTGGCACTTGAAAACATAATGGGGATGGTGAAGGAAGCAGCACTAGGGAAGAGTCTTTACAAAGTTAACAAAAAAATGTTAGTATAAAACAGGAACCTACCACCATTTATCAGTCACTGCTGACATCACAATTTACCTATGGACATGCATTCAAATCCATGAGTGAACCCACTTCAACAAAAAGTAATATACAGAACAAATATACGCCTCCTCCCACAACTTAATTAAGTGTGTCATTGAGCTCAAACAAATGTGGCAAATGCTCTTCCTTCTTCATAAACCATTTGCAAAGCTGAATATTTAAAATCCAGTGGCCGGGGCAGACATCCCACCAGCAGTCTCCCTGACTTTATTATTATTATTATTATTATTATTATTATTAGAGGTAGGGGTGGCACTAGTAGTAATATTATTATCAATATCTGTTTCCGTTTTATAAATTGTAGTTTTCATATGCTATTTCATGCTATACACTATTTTGCATTTCTGAGTACTATTATGACTTGCTTTCATTGTTATATTGTTTTTATTGTTGTTTATCTGTTTTCATTTAGCTTACTTGCTGTGTTCATATTGTGTACTATTATGCATTTTTTATTAACTCTGAAGCACTTTGAAACTGCTTTCTTGAAAAGTGCTATATAAATAAAGCTTACGTTTTTACATTATTGGTCAACATAGAATGTGGTCAATTCTGAAAGAGAAGTTCTACCTCTCGTTTAAGAAACTCTCACTGGGTTCTCGTACAATCATTCCAAGTTTATCATCCAGGGAGAGCCTCAAGATGTGTTAACTCTTTGCTCATAACTCCTGTAGATCTCTGTGTCTATAAACATTGGCAATAACTAAGATAGATAGAGGTGATAAGAATTACTACACTCTGGATATGAATACATGATAGAAGGTACGGAAAATATGTACTTGTTCCTCAGACTCGCCTGTTATGTGTAATGCTGATACTGCTCCAAAGACTTCGTAACAAAAATATATTGTATTTGCTGGCTTATCTTTACTATGAGGGCCACACAACCTCAGACTCACGTTCAGCAGTATTGGATAAGGGTTGGGTTTAAAAACGTACAAGCCAAGCCCTGTCTCCATGCATTTGTTTTGTTACTACTTGCTCAGTATCTCTATAATGCATGCATAATCCAGGAATCCAACTATAGTGTAGCAGGTCACACAAGATTTTTAGTCAGTGTAAGTAAATACCATCCCTTGCATTGTTTAAAAGGGTTAAACCCCTGATGTTCTGCTTCACTGTTACAGTAATGCAGTTTACAATGTAAAGTGTATAAACTGCTGTACAGTCAACCTGCCTTCACAGGAAGCTGATTCTACCCAAACATTTAACACTGACTTCAGAAGAAAAGTCACCTGTTCACCTTTTCAAATTATCATAACAAAAGTAGGGTCACTCATCCATTTAACCATGAATACTACATAAAAGCGTTTTTGCTCTGATTAGCTGCTTTAGCTTTGGCATTTGTGTGACTGTAGGTGTCTCTTTAGGAGACAACGTAATTGAGAATTTAAGTATAGCTGCACTAAAAAAGCACTGAGAGAAAATGGAACTCAAACGCAAACTAAGACAAACATGCAGTAACAGATACTTTAATATCCTCACACATGCACGCTAAAACAGATAAAGACATCCCTGTTATTTTCTGTATACACTGAGAGGGGAGTGAAAGGCACATTACGACTGTTATCTCACACAGTTTCTGTGCACTCACAATGAGACTATCATTTCATTACAGCATCTCGACCAAGTAATAGTTATATTTTCTGCACCAGCGATCCACATCATATGGACAGAGCCACTTGCACGATTCTATCTCTCTCTTGCTATTTGTGCCCATCAGTGCTCATTTTTAGAAAATGCACACATCGTCTGGGGTGCGAATAGTTTCTACACATAGGCTTGCATAGCTTATTTATTTATCTTATCTTCAGATGTTCTGTCTCTATCCAGTTATGCAGTCAGCTGCAGCTTGCTGTGTACTGCAAGTCTGAAGACATTTTTAATTGGACACCAGGAATAACATTAAAGTCGCTTTGAACTGCGTGGAATAAAAAATTTATCTGAGACATATTTGGAGTGGAGTAGCCTTCTCAGCTCACAGGGGAGAGAGCAAGCAGCATTGAGATGTTCAGGGGGTTTGATTTTGACGTGTCCATTCGTGTGTGTGTGTGTGTGTTTTGTGTGTCCATGCAAGCATGTGTGTCTTTATGTGTTCAGGTATGCATGTGTTTGCCTGCATCTGTGGACATGTGTTTGCTCATGCACCACAAATCATTGTCTATTAATATGCATTGAGTTGACTGTGGAACTGTAGAAAGAGCCAGCCTTCCTAAACCATGCATTGTCAATACTACAAGTCTGGTTAGGTGGAACTGTGTAGGTAGGTTTTCAATGGACACACTGTATCATAAGTTTATTATTTATTATTAACACATGCTCCCACTATTCCTTGTTTGCTTCCTGGACTAATGTAATGGCTTGTTTGGTGGTACAGCATTCAAAATTCTCAATTTTACTATTCATAGTGAATAAATTAGGTTTGACATCTCTTGTGGCATCTTTTGATTTGAAGGTGCTGTTCTCCAGTGAGTTTTGTGAACAATGTCATAGTAAAAAGCTGTCTGATCTCATTATAGATGTGAAGAAAAGGATAAAAAGGACTTTTGTGATCGTTGTTAGTGCTTCCGCATGGCCTTGGTCACAATGACAATGGTGTTTATTACTGTGCACTATTTTTTTTACAGGTATACACCATTTAGAAGTAAAGAAAAAACTTTGTTATCCCTGATTATGTTTTGCCTAGAGCAATATCAAAGCCAGTGTTTTATCTCCCTCCAAAATCCTTCTTTGCCAATTTAAACAAATCAACTGAGACATTATTTCATAAGCTTGATAAAAAGGCCTGGAGTCAGATTCGGTCAGGGAGATATGCCAGAGTCCCAGTTAAATAGCTTTAGTATTGTATTGCTATCTCCTCTGATGCTATCGTGAACAATTTCATTTATTTTTGGTCTGCCAATGCTCCCAGATTTTGGAATCCATGAGTAAAGCCTTTGTGTTAGTGTAAAATACATATTGTCACACCCAAAGTTTTTCCAGCTTTTTTTGTACTGAAGGGATGAGTTTGCTCCTCATCCCATTGAGGAATCAAAGAGCTAATTTCCTCTTTTCTCATTTCATTGTTTCATAGTTAATAGATATACAGTAGACTAACTCTTTCTTGTCTGTGGTGTATTGCATATCATGTCTTTTTTTCTCTTTCAGATTTTTCTCACTCTCACTCTCACTGTCTTCAGTTAATTTCATGCAGTCAGAACAAATCATCTGTGCTAAACATTTTGACGTAATAACTATAATATGAAAGCAAAGTATTGTAAAAATGCAAAGTCAGCCTCAGTTATGTAGAAACAATGGAGTTAAGTGAATGGGTAGCTGGACAATCAAAAATATGAGGACTGGATCGAATCATTGACTCTTAGGCTTGTTCGGTTTGCACATAGGCATTTACTTCTCTTTACTGGAAGCGTTTATACACAGGTCTGAGTGTAGCTGGTGTGTATTGGCAGTTGCTTGTGACATTAATAATCTATTTTTGTAAAATCATGTTAGCAGCCAAAGTAGAGGCTATAATGTGCTTTACACCCCATGATACAAAAGTGTTGGATGAATATATTGGCAATTTTGCTCTTCTATGCTGTGCTTAAATTGAAGAGCTACTGCTGATGTACCAGAGGAAAGTCCATAGGCTCATTAAAATCAAAAGATGGCACAGCACAGTAATCTGTCGGTTAGATCTTGAGATATATAATTGAAAAAGTTTAAATTTTAGCGTGAGGTAGTGCAAAAGAAAAGCTCATGAAATGTGCAAACTAGAAAGGCTTCATCCTCTAGGGACAATGATTGTTATAAAGTTAATGGCAACATCCCTGACATTTTGGTACACCCAGTGTACAAGTGGAAATTTAGCCCTGATGGTGGCACAAGCGGAAAGATCAGGGGGGTCACTAATAAAATGAGCTTTCATCCTCTAGGGACGATCTTCTGGGACTGAACACAGTGACTCAAATTTAAATTTTGATTCTCAAATAGAGGAGATTATTCAGTCGTGGGGTTTTATCACTTAAGAAATGTATCCAAAATCAAGTTATTTCTGTCTGCCCCTGACCTGGCCTGCCTTTATTTCATCTCGTCTCAACTAATATAATTTCCTTATACTCTGCACTTAGTAGAGCAGCACTTAATCGTCTGAAGTTGGTTCAAAATGCAGTTACCAGGCTTTTTACTGGAACTAAGAGAAGAGAACACATTAATCTTTTTTTACCCTCCTTCCTTTGGCAACTTATTGCCTTTGAAATACATTTAGAAATTATATCGATTACCTCTTGATGTGAGGTGATGAGGATGATGTGATATGACTACCCAAACTTCATCATACATGAATGTTTTGGAAATAAAACATTTTTTATGAAAAAACAGCAGCATATTTGAACTAAGTGAGCACCCAACTCCACTTTCGTCAAGAGGAACAAGATATGTCCGAGTGTGAGGGTGTTGAACGCAGCCACTGAATAGTCTGCTTTAATAATTCAGAGCAACTAAATAGGTCACACAAGTATTAATTAAGCAGAGCAGGATATGGGGGAGGGAGAAGAAGAGGGAAGGTAGAGTGAAAGATAGATGGACACATAATGGTAGTTATAACAGAGAAATAACCGAGAAACGAGGAGGAGAGGAGCGTAATAAAATGGAAAAAAAGTAGTGGGAAAAAGGGAGATAAAAAAACAGAACAAGTTAGAGAAGAATAAGAAGATCTATATTGTATGCAATAATAGATGAAACAGTGTGGGAGTTCCCTCTAAATTGTTCTGTCAAACATGCTTTCATTACTCATCCAGTCCGGCCCTGGCATCACCGCCATCCCACACACACATACTGTACATAGTCATGCAAATCAAGCATGTTAATTCATTTTCTAGCTGCTAAATTTCCCCATCATCAACATCCGACAAAGCAATTGTCAAACATGCTGATTGCACAAAAGAGTCAACTTCCACGCATGCAATCAAATGATACAATAATCACTCAGGCAATCTCCACTAACATGCATGCAAATCCCCATTGCAAAAAACACGCAGTAACAAGTGTTGCAACAGTCGCAAAGGATTACATTGCATGTTGAACTACTGAAAACATTCCCGATTATTGTTTAATACATCTCCTGCTGTCACCTAAAATTTCTCAACTCTTTTGTAGACCTAAAGAAAAACAATAGTCCCATGCATGTTTTAAAACAAGCTTGGCTGACATACATGTCGGGCTTTTTTAAAGCAGTCTGCCATGATTTATTATTACGAAGACTTCTGCTCTGGTGCAAGGAGGCCTCAAAAAAACTTCAATACTATGGAAAGAAGCATTCAAACACACACAGAGAGATTCAAATGGTGACAATTATACCCTTTTTACTTTATTACTTTGCAAATAATTGTTTTAATTAAGATTCACATAGTTTTGGCATTAGCATTAGTCATGGCTTTAATGGTGAGCCAGCCTTCTAAAACAGTGCACTAACCCTAGCTGTCTCCTGTCACTCCTCGTCTCCTCATTTCCCTCTCCTGTCTCTGAGACCAATATGCCCTGAAGTCAGCAGACATGACAACTTCACCAGAGCAGACAAGTAGGCAGTAGATTACGCAATAGCCAAGTTTCATGGTCTAATGAAAATGTTCTACTTTTTTTCTTGCCTTGTTTTACTTGTCTTCAGCTATGACTACAGAGTACCATATTACTCAATCATTTATTTCTCCTGCCCACTGGTCGCTTTGCTGTCCATGTCTCCACTGATTTAGCCAAAATGAGAGCAAAAGAGCGAGTAGCTTTGGTTCAGATTAATATTAATGGACTTGCCTCTTGTCCCTTTGTAGATTTTACTGGGTTTCAGTGATGAAAATGGGTGCCAACCCTGGTTATTTAATCAGTCTTGCCCTTAGTATTTCATATTTTAGTTGATCATGGGACAAAACATACTAAAGTTGACTCATACTCTATATATTTAGTCCCATATATGAGGGGTTCCCCCAGCTACTCTATGGAATGTTAGCTTAACCTGATTTCATAATTTATAGGTTTAACAGACTTTTTCATTATTCAGTTATTGTCAAGAATACAGTACCAAGACATCAGCACGTGTCTTGCTCATGGGTACCTAAGACGTTGATGTTGAGGTGCATGGAACTTTGGTTGTACTGGGAAGTTGAATGTGGGTAACTGTGAGTACTTATGAATCAAGGTTTTAAAAATCCGTTTAAATATTCACTTTAGTCATGTCATGTTGAAGTATCACAAGTGAGGGGTCAAGAAGAGTCAAGAGCACACAAGTGGATCATTTTGAATATAAAATTATAAGAACAACAATAATAGTAGGCGAACACATTAATGCTGGTACTTGTCAGATCCACAGATTTTCAAACCACCCCTATTAACTGAATAATTATGACAGACTTGCTACTTGACACCGTCATGGCAATATGATGCCGGGTTCACTGACTTCCATTCATTCTCGCCAGTCTAGTGCAATATAGCTACTGTTAATATACAGTATGCAAGTAATTGTGGGATAAATGAATCTGGTGCCATCTAAGTCGGAAAGTAATAGTAGCAAACAAGCAAATATATTCATGCTTTCCGTGTGGATAACCTCATATTTTTTGTCAGAGAACCAAAGGCCAATTGCTTTCTTCAGTAGAAACAGTAAAATGGTGACAAATGCAAAACCGAATCATGCTTAGTTATTCATTAACTGGACTGTATGAGATCCAGATGGGACATAATTATGAACAAATATACAGATAATTAACAATCCTCAGTAATTCCTGTTCTCTGTACACTTTCTCAGATGGTTACACTACAGATGACATTGAGTTCTACTGGCGAGGAGGAGACAATGCTGTGACGGGGGTGGACAAAATTGAACTGCCGCAGTTTTCCATTGTGGATCATAAGCTCATCTCCAAGAATGTCGTCTTCTCCACAGGTAATGTTTTCATAATATTCTTTTCTTAGGGTTTTTTCCTTCCAATATTGATTATGCTGCTGCAAAGAGGGCAATATGACAATTCATTACTCTTTGCACTTATTGGTATGAAAATAGAATCCACTCATTTCCAGAAATGCAAAATGCTATGTAAATTTTCGAACACAAACTTTCGAATGAAGTGCTGTCCTGTTAGACAGAAGACACCATGGTTTTTTTAACAGCTATAAACAAAAAGAATGCTGTCTGATACAATGGGATATTCATCTCCTCTGCATTTTCATATTAATGAATTTGTCATGCAAGCAAGCAATTGTATGCGGGATAGCAGCTCTGCTGAATACAGTTTCTTTGTACTGTAGTGAATGAGAGCAGAACACAAATGCAATAAGAATGTTGAGAGTCCACCAATGAGAGGACTGCAGGGGTCACATATTCCACACAACCCTATTAGTAACATAATGCTTTCTCATGAATGCACAATGTTTGTATGCATGTGTGTGTGTTTTTTCTGACCATTAACATGCATGCAAGCGTGACCCTGCAGTGTGCCTGATTTTATTGCCTTTTACAGAGATGTGGTAAACGGGGGATTCACTTTTAACGTGCTGTCTATTGCGATGTGGAGGGATCGACCAGAGGGTCACTCAGAGATGCAAACATCAGCACATGTGCCTGGGCATTTATCCAATACAAGTGTCATGTTTCACTCCAAGGACAGGCAATGTCATTGTTGTCCTAATGAATAATACATTTTTCTTGTCATTTTCTTACTTCATAAAGAAATAATTTAGCGATTCTCTTGGTGGCTGAAGCTGACATTAGATAACTGAAATAGCAGATTTAAGTGGTGAGATTCCAAGAGGAGCTGAGGCTGGTGGATTGTTGGTGCTTTCATTAAAATGACTTAATCTTTCACCCTCGCGCCTCTTCTGTTTCTGCATGACTTTCCAATAAACTGTATATTGCAGTGCATTCTAGCTCTTCTTGTGGTACCTCTCCCCATTCAGTTGTAATGAAACTCCAACCAAAATGCAGCCAATTCCCTAAGGAGAGAAATATGTGTACTGATGCAATTTGCCCATATAAAAGCTTATTTCAAATAGAGCAGAGATCAGCAAAACAAGAGGACCCTCAACAGATAAGCCATCAAACCTCTTGCAATATTGTGTACAAAAACAGGCAGAGGAGAACAAGTAATTGTTGTGATGTAATGTAAACTACTGCTGAAGACTTGCCCCTGTTAGTATCTACAGCGGTGTGAGAACAATTCTGCTGAGAGTGAATATGAGTAAAGCTGATGGGCCTGATAACATCCCTGATCCTGAACTAAGATCATGTGCCAATCAGGTAGTTGACGTTATTACTGACATTTTAACATATCACTGTCACAGTTGATTGTTCCCACCTGCTTTAAGTCACCATCATCCCAGCGCCTAAAAGGTCTGCAGTGTCTAGTCTAAATACCTCATGAGGCTCTCAGTCCTTTCTCCATTCTGTTGAAGTGCTTTGAGAAACTGGTTCTCCAGCACATAACGAACAACATCCCAGCTAGCCTGGACCCTCACAAGTTTCCTTTCAGAACCAAAAGATCCACAGAGGATGCCATTTCCACTGCCCTCCACTCAGTCTTCACACTGTGGGAACAACACCTACTGTACGTCAGAATGCTGTTTGTTGATTTTATCTCAGCATTCAACACAATCTCCCCAATGAAACTGATTGGAAAACAACCTACTGCTCAACGTCAGCAAATCCAAGGAGCTGATCGTAGATTTTAGGAAAAGGAGGCAAAGACACACCCGTCTACATCAGTGGAGCTGAGGTGGAGCAGGTGAATAGTTTGAGGTTCCTGGGAATCAGCATCACAGAGAACCTGACATGGTCCTCTCACATGTCCACCCTGGTTAAGAAGGCTCAGGAAAACATATGGCAAAATTCCTTGGCTAGGTTCTCATTAACTCTGCAGCAGGTGATTAAAGCGACTCAGGTCATTGGTACCAACCTACCGAGCTTCAATGATATCGGTGAGGTGAGGTGCCTGCGCAGAGCCCGCGGGATACTAAAGGACAGTACCCACCCCAGCCACAGCCTGCTCACCCTGCTGCCATCTGTAACGAGATATCCGCTGTCATACCACCAAACTACAGAGCAGCTTCTTCCCTCAGGCTGTGCAACTCCTAAATTCATTGCTGTATGTTGTGTTGATTTACAGTATGGAAACCTAATGCTGATAAAAGAGCTTGGAAGAAGAAATGTTGAACAGTCTACATTTTAAGAATACCCTCATAACTTAGGGTGTCATTTTTCAGACATCATACAAGGTTGCAGTGCTGACACAAGCAGCCAATTCATGTATTAATCAATCCACAGAAAACCAATCAACAACAAAGTTAAGAATCAATCAATTGTTTTGTTCATGCCATTTATAAAACTGAAGTGCCAAACATTCTCTATTTGGAATAAATTATTAATATATTAACCCAAAAAATAATTGAAAAATGATTTAGTAATTCAAGCATTTGTTAATTTATATGATTGCTTTCAGAGAGACTTCTTACCAGAAAACCTTTTGACTGTCATTTTAAAACAAAATGTGGTTACTTTCAGCAGCAAAGCCAGAAGTAGCATGATGTCAGACCATGGTGGAGGTTTGAACATGGTAATCCTTTTCTGTACATGGTTTGTAAACCTAGAATTCATGAGTAGATGCACTAAATGGATGACTGACTCCTACCATACCTTTACCATAGAGGTGGCAGATCAGAAACCATCACTGCTTTCTGACAAATGACCTGTATTGTTGTTTCGGTAGGACTTGTTGTCTGAACGTATGCCAAAATATACATTGTAAGGGAGAATTATCTCTAGAATAGCATAATCAGAAAACATAAAGTCCTGGAGACCTGTCAGCTGTGGCAAATACTGTGGAAATGCGTCACCTAGGACATCTCCTGCTTGCTTTTTAACTTCCCCTGTCCCTGGTCTGCAGGTGCTTACCCTCGTCTGTCCCTGAGTTTTAAGCTGAAGAGAAACATCGGGTACTTCATCCTGCAGACTTACATGCCTTCTATACTTATCACCATCCTCTCCTGGGTCTCCTTCTGGATCAACTATGACGCCTCTGCAGCCAGAGTGGCTCTAGGTGAGGCCTGCAATACAAATGTAGACAGATAGACAGGACACGTTGAAACAGGAATTACACTGGCACCGAAATAGACTGACATGGGAAATCCAATCCTTTCTTAATTCTAGACATGATCTTTATACAGTCTTTAAAGAAAACAGAATAGCACTAAATATCACTTCTTTGATTCGAGAGTCTCTGTGCTTTTCTAGAAGTCACAATTTCTCCCATCATCCTCGATTATGTAAACCCCATATAGCCTATGAGGTTTGTATTGAACTTCTAGCTTACTCTGTGTTTATCAGAAGCTCCCTGCCTTCTTTTCTCCATCCACTCAGCTTCATCCATCCTTCTACCCATCCCTTGCTTTAGTCGACAAGGCAATTTTGCTGATTGACGACTGAGCTACATTTAGTGATCCAGGAGAAAGGCATGCATGGGATTTAATGAAAAAAAAAAAGGTAATGCTCTATAATGGAGGCGGGTCAGCAGAGTTGGTAAATGTTCGGTCACCCCTCAGTCTACACTATATTCAGGAACCACTTTACTCTGACCTGGTTTCAGGCATTAAAAGGGACCTGTAATGGCTGAATCACATGGCCACTGTGCTGCAGAAATCCTTTGTTGTTATTGTTAAGCTCTTGCAGCAACAGCTTGAGAAAATTGCCTGAATCCTATTTTGAGCAGTGGTCACCTGACAGCTTTGTGACAGCTGTATAATAATTTAGTAATTGTTTACTAAGACTCTCAATAGAAATTGCCTTTAATAATCATACTGTGTGTGCTTTCAAAGTAGAATATAGAGGTGTGTGTGTGTGCTGGGGGTGGGTCACTATAGGAGCTGAGAACACAATTATTTAATCATGCATGGGAAAGCATATTTAAGCTTTAGAATTGCACCTTTCATACCTTTTATAATTCCTGCACATAGATAATACCACAAGCACACACTATTGTAAGCACACTACATCCAATAGTCAGTGGTTTGCTGAAACAAGAAAAATATGAAATGAAATTACAACTAGTAAGAGTTATAATTGTAATAAGGGCAACTCAACACATTGGTATGCACAGTCAATCTGACAGTAACTATCCCCACAGCTTGCTAGGCGAGGATTTTGAAAACTGTGTACAACTCTTCTCTCTACTAGATCTTCGCTAACAAACAAGACCAAGGTTGACGTTTGAATTTCAAATGCTTCAGGCACACGTCTTTTAGCTTGTCTCCCAATGCATGGTTTGAAGTCATGGGGGTAAGCGCCTCGGTTTCATTGATCCTGACAGGCTTAATCAAACACATGGTAACAAGTTGATCACAAAGATGTCCTGCAGTCAGAATGATAAAAACTGTCACACATTCAGTCAGAATAGTACAGAAAGTACGGGTTTTTTCAGGAAATTGTTGCTATTGATGTAATAAAAAAGTAAATTACCCCTTATTTGTGGTTATTACATACAAGTAGCATAACTTCAACTGCTGATATGTAGTGTATGAAGCAATTCTTGATTCACACCATTTCTGTCATAATGTAATAAATATGGTCTTTCTCCACCAGGTATTACCACTGTGCTCACGATGACTACAATCAACACCCACCTGAGAGAAACCCTCCCCAAAATCCCCTATGTCAAGGCCATAGACATGTACCTCATGGGCTGCTTCGTTTTTGTCTTCCTGGCTCTGCTGGAGTATGCGCTGGTAAACTACATCTTCTTTGGACGGGGGCCTCAGCGTCAGAAAAGGGCAGCTGAGAAGACAGCTACAGCCAACAACGAAAAGATGAGGATGGATCCAAACAAGGTAAGAAAAGCTTAGCTTGCCTCTTTAGTTTGTAGACCTACATTTTAGTTTTTAACTTGATTTTTTCCAAATTCAGAATATTTTCTAGAAAAAATCCTCAATTTATGCAGATTCAAGCACACACTCTAGATGAGCTCCCATATGGTCCCATTTTCTGGGTAAATCTTTGATTTTCTTTGCTCTAGATTCACAGAATCAATAATTTCCGTTGCTTTGCAGTGAAATTTGAATTCACTGTATTTATTCATAAAGCTGTCTAAGGAGATCAGAATAATTACTAGAGGAGAAAGGAAATGTCACCACTTCAAATGGAGGTTTGACCTAATGTTTCCTGCCTTCACTGTGCCAAGTAGAGCCAGCCTAATAAGCTTGTATTATCCCTGTTTGAAATCCAAATGTGACATGTTGCCAGTTGAAACAGAGGGAAAGAAGGTCTCTGAGCCACTTGGCTCTTTGTGTTGATAGAAAGAGTTGCTTTCACTTTCCCATTTTGTGCTCCCAGCTGACATGAACCAAATGCTTACTAGCAGAGATACAAAGTGGCCACTATAACATAGCTGCACATGGACATGCTGATCGGTTGAATACAAAACACTGTCTAGAACGGAGCAGAAAAATGGTTGCAATAATATCCTGTGACATAAAGTGAAGGCAAAGGAGGAAAGTAAAACTGGACTTTGAATACTCTGATAACAATATGCTTTGATCAAGAGCAATACTAAAAACTGTATACTGCAGTTCATATCCGCAAGTATTTGCAGTTACTTGTGAACGCAAGGATTTCATTATTTAAAAAAACTTATATTGTTGCCAAGTTATACCTGCCTACACAAATGCAACCTCCTTTCACTACCTTTCCATTGTTCAAGTAACCATGGTGATTCTGTTTGCTCGCAGTGGCTGGTGGGGAATGTAGTTGGCAGAGATGATACTCTGTATGCAAGAATGAAACAAAGGGATCTTGATGGTCATGACTCAATGTGGGAACCAATCTTTGTGGATGATGCAGCAATTGGACTTGGCGATCAAAAGAATAAGGTACTACAAAAACCTAGTTACAAATGTCAAACTGGGTTAAACTACTACTACTACATTTAAAGGATAAACTACTATGGCGTCTTAAATATTATTGTTGTTTTTTTGCAGGGGTGGGGACATGTGGGCATCAGACCAAGATGTAAACAAAACATTAACATGTGTCCTGCGTTACCAGAGCAAGCATTTGCCTGTTTACACATCCAGCAGACGTGGGCAGCATTAGTATTAATTTGGAGTCCAAAATTCTTGGGATTCTTAGATAATCTTCACCAACTCCTGAGAGAAATATCTGTCTCTTTAGCTTCCAAATACTCCATTATGTTCCCCCGAGGGGTGTGCTACAAAGCAAGCTCAACATAGCCAGGCTTTCTTTGTGCAGGCTGGCTCGACAAACCTTAAAGCCACAATCAGAGATAATTGGTATCACAACGTCTTTGTTAACCCAGGCTTTCAACTTGAGGCTCTGCGTGTGTTCCCATAAAAGAAGGCGTTCAATCATCATTTGACTCTTCTTCTGCTCAAAACAGACCAGCCCTGTCTCCTAAAAATTTAATTATTATGTAACAAATTCACAACATTAAATAAGTTTTGAGGGAAATATAATCTCTGCCGAGATTATACAGATAGCATGCCGCCTGCTTTTATTTAAATTTTATTTGATAGCAACGATGCAATTAAACATAGTTTCAATACAGAGCATGACACTGATGTGCTGCACAGAGAGTGTATGGCTATTTCTAATTTTCAACTTATGTCACTAGTTGAGCTTTTTACACGTAGGCTACAGTGTGATTAAAATATACAGCTTTCAGTAGCATATCATAAAAAACACAATACACAAAAAATATAGAAACAATAAAATACACATATACCACAATACACCAATACACTTTAGACAGCACTTAACCTTAAGGATTTTATATCTGGGATTAATGTAATATCAGTAGGTAATGTGTTCCAGAGTTGACAGCCCTTCATGGAGAAAGCTAATTATCCAAATTTAGGTCTAGGATGTGGTATTTTACAGTTGCCATCACCATGCTCCTAGTTACTCTGTCTTCAGTCAAGACCATTTCTCTTGTCATTATAGATGTGAAAAACAGGCCTATAAAACTGTTGCTGCAATTAAGACAATAGAGGCAGAATAAGTGAATATATTTATTTTACCACTCAGTGCACTCTCATTGCCTCCCTGTTTATTTCTAATGTGCCCGCTGCACATTCAGAGTTTGGAAACTTTAAACTTAACACAGCAGATTTAAATATTATACCCAAGAAGTGCATTCAGTTCTGACACCGTCCCATAATGAAGGAGATGTGGAAATCACTTTAGGTTTTGGCCAAATACCAATATAACATTTCCTAACCAAAATTATTTTAGCTGCATTAGGGTAAAACGGACCTGGCAGCTAATCAGGACCAAGCATAAAAACAATCCAAACTGATCTGTAGTTGCTGAGGCTGCTGATCATTGTGTTAGTGTATGGATGACCTGCTGTGGAATATTTGTTAGTGTGTTAATGTGCAACAGTTAATATTACAGAATTACTGCCACCTGAATGCACGTAGGTTCCCTTGACAGCGCCATGTGTACAGTTTGCAATAGGCCAACTGTAACTGCACGGCTTTGTTTGATGGCATATTAAAGTACAGCTCTACAAGTTTCATATAGGCCTATAGCGTTTTCCCTCAGCTAAGAATCTATATCGCTCAGAGAGAATATTGTCTAGAATAGAGTCAGTGAAAGGGTGACGCTTTTTACAGCCGATTTAAGCCAAAACTCTGAACATAACCTCCTCCGGAGCAGGTTATGTGTTCAGCATAATTTGCCATGGTGATCTAGCCAGGTTAAAAGAGATCCACCTTCATGACACTGAAAACTCTGGCTTTAGGCTCAACATAGCTGGCTGAGCCACTAATCTCGCTTCGTAATACACCCCTCAGCTAGTGTCTGTCTGCTGTTTGGTGGTGTGCAGGTAAAACCAAAACAACGAGCTGAAAGATGCTAAATCGGCCCATAGATAATGATACATTTCTGTGGGTTTGTCACTAGTAGCAACAAACACTTTCACATTACACATATTAATTTCACCCATAGCGAGTTCATATATTCTGAAGAATATATTCCTAATGGTCTCTACCTTTTTGAAATATAATTTTGGTACTTAATTTTGTATTCATTTTGGTAAAGTGTGATTCATTAGAGAAAGAATGCTGTTGCATGATATTAATACACCAGACAAACTTGACTCTTTTCCTTTGGCAGATGGACCCACATGAAAACATCCTTTTGGGAACCCTGGACATCAAAAACGACATGGGCATATCAGAGCTGGCTCTGGGTCTCAATGACCCACGAAACACCATGCTGACATACGACAGCTCAACTCTACAGTACCGCAAAGCAGGGCTGGCCAGGCACAACTTTGGCCGAAACACACTGGAGTGCCACATGACTCAAAAGAAGAGTCGACTACGGAGGCGCGCTTCACAGCTAAAGATCACCATCCCAGACTTGACTGATGTAAACTCTATCGATAAATGGTCGAGGATGATCTTCCCAACTGTCTTTTCCTTCTTCAACATTGTTTACTGGCTATACTATGTCAATTAAAAGAAAAAAGGACATCAGTGAGGGCAAGAACAAACAGCAAAACACGTTGTTCATTTCTTGTTTGTATCTAGTTTGTTTCATTTTTATGTGATCTTGTAACACTGGACTGAATTACAATATTCAGGACTGGATTAATCATATCTTGGAAACCACATTTGCTGGCTAACACGTGAAATCCTTATACAAGAGAGATTACAAATATATAAGGTGCCTGGTGCCTGTTGTTTAAAATTTTACATATTTTGTCAATTGTGTATCTTGCCATTTTTTTAAATGTTTGTCTGCATATTTTTTTATGTTTTTATTATTTTAGATGTACAACACACATAATTCATTGCCAAAATATCACATCAGTTAGATACAAATTGACAAGTTGACATATTTAAATGACCGTTAACTTTAAATGACACTATACTAAAAAAGTGCTACGGCAGATTTCAGGTCAACAGGGTTTTATGTCAAAGAAACAAAATGTATTGTTACTCGAATTAATTTCATACTAATAATAAAGGGCCTCAAGTTCACAATTTATATTATCATGTAATGTGAAAGAAATTTCACATCAACCTTTTTTTAATATATTGAGAGAACAATATAATTTATTTCTAAGCATGTTCAAAGTTCATAAACATTTTAAAAGGATGTTATTAATTAATATTAACAAAGATCATTCCAAAACTTCCAGGTTTTAACTTAGATTGCACTCAAGAAGCTTGTTGAAGGTCAAAAATTGATTAATATAAAGCAGCATAAAGCTAAAATAGCTTCATTATTGTGTTCACTGTCCACTGTGTCAAACTTTTGAAAGAGTGTAAAGAACATAAAAAGAGAGAGTTAGAGCATTATATAAGAAAGAAAATATCAAATATTTGTCTTTGGCCAAATTGGCTTTACTTATATATCACTATAATCATAAATATTGGATTTACTAGAACATTACCTTTTCAACTCTCTATTCTCACTTTGTTGCTGTGCAAAACTGATAAAAATAGTTCACAACTGCTGAAAAGGCACTTAACTAGATGGGATAATTATTTTATGTTTCAAGAAGAACAGAGATGGTGAAGCTAAAAGGACTCTATTGGTCCACATAAAGGCCAGAATGCATAAAAAGCACAAAAATCACAAAATATCAGATTTTGACATCATTACTTCTTATGGAGATATACTTTTTGTTGCCAATGAGTTTATGTATTTTATCTGGCTCCCAAGCCAGATTATTCTCATTATTATTGGTTTTAAAACCTCTTAATCATGTGTTGTTTCCAGATTGAAAAATGGTTTGATGATCATAAAAGACAAATCCAAAATGAAATTATTACTGACAATTACAGAATATGTAATGATGCTGTACTTTTGACTGTATGTACACAAGGTAGATTTTATAAAAGATTTTGCACACAAGTTCTTAAAGCCATAGAGGCTGTACCATAGTTCCTCTAACAGCTGGTGCTTATTGGGGCTGTCTTAAGAGGAACTAATATGACTATGATCACACTTTGTTTCAGTTACAACAAAGTTAAAATGTAACAGTAATACTAGGGCTGTAATACACAAGAGTGTCATATCCCCCCTTCCTATAGATTTGCCACACTGTCCGTATGAATGAACTCTGTGTGTGCGGAGAAGAGGCCATAACACCAAAGTACCAAACCATTCATCAAAAAGTGAAATGTAAACTGTCTCTTGGAATTCAATTTCGAGGAGCCAACAAAAAAGCTTTGCTAGAGTCGCTGTGAATGACAAAGTATGTGAAATGTTACAGACATGAACGTTGTTGAAGACATAAAAAGGAAGAGAAGGTAACTCCAAAATACCTTTCAAAAATCACATTGAAAACTAGTAACTGGGGCCTTTGTCTCACATGCTTCTTTTGAGTTCACCTAAAACCACAGAGATCTAATTTAAAAAGGGATAATTTCTCTTGGTATACCATTCTTTTTTTTTTTTTTTGTGGAGGTGTTAGTAAACACACATACATTAATATTGTAATCGTTTACTCAAAATGTAGCCACATATGGTTATGTCTCACTGCATGCTCTGTACAGAAGTAACTCCTTGATATTCTGTTTTTGATCACTTTCTCCTTTCGCACTGAATTGTTTCATTTCATTTGTGCTTTTGTGTTTAATTCACCTCACAAATGAGCATACATAAGGCTGTAATTACAATTTATAAGAATTATGTCTGATTGGTATTGCAAACACTGTATTGATCATGATATTAAAAATATTGAATTTTTTTCTAAAAAGCATTTACTTAACAGTTATAACTGTTGTAAAAATTATCCAATGTTTCATTTTCACAAGCACTGCCCAACGACTGAAATGTAAACTTTGATTGGACATCGTAGATAGTTCTAACTTACAATACAGTCCAGTTCAGTTTGAACCTTGGACGTTCACCTCACTGGTGTATACATGTTACTCATCAAAATGGATCATTTTCATATTGTGTTGATCTAGGTATTGAAAACTGCACATAGTAAGTAAGTAGGTTGTTATGTTTTGTTTTGGGGTTATTTGATTGTTCTGGTGATTATGTCAAGAAAAATTCTTCTTTCTTGTTTTTAATATACCTTTCTCTCAAACAAATGTGTTTATTTTGTAAGTACATTTAAAAAAACACATATGTAAAGGAATCCAGATAGATTCTGAGTTTTACTATAAACTATTATTATTGGCATTGTAAATTATTCTATATATGAGGATGAGTTGAACTCAAATTTGGTATCATGTCCCAAAAAAACATATTCAAACAAGTATGTATATATCAGATAGTATATTATTAATCATCAATTGGAAGATATTATTTCTGTAAATAAATACCTATGAGCTTTCAACAGAAAAGACAAAAGGACATTTTCAATATAATACTGTAACATTAAGAGGCAAAGGCTGATGTGAAACACTGTAAATAGTCTATTTTAATGTGTCACTTGATCACTTTTTGTTTCTTATTGCTCTATTTGTCAAAGCACATTTCTTTGGTTTTGCCAAAATGTGACATATAATCATGAATGTAGTTGATATTATTTTGCAGCATGTATTTGCTGTGATGTGTCAGCAGAAGTATAACAATTCCTCGTACCGATGATCTGCTAAATACAACTTGATGTACACGACCTTTTTGAACACATGCACACGTACACACACACACACACACACACACACACACACACACACAAAGAGACAAGTGATAAAGAGGCTAGTGATGCCTTTGTATCAGCCCGAAAGTCAACCATCTCAGGTCAGCACAATTCACACTACTAACACTACAATCACAAACTACAACTTCAAACCCAAGAATTGTACTTAAGGAAAAGTACCTCAGTGAGCTTTCACAGACATGTTCTCTGCCATTTGTTTGTTTTCACTGTTTAACACAAGTTCCATAATACTGTATACAGTACACATTTACAGTAATTACAGTTTGACACACTTTTTCAGCATTGGCAGAATCTAAACACCTGAAATATTTTAAAAGTCATTAAGGTACTCAATCCACCTCAGCCATAGACAAATCTCAACCTACCCAATATAAATATATTTCTTAATCTTCATAATAAGTATGTAGTATGACAGGGTGTATTTAAGTGTGAGTGTGTAGTGGATGTATGTCGGCCAGACAGTAATGTGTTCCTAAAGCACGCCGGCAACTGGCAAGAAAGGTCTGCTTCATAAGTTCTACACTTTGAATATATGTTTGTACTTCACAGCACTTCTTTGTTTCATATATTTTTATACTTCTATACTCCTGTGTAAAAAAGCAACAACACTGTAAACACTGTTGTTTGGCAAAACCTTGTAAATCGAATTTTGGCAATTTTCACATTTATACTTATACAGAATGATTACGTTGTCCTCTTGGGATTCTGAAAACTTAACGACATGTATGCTTACAAAATCCTTTCATGGTCCCTTGTATAAAGTTTAAAAAATATATGGTTTGAAAATGGCTTTTTTTCTTCATTCCTGGAAAGTGAAAGTTTTTGGAAATGCAAGGTTTTCATCAGATAGCAGAGTCTTCTCTGGAGAGCATGGACAGACTGACATCCTAAAAGCCTAAATGACACATCTTGGTGAAAGTGTATGTTTGCACACACTCACAGAAGAAGCCTTATCCTCCTGCTGCCCTGGACTTCACTCCAAGGAGCATCAATCCTTCTTACCCTCTCAACACCCTCCACCTTGAAAAATCCTTGTATGTGCCACTCACAAGAACATTCCCAGATAAACCCTGTAAAAGTCAGAGTCTGTCTTTACTATGAAAAACCTATGGAAATTAATACATTGTCAATAAATATTGTATACAGTTCTAAATCTGAGTGTTTAATTTGATGGATGGGACATCACACCAACCATGTTTACCAGTTTATCCAAGTTCTGTATATGGGCATGTGAGAACGTATATTTTAAACATTTATTTCTCACCAAAGAACCCCAGAGAGACCAGACGAAAGCAGACCGATGTTAACACCTAATATTTTATCATGCTTGAAAAACCTCACATAACACAATTAATAGAGCTCTATTCAAAGTCTTGGCTGACGTTTGTACAACTGGTACAAATAGTGGAAACTGATTGTGGTTGGCTGGTAGATATTTTTCAAAGCACATTTAAAGATGCACAGCCCCTTGTCATTTTGTCCCTATTGAATGATTCCACATCTTGCAATTTACATCCAGTGTCTATGTTCAGTGCAAATGCAGCAAGTATGTGCCCTTTGTGTAGCAAAGCAGAAACTAAGGAGAAAGTTTCAGTGGTGCATAGGCCTGTTGGATGACTGGCACACTTTAATCGCCTTTTTATTGACCATAACCATCATCTTTCCCTTGTCATAGCACTGTAGTTGCCACACATTCAATGCATCAAGGCTGCTGCTCGGTTTTTAGCTGTAATATATCTTTAATAATTGGTAAAAATGACTGTACTCCGAGAATTAAGCACTGTGTCAACAGTAGATTATAATCAACAGCAGTTGTTGCCTTTGCATAGTACAGCAAAGATGACTGCCAAAGGCTAAATACTCAGTGTATTTTTGCAGAAATGTGCTGTCAAAGGTTAAAAAAGCAGTGTGGCTTTCAGAAAGCATGATTTTGACTGTGAACAAGGAATCTTGTCAGAGTTTCATGGAGGTTTAAAATCAGCAAAGATGCCTTGCAATAATACTGCAGTCGTCTTGTCAAGGTCTCAATATGGAACAGTAATTATTTACAACTTACATCCACTCAAAATAACCTCTTTTCTCTTCATGCCCACTTTATGTTATGCACAGAATCCTTCACTTGCATCCAGGAAGGGGCACTTGAGTTGGTGACTCAAAGTCACACTCGAGTCGTATACTCCAATCATATGTGAATAAATGTTTAGACTTCACTTACAACCTGACTTCAGACTTGACTAAAACTCCTTGATAATCGCTAAAGAACAATAAGAATTTATTTTAAATATTGGTACGGCACAGTAAGCATTTCCTCAGGATCTTTTAATGCATCACATTGTGTACAAACTGCAAATTGCTCCTGAAAACACAAGTAAACAGGTCAGTGTTTTTACTTGTTAGTGCTACAGCTTTGAGCTAAAGCCACTAGAAGTAGAGTACATTTAAATACCAAAACTTCAGGAGCTTCACTTCAACACTTTTATGATCTAAGGAATATATTAGCCAAATGATCTCATCTCATCTAATACATTTTTTCAGAACACAATTCTGCATAATTAAGCCACTGTATAAGAATATTTGCATTTATTGTGGCAATTTAGACAGTATATCTTGTGCCATATGAGATCTTTCAACTTATGCTTAGGTTTCTTGGGAGAGAGACTGTGGTTTCTGCTGAGACTGCTGATATGAAGCAGCTCCTCATGACTACACACTTATATCTGACATATATATCTGAGTGTCGCTTCAGAAGAAACAATGCATGTTGAATGAGATGCCACCAAACAAAAACTGCAGTGCTCTTCAGCAAAGCACTGAAACAGTCCAAAGTTTCAGTGGAAGCTGGCAGATATTGTGCAATCTCCAGCTTATAATGTTTGCTCAAAATGCATAAGTAGCACAGAGCACAGTGTAAGCCAGCTTAATCAAAAGGATCTGCATCCCATGGCAACAAAGATCTTTTCAAATTTGCATTGCCTTTTTCATACGAGCACAGCGTGCTGCCGAGATTTGAAACTGTGCCACAGTGGTGTAGAAATAGAGCTCTGGTGGCTCTGGATAGGAGGACATGAGTCATGACACAGAACTGTAGGCAGGACTGGCATTACAACAAAGACATTAGAGTCTAATTCAAAATGCTCCTTTTCATCTTTCACCCACAACACCCTTTTTGGTCATCACCCACAGACTGTGTGTGTGTGTGTGTGTGTGTGTCTCTGCTCATAACCCACGTCTTTATTTGTCTAAATCACCCAGTGTTTCAGATTAAATTGACAAAGGGATGCTGTGTTTGTTCAGCCAAGATATCATACCAGCATTATTGTAAAGGGTGACTTGCCTATGAAGGATACTTGTGATATTAAAGCATGAATTTGTAAGGAATTGCATCAGAAGCAATTGAAGAAGATGAGGGGCCGGAAGTATGCTTAGCTTTTTGATAAGCGTGTATTACTCATCTTGCGGGGACATAAATCTGTTTCAAAAAATCACATTTTAGAGACTCACCTACCTTTTGGGGAAAAAATGCAAGTCCCCATAAGTCAATCATTACATTTTAGGGTGAAGACTTGGCTTAAGGTCAGGGTATGGTTATATTTGGGTTAAGATTAGGGTAAGGTTTGTGGTTAGACAAGTAGTGATTATGGTTTGGGCAAGTCTCCAGGAAATGAATGTAAGTCAATGTAATGTCCTCTGATGTGATGGAAACATGTGTGTGTTTGCCCATATACAAGCCTGTCTGGAAAACAACCCCCTGTTGTCTTCATTTTACTTTGAACCAGATATTAGCCTTTGCTCCTTGAACAGTGGTGGGATAAACCTAATTGTAGTCAATTTATATTACTCACTTGTCAACAAATAACTTCAAGCACAATAAACAATGACAGAGAATCGGATGTCTCAACTCGTTGTCAGTATATGAAAATGTCAGACTGACTAGGCAACATAAATGTTCTGCTGATTCTAGACAGTATTGGCATTGTAAAGTAGACTGATGTGATTTCCACATTACATGGAAGGAGTACCACTGTATAATTACAACATTACCATAAGCCCACCACAAACAAGATTGGCAGGTCCAATAAATCTCTACAGTGTATTTATCATATTTCATTTTGTGGCATTATGTAAGGTTCTATGGATTTATTTATTTATTCATTCATTTATTTCTTAAACCAGCTAAGCCAAGTTGAGGAAACAAGAACCCTTATTGCTATCACAAAACGATTTCAAACATCTTTTACAGAATTAACAGTTCTTGTGGCCTTCATCAGTGCACGGAGTTTGCTCTGTCCCACTGCATCACATGACATGAGTATGGAACACCTGCTGCTCGAACACTTTGACTCCTTTCAAGTCAGTGCTGTGATTGGTTTCAGTGGTTTCATTCCATCTTTTGTGCAGTGAAAACATGCAGACATGGAAACTAGGGAACATGGTTGACTTGACAAGGCCAGAAGTAGTGCTCTGAACAGAGTGCTGTAATGATAAAACTTAATTTCTGTTGACTTTGGTGGGCAAAGTCTTTGCCCATTTAAGCTACTGAGCTGAGCTGAGCTGTGTTTTTTTTTTTTCTGTCGGCAAGGCAGAACGAGGTTGACAGATTAAAGATTTACTTTTGTTAGTCTGCTTTGTTAATTTATTTTCTCATCTTATGAAACTTCAAGAAACATCTTTAATTTCTCTGTCCCAGCCTCTTTGCCTCTGTATGCGTGTGTCCCTAGCTAATTAGGAGGAATATATGTTAATGGGACGCTGCCAGCAGACTAATTAAGATTCTGATTAGAGCGAAGATACTGTCAGCCAGCCCCGATGTGTGTGCCCGCGTGATTGTGTGTGCTTATGTGTGTGTCTTGCTGCTGGCTCGCTTGTCGAGGAAATCACCCCAGCTCTAACATGCACTGGATGAACTGATTACACAATGTACTGTATTTGTTTGTTCTCTGGTTAGAAAATGAAACTGATTCTTAGCGACAATGCTAAATTACCATTTTAGAAAAAAAAACATGGAGCTTGATTAACTTACTCAGCCAGAAAATGTGGAGTTGGATTTGTTGAGCAGGAGTAGTTGTAGCCAGGGTGCAAACTCATTTGGGCTTGCAGAAGACCACATGCTGAATTATTTGTGTGTGTGTGTGTGTGTGTGTGTGTGTGTGTGTGTCGAAGGGGAAGGGGCATGTGTCTTTCTGTCTCTGTGTGTGCGTCTCTCCATATTGTTTGTGACTGCTTATGTTTGTGTGTGTTTGCCACTTTGTTTTGTTGCATGGTGTCACTTTGAACCTTGCATGCTACAATGTGCAGCCACGGGCGAACTGGCCAGCTGGGCACTTTCTGGGCAGACGTGGTTTTCTGGGCCGACTGCAAATTTTTAAGCGCAAGGACGGGTGGTATTTGTGATCTTATGTGGTGGTGGGCTGGTCTGGGCCAAAATTCCAGGGCCAATTTTTGGTCCCAGTCTATCCCTGTGCGCAGGCACACTACGTTTCTTCAATCAAAGATCGATCAAAGAATTTCCCCTCATGTTTTACATCCTTCATTGCAGCAGTATATTGACAAGAGCCAAAAAAAGACTCATATTAACAATTCCTTTTGTCTGTCTTGCCATCTCCATTTCTTCCCCTCTATTTATTTCCTCTCTTTTCATCCTTGTCCTCCAGCTTTCTTGTTTCATCACATTTTTCTATTTTCTAATGGATTTTCTCCCGTTTTCTATCTCCAGCATTGCCCACATGCTGTGCCATGTGCATTGCAAAGACGAAGCACGAATCCACCATCTGTAGGTTGTAAGAAAGAGTGACACCCCTCTGCAGCAGGGAGTCTTCACAAATGATTCACTCATACAGTATGCACATTATGATTGATGTCTGCATTGAAGAATTAACTGCAAAGATTAGATTAATTTATGATAAATTAAGACATCCAGGATGTAGGATGTAGCAAAGTGAGATTTCACTTTATGATTTGTTATGTGGACAGAAATCATAGTTTGAAGTAAGATTCATGTTTGTAAAAGGGAAATTGATTAAGTCTTTCTTACTGTTTCCTTTGACAATTTGAATTGTAATGGTGTGCAAGTTGCAGTGTTTTAAGGTTGTTTGAAAAGGTTAGCTAAGAAATTACAGTGGAATGTAACGGACTTTCAGCCTCAGGTGAAGATTAATAAAAACTTTACGATGCAAAGTAGGCAGCAGGGCCAAAAGACATTTAGCACAGATTCATATTGTGACCAGCAGTTTTTGTGGCTTGAACCCCTGAATAAAAACAAGATTTTGTGATGAAGTCTTGGGATATTTTTGAACCCAGCAGCAAACAGGTGTGAAATGTTGGCTAAATAAGTTAATTTGTACCCTTCAAAGGAGAGGTGTGTTTTAGAGAAAAGCAAGGAAAATTAAACGTATACACACATGCATACATGGTGAAACAACAAACATACAATGATAAAAACTGACACACACATTTTCTAGATGATAGAAAATAGGACATTTGGAATGTCCTCGTATGAATGCATATCAGTGACCAAAGCCAAATGCCTATCTATCAACCAAGTGCCAGAAGGGCTAGAGGGCAAAGCACACACACAAACGGACATATGCACCTGCATACAAATACATGAGATGGTCTATCCAGTTCATCGTTTCTACTGTTTCCATGAAGTGTTGAAGACCCTTTGCTGTCTTGATCATACATATTAATCACATGCCCTTTGATGTTAAAAACTGATAGTGCAAGCATAAATGTAGCAGCGTACATTTTTATATGTGCTGCCAGCCATGGAAGATTACAGTTGCATGTAAATAGGTCACTCCTGATGAAGCAAAGAGCGCAAGGGAGGTGCATATAGAGAAAAAGAGAGTTAAATGTTCCCAGATGAGTGTATCCACAGAAGTGATGGTAATGATGGGCTGAAATGTGCAGCACAGGCACACACAATAGTCAGGTTTATTATGTCCAGATTATAGTTTTTGTTCAATTTTGGAGACCTGCAAAACTATACATTTAATAGATGTCAAAAAAATTACTTTAATATGTGGGTTTCTCATCTTTCTTTCTACATGTTCTGGAGTAATTAATCTTGAGGCTAAACCACAATGTTCATGGTCAAGGAGCCCAGTAGGGCTAATTAGAGGAAGGTAAAGGTTACTTTAGCAGTAGTTTCGAGAGCGGTTTCATTGTATTGCTAAGATGCTGTAGTTTTCATGGTACATTTCAATTTAAAAATACCCGAAAGGGTGTTAATGTTTTTAAATATGTTTATTAAGAATCAGAATCAGAAATACTTTATTAATCCCCGAGGGGAAACTCTTTGTAACAGCAGCTCACTATCACGTCAGTGCACACAAGAATGGAAGTACTAAGCAAGGCAAAAAGCAAAAATATAATACACTATAATACAGGTTACCACAAAGTGGGTATAAGAATACATTTAAAATCAAATACTGTAAGTGTAATGTACACAGTGGGTTTACTGGTTGAGGTTAATATTACACTATAAAGTAATAGTGCATGAGCTGTCACGTTACGTGTAGCTTATTAACAATATATAATGGGACGGAGGATATCGTTCAGCCGTACTAGAAGTATAATAAGTATCACAAATTAAATTGAAAACAGGGTGTATTGCACAGTAGTTTAAGCACCGAATATTCCCAAATTATGTCCAGTATTGCAGAGACGTTCTACGATTGGTGTCCAGTTTAGTGACTTATGGTCATATCGACTAACACTTAGAGGGAGGAGTTACCCTCAACCTGTAAAATTAAGAGAAAGTCTCACAACATTTATTTTTCATTCTTTCAAAAGCGGAACTTTGATTCAATTTGGTTTTATCGATCAAAATATATCATTGCACATCAAAGACTCTTACAAATCTAATGGTGTGATCAGATATTTATATATGCAGAAAAGCTATTTGCTTCTGTTTGTACATGTCTGTCTTTTTTCAGCTTTTCAGAACATAATTGAAAGATGCTTTTATCTGAAAGGTGGACTGCATAGTTTGGCTTATTATTTTGTCATTTTATTATGATAATTTGGGAGTAAAATCAGACACCTAACCATGGGTATGAATTATCTGCTCTATCCATAATAAATCCAGAAAGAAATACCTCTATACTTCACATCGCCAGTGATGATGGAGAGGTTGCAAAATGTGTTAGGAAAAAATTTGTGTCAAACTGACTTTCAATCCACATGCAGCATGTTTATTCATCTTAACTGTGAACAAATAATGGGTTATGGTTACTCTAACATAGAGGTAGAAAACCTTCTGAGGTGGTTATCATCACTGTATCTGCTCTGTGGTTATTCATGACATTTACAGGGTAATTTTGTGTACCACATCAATATCTGCATATCTCATAGCATACTCTGATGGAATTCAGTAAATGATCCTGGACAAAAAAAAGGTCAAAAAATAGCACAGATGGAAAATTGTATGTAACCTTCCAAACCCCCTCTGACTCTGCTTTCCAGAACGTCAGTGATGTTATCATCGCTTGTGTACAGTTTACAGTAAAAAAGCCCATGGAGTACTGGGATGATGAGGTCATTATTTCACATGACCTCCACTGCCTGTGAGTAACATGTGTAGAGGAAGAGAGGCGCTGTGAAACCCACACCGCGGGCTGAACATGCCAGGTGGATCCCACAGTGTTCCCTAACTGTGCACAAATGTTGTATAATTACGTGTTAATCTGCCTGTGTGGATAGGAAAGACAAGTGGAGGAAAAAGCTAAACCTTACAGACTGGGCTGTTTGTCTGTCAAAGCCAAGAAAATGGCACATTAGTCACATAAGCACTAAATTATATGGCTCCAGTTGTCAGAAATAGCTCCACTTCCACTTAACAGCACAACAACAACACGTACACAACATTAACAGTAAGGAACATTAGTTATTGAAAAGACAGAAAATATCTTAATTTGAAGCTTTTGCAACTGTTGATAAATATCTTACCAGAGCATCACCTTTATAAGCTGAATTCATAAATACATTTTTAGAATAGAGTGTGAGTGCATGCCATTCTATGTCAAGTTGGAATACAAATGTTTTCATTTTAGTGAGTTTAAGTTTAGTGAACAAATTGGCTTGAATAGGATCATCGACAAATATAGACATCACACATACACACACACATTCTTGTTTGTCCCCAATCTTCGTAAGCATTTGATGCCAAGAATTGAACACACCAGCAAGTCTATAATTATAAAATCCTTTTACTCTGCCAGAAATATATTTCAATAAGTTAGGCATTCTGTGCCGCTGATTGATTTCATTTTGGAGGGATGCAGGAGAACAAAAACTGCACAAATAGGAATGGTTGTGTGGGAGAACAGATCCACAATCTCTTTGCATTAGCAGGGATTTTAGAATCTGAAGGCATAATGCAAAACGCACAGTGCACACATAGACAAATATGATTATTTTCAGTATGATATTTTGGAGGAACACATGAAAAACTAAATACTTCAGAGCAGCTTTCCACTGACTTTCTTATATAAACAAATAATTTAAATAAGTTACCAAAAACACATAATATGGCATGAGAGTTTGTCAGTTTGTGATGGCAGGACATTTTTCAGTTTGTGAAAAATGGTTCCCATGTCTTAAAAGGAGGCAGATGATCTTCTCAGCGTACATTTAATTTTTACCATCTTTTACTAGTTTTTACACATCTTCACATTACTTCATTTACACACAGTAGGTGGTTTATGTCAACTATATACTGTACATGCATACATATATATCTACAACCTGCTTATGTTTGACAGGAAATTGATGCTATTGCAAAACAGGTACACAACATTGTGTAATATGTGCCCACCAAGACTGTCCTTCCAATACTGACAGGATCAGTGATTTCAGCCAGTACTCTAAAATATAAAATATGTTTACATTCAAATGACAAAGCCCTCTAACGGCCATATAATTATGGCAGGAGCAAAGGAAGAAGACGTGATTTTAATCCAAACCACAATGCTTCCCTAACATCAACAAATGTTTTACCCCAAACCACGACCTTTCCCTAAACCTAACCAAACCTTATGTTTGTCACATCATAAAACGCAATTTCTTTTTCAACAGACTCAATGATTGCTATGTAAAGCTGGATCAACAGCCCCTGTGGCATGTTGAACACAGGAAGTACATCCTATGCAAGGCCTTTTTTCTGTTTGAGTCAATGTTGTTCTCCTAGGTCCAGGTAGAAAGCCTAAGGTTTCCACAGCACACACAATGCTATTCAATATGGTAAGGGGAGACAGTGTTTGGGGACTCCGCCTCTTCGCGAATTAGAAAGCTACAAACATTTAAACGAAATTCCAAACCTACATTGAGTATTTGATCATCAAAAGATTGATTGTCCGTGGATCATTTTAACTTTAAATTAACAAGGTGGTTGTGGGGTGCTCATTTGCATATAGATATGGTAAAATGGGC
>CM022491.1:4206900-4237248 GCA_011952105.1 Coreoperca whiteheadi | reverse complement strand
TAATGTATGGCAGCCTATCAGAACTTTTGATTGAAATACAGTTCAAAATACAAAATCTGATCTGAGACTATACAGTAGATTTAGACACTCATGAACATGAGAACAGTTGATGTGGCGGCAGTCTGCCAGCATGCATGTTATGAATGATGATACATTTCTCCTTATGTAATATTAGTTTTTTATGAATACTTTCCAAGCACAATCATGTACTGTAGGGATTTCTAAACTAAGGCAGTCTTACTTTGACAATATTTTATTGGTTTGGACAGTATGGGAATTCTCTGAGGAAAGAGTGAACATAAAATTAAGTGTAAGAGCAAGCACAATGAACCACATTTTGTTTCTCTGTTGAGATTTATTTTATTATTTTGATTTGATGCCTTGTTTCCCTCTGGCTGTATTTTGACATCCATGACGATATTGGAGGGATTGTGTTTTCCTTCCCCTACATTCAGGTTCTGATTATTCCAACAAACATCAGAGATAGCAGATATAACATGCCAGCATTTCATCAAATAAACACAACCACATTTTTACATCTCCAAGACAAAAAGCAATGCAGTGAGGTAACAAATAAGGCGATCAAACATGTTGAAATGCTGACAGCTCATCCGATGTGGACATTCATGCACTTTGTAAGTAGCGCTGATGTGGAAATAAAAACAAAAACAACCAATCACTGTGTCTATTACATTGTTTCGAAGAATACCAAGCATTTCACTAACAAAAGATCACACCAATAAAGATGTGGATTTCAATTAAATTTATTGTGTATTAAGGATAGAGGAAAGGATGATGTAGGAGGGATGGATTGAGGGATGGGGGAGGAAGGGTGAGGGATGAGGGGATGAATGGGACCTCTGCTAATAAGGAAGGTTGAGGAAAGATAAAAGATAAAATGACCGATTTGTTTGTATTGAAGCTTAGCAAATCTGAGCATTTTGCCATCCCTGTTGTGACTCACTCGCACCGGTGCGCCCAGATAATTAGTAAAACTATGTTGGCAATGCTTGCACTGTAGAGTCTTGATACAGTTGCCAAATTAGTTTTATTTCACAATGTTTACAGTTTGAATATTTCCCCTGCACTCTGAACAATGACTGCACTTCATGGTGTTGACCAAAATGTATGTACATTTTTAATCAGGCAGTAATTGAATGCTTTATATGGCAACACGGCTTGGTTTGGTAACCTCTCCATGCAACTAAAGTCCAAACTGGTTTGGCTGATGCAGGCTGCATGAAAAATTATAGGGGTAGGACAGCAGCCAGCCTTGCAGTCTACCTATGAACAGGCTACCCTAACACAAGCCAACAGGATAGTTAATGACCCAACCCATATTCTACACATTTACTATCAGTGTCCCTTTTTGTAGGTTAAAAAGATTTAAACATTTATTTATCCCTGTGTCAATAAAACTGTTAAATAGTTGCTGATAAAGAAAGCCTTCACTAAAGGGATTTAAGTAGATATTTGCTTTTATTGATGTGGTTTGTTTGTATATAGGGGCTTTTAGGAACCTTGTGTGTTTTGTATGTTGTTTTTTCATTAACACCTTTGTATGTTTTGTTACACATGTGGAATATTTGTTCCTTTTTTACATCTGCAACATCGATGAAAGCCGAAGCCAAATTTTCCAGTTTGTGGGACAATAAAGTTAATCTTGAATCTTGATCTTGCCACCCAGTGCTATGTGACGATGTGAGTCTGGTCTATAGGCTATTCATGCATGTGACAAATTATGTGAATGTTAATGTGCTTCGCAACCCCACAGCATCTAGCCTGATGTTTCTTGAATCATTCACTCGGTCAGTTAGCCAGCCCTTCTTGGCTCCTCCAGAAGGCCATTTGGTTACTGGATGCCTGGATTTAACTGGTCAATGCTGCAGTGGCGCCACATCACAGACGGTTCCTGCTGAGTGCCTCTTCTTAGCTCATCGGTGGCAGGAGGCTCACATCAGCCATCGCTTCTGTACTCAGTCTAAGCATGCCTGCCTCCAGTAGGCAGCAATTGCATTATACTAGATCTCGATTATTGGTTATTGCCTATTTAGATGGTTTTCAGGTCTCAGCCAGATGGAGTGCATGCTGCAGTGAATAAGTCGGTCTAAATAGAAATCATCATCTGGCAGGAACACTAGAATCATCCTCACTGCAGTTTCTGTTTATTTGCATAGACTAAAAATGGTCGCTATAGCATTTTATTTCTCTCATTCAAATTATTGGTATTACCTTCGAAGGGCTTTTTATGAAAACCTACAGAAAGTCAATAGGATAAAGCTTATTGAATGATTTTTCTATGAATCTGAAACACAGTATTTGACTGAAATAGACCTAAAAAACTGTAAAGATTTATGGCTGCATCTAAAATAAGTGAAGATAAACAATATCTGAATGTAATCATGTCCCCCTCAAGAAGGGAATACCACACAAACAAATGCCGTTTGTAGTTTACAGGCTAACAACTAGTGTAGTGATTAACCTGCGTCCAGATTTTCTAGCGATACTGGCGCATCTGTTCAAAGGTTTTACTGAGCTTCCCACTGCTGAGTCCACAGTATCAGCCTCCTATCAGTGTCAGACAGTAGATGGTGGTGATCTAGACGTTGAACCTTTATACGGATCGGTGTGTTGGAGGATGGCAAAGCACCAGGGTTGATCTGATAAAGCCCTGTGGCTTTGCAGCCCAAGAGATCATAGGGGGAATAATTAGAGTTGCACAAGGACACAGACAAGGAGTGCATGATATAGCTTATGATGAGAATCTTCCCTGACTGTGGATACAGTGAAGAGACAGTCAAGTGTGCATTTCAGATCAATTGTTTTTTTTGTTTAAAAAAAAAAAAAAAGATAAAATCAGATTAGATTAGTGATAGGCCATCACTACATTTTCCCATAAAATTGAGCTCTAATTAACTCTCAAAGGATTCTGTTGAGGCTTTAAGCTACATGCAAATAATCTCCAGTGAGTGATATGACAAATCGGCCTTTTTTACAGGTGCAAAAAATGAAATGTATTGATGGCTGAATTTCATTTAGCTGATTCAGTTTCATGGTCCTGATATTGTGCATGCTGGCTCACTTAGTAGTAACACCTGTGCTGCTATGACAAGTCAAAATGTCTCAAAAGGGCCTCACTTGGAAATATTGTGAGGAAAATTGTTCATAATGGGGGTCCCCAAATATCTGTCCAACTACTTTAAATTGCTTCAGAGACACAACTATGGAACAAGAGGCAGCTCAACAGTTATAGTTCTGTTTAGATTCAAGAGTTCATTGGGCAAAATACCTTTTTGCATGATTGCAAATTAATGGAATAAACTTCCAGTATCTCTAAACTAATTTAATCAAAGATATGTTTGAATTAGACTATAAAGAAATGATTAGCAAATAGTATAGGGACCTTCATTTTCATTAACCTCTGGCACTGTCTGCATTCACTGCCAAGCAGCATTCCTTCTTCTCTGCTGCTTGTATTATTTCATTAATGAGAGGTCAATCTCACCCCCTCTCTCAAACTAGCAGGACATTAGAAAGCCTCATAATTTCCCATCTCAAACTGAAGAGACAGGGATAATTTAAAACCAGACACAAATATACCTACTCCTGCTTCACAGAAAGGAATTCAGCACAAAACTCAGTCTGCACATTTAAGCTATGAGGTACAACAGATACTGGCAATTGAGTGAAGCTGGAGGACAGGCATATATAGTGAATAGCTGATTAGGGAGAATGAGGGGCAGCTGTGCAGGCAGGTGCTAATCAGGTGACTGAGGAATGGCAAGAAAAGCTGAGGAAAGGAAGGGAATGACAGTGTGGAATTATAGAAATGTTAGAAATGGCAGGCATGGAGAAAATAAGAATAAACCAAGATGGGGCTACAAAAAAAGAGATACAATTCAGATGGAATTCTGAACTATTGTGATTTTTGATTTGCTTAAAATCATATTTAAGTATACTGGATATCAGCATAAAGTATAAAACTACTGGTATCGGTGCATCCTTTCCAAACCCATGTCATTTGAACTTTGCCAAATGCAATGATGTTTCATTCTCCGCTTCTTTTTTAGTTTTCCTTAAAAAAACTATCCCAACCTGTCAGCAACTAATACTACATCTGTATGGAAATAGAAACAAACACAGGTGTTTCTTACTATAAAGCAGGTGTTAATAATCACAGGCCAGGTGTTTTAAATGAGCCTTCTGCCTCAATGAACAGCATTTGGCACTGCAATGTAATAGCAGAAATACCGCAGCACATGTCAGCTTAAATTACTCAAGACGCTAACATTAAAAAAGACAATTGTGAGAAAAAAAACATTAAACTACACTGGACACACAAACCAGAACCATGTCTGTTTTTTTCCGGCATTCCTAAACACCCATCTGACACTGCAAAACAGAACACTGATGGTTTCACCATCTTGGATCATGTTTGAAAGAAACACTATGACCCATTATTGCCAAACTTAAACATTTCAAACACAACCAATGATTAAAAGCAAAGGAAAGGAACTTTTAATGACCAGTTCCCACGTGAAAAAAACAAATAATGCGAAGTGTTCTACCCCATCATGAAACAACATCCAAGTCCATCCATCCATCTTCTTCTGCTTATCCGGGGCCAGGTTGCAGGCGCAGCAGTCTAAGCAGAGGTGCCCAGACTTCCCTCTCCCCAGACACTTCCTCCAGCTCTTCCGGGGGAATACCGAGGCGTTCCCAGGCAAGCCGGGAGTCTTAGTCCCTCCCCAGGGCTCCCTCCTGGTTGAAAATGCCCGGAACACCTCCCCAGGGAGGCGTCCAGGAGGCATCCAGACAACAAAGTCAAAACAAGCCAAGTAATTTAGATTGTGAACAAATTATACATTGAAGGACAGCTTTATCGTGACCCCAATACTACTACTGGGCCTACCCATCAGTGACTGTAGTAACCTCCCCCGCGCCCTTCCTTCTCAAAAACATACCAATAACGGATTCTTTCCCCCATGGTCTCCTATGTGTGTGTACAGTCACTCCTCAAATTCATGTTAACGCTGTTCTTTTGTACTATACATGTTTGTTTGTTTTTTGTTGCTAGTTTATGTCTCTGCTGCTTTTAATTGCTAATAAGATAACCTGTGACAGCATGCTAAAATCAAAGATCTTTTCGACCTCACACATATACATATTCATTCACATACAACCTCTACACAGATAATTATAATCAAACACAAACACATATTACTCAAGGCAAATACACACCAGAAAAAACCTTGAATCATTGCCCCACTTAAATTCCTAAACTGGAACTGAAAACGACACCTTAAGCTCTAATGACCATAGATTACAGTCAACAGAATTCAGTCAAGGTTTCTCTGCTCATTGATTCATAAGAAAGTTCCAGTGACTCATAAGTCAACCATTTCTGAACAAGATGGTAGATTCATGAGCTTTGGGTCATGACCGAAAGGACAAGATCCCGGATACAGGCGGCCGAAATGAGTTTCCTCCGCAGGTGGCTGGGCGCTCCCTTAGAGATAGGGTGAGGAGCTCGGTCACTCGGGAGGAGCTCAGAGTAGAGCCGCTGCTCCTCCACATCGAGAGGAGTCAGCTGAGGTGGCTCGGGCATCTGTCCCGGATGCCTCCTGGACGCCTCCCTGGGGAGGTGTTCCGGGCATGTCCAACCGGGAGGAGGCCCCGGGGAAGACCTAGGTCACACTGGAGGGACTACGTCTCTCGGCTGGCCTGGGAACGCCTCGGTATTCCCCCGGAAGAGCTGGAGGAAGTGTCTGTGGAGAGGGAAGTCTGGGCGTCTCTGCTTAGACTGCTGCCCCGCGACCCGGCCCCGGATAAGCGGTAGAAAATGGATGGATGGATGGATGGTAGATTCAGTATAATTAACAAATCAATCAACAACATAGATCTTACCATAGGAAATATCTATTGACATTCAGTAGAAGACCCCTTTTTTCAGAGATTTTTCACATCCTTATACAATTTTACAGATTCTAAAATCATCCTTAGATGAGATTTTAAAACAATTCTCAACCCAACAACAACTAAAAGGAAATGGCAATACACAGACACAATACAACAGTTTATGGAGGAGTTAGAACTTTTCAACAGTTGACATATAAATAATCTAACAGTAAATGAATATTCACATTTTTCACTGCTACATCATTCATTCCCCCGCATTGACTTTTTCCTCAATTATACAGGACATAACTGATACAGTAAATGGACTGTACTTGTATAGAGCCTTTCTAGTGTTCCTACCACTCAAAGTGATTCGCACTACATATCACATTCACCCCATTCACATACTGATGGCAGGTGCCAACTGCTCATCAGTTCAAAGAAACTAATCATTCGCACACACGCACGCTCACACACCAAAGGCACAGCCCTTGGGAGCAATTTGGGTTTCAGTGTCTTGCCCAAGGACGCTTCGACGCGGGCTGGGGGAAGCTGTGATCGAACCGCCGACCTTCCAATTAGTGGACGACCCACTCTACCACTAAGCCACAGCTGGCAATCCATTCAATCGTATTAAGTTACCATGGCCGTATCTCCTTAGTTCTCCACAGTAAGAAATGTTACAAACAATCTTCCAGATGCCGCTTTAATGTTTCACTCCTCAGAGATCCAGACTTCTGACACGTTCTTAAGGAGAGAGTGGGCATCCTTCATGGACACAAATGACTATAACTACTGCTAATAACAGCTCACTAACATTTCTCTGGGAAACCGCATAAACAGAAATACGGGGGATAATAATCTCATACTCATCCTAAAAGAAGATAAAAAGAATATGAAAACAACCTGGGACTGGAAATCAAACTCCCACAGAGGGAAATCTTAATAAACTGAGGACATACATTAGAATTGACTGAAATAACAAAGAATAAAACCAAATTTTTACTTCAGCAAATACGACTCAATCACTTAAAATATACCGTCGTCTTTTCAAAAATGTCGCTATGAACTATATACATAAGACAATGAACCAGACCTCGCTGATATTTTTCAGTTTTCTTAATAACATAAGCCTTCAAACACTGTCAAAAGACCAAGTAGAATCATTAACCATTTACACCGAAGGAATTCCACAGAGGACTTATGCAAATACCTTCCAATAAAGTCTCAGGTTCTGATGGCTTCCCTGCTGATTTTTTAGGCATTTTTGGCAAAACCACACGAACAAATAAAATTGAAGCATTGAAGTAAAGTCTTTCATGTGCCCCGAAACATGAGGAACAAGAGAAAAGAGTCTCTTGTCTTGACTCATCTTCCAATTTTAGTGTCTAGCTTGAATTGTAACTATGTTGGCAATATTGTGTTTGTTCTTTGGGGTGTCACGGGAGTCTGAAATGAGAAGTCGGTAGAAAAGCTTTCAACAAGGCGTCTTACACAGAGTAAATCCCTTGTGTGGATTGTCAGAAAATTGAATCAGAGCCCACATTTATGGGTTAGCACTATTGAAATATTTCTAAAGCATTGCACATTTCTAGCAGAATTTAAATGCAAAGGGGCCATAGTTGCAGTTCTCTGAGGGCTGAGGTGGAGAACTACTTAAGGGATCTATGGGTTTTAATAGGATCCGTCACATCCATCCCTGGTTGTTTATGTAAGCAGTAACAGAACAGCCTTATTCACAATGGCAGCATAACACCTCCTGTAAGAATGTAACAGCAAATGTTTATAGTATATCCTCGCTTATACACAAGAGAACCAAAATAGAAAAATTGTTTTATTATTCAAATTGAGAACAGTCCTCACATTTTGTTAATTCAAGCATAGAGTGAAAGTCTCCCTTCTAAAACAAGATAGTGGAAGGAAAATGCTCAAAATATTACTAACAGCAAAAAAAAAAAGTCACTGGTCTACAGACTATTTTTTGTGTCTTTATCATGCCTTAGCATTATTACACATTATATGTTATGTTTATTGTTTTCTCTCCCCCCCCCCCTGACAAGTTAATTTAATGCTTGATCTGTCAGGGCTTGATCTCTCAATTTGAACAGAGTTATAGCCTGCCATTCTTTTGTCTCTCAAGTGCTGACTTTGAAAGACATACAGTGTCAGTAGACTTGTGAAATAAAATAATAGTTTTTGCTTCTGGGGCTTTGCAAACTTTGGACTGAGCAGATCCTCTTGAAGTAAATGTAAAAAATTCCCTCTGTGCATAATAAACTAATTTTAGTGTTGATACTTTCAGCAACAGTTACAAATGGGTTTTCTGTGTTGTTTTTCTCCTTCAGGATGAAAACTATGAAAGACAGCAGAGTAAAAGCAAAATATGAAATGAATGATTGATAACATGCCACTTAATTTAAATTTGAATTTCATTGAATCAAGTAGCACCTCTAGTGATTCTTTCTGACCAGCCCTAATGGAAAGAAAATTACTTCAGAGCAGATCAGGCCCAGTCTAATTTCCTATTGTCACAAGGCTTTATGAAACAAAAGGTGACCTTTAACTTCATACACTCTCATCTCTCATTGTGTTCCTAATTTCTCCCACTATAGAAAGCCAGGCATTTGGTGACTGCTAAACTTAGACTACTGTGAGCAGGCTTACTCCTTTGGGTTGCATGAATGACAAGATTGGTAGTCCGGGCAATAAAACGCAGACCTTCCTTTTGTTTTTGTACAGTCACAGAGGTCATCAGCACGATTTGCTCTGCTTGAAACAAATTAAAAAATCATTGCTGGGGTGCCCCTCACACCTCAAAAGAAGGTGATTTTATAATATATATATTATATAGCCTTAATTAGACTTGCATTGCAGTGCTATTTCTCTGAGCTCATTGGCATATTTTTCTTACTATCTTAACAGTTGGAATATTCCAGTACTTCTTCCCGACAAGAGATTTTTGAGTTTTGTTTCCAAGGTTCAAGGTACATTTATTTGTCATTTGTCACTTTCTCCTTTCACTGTTGTGGCTGACACCCAAATATACCTTCCATTGAACCTGGGGGATTCCAACTGACATCAAACCCTAGGCCTCTTAGATCTTCACATAAAATAGTTTTTAACTGTTCCACAATTAAGGCTAGTGGGTAAAAGAGATCGTGCCTTTGCAGCTGCAGGTCCAAAACTTTGGAATACCCTTCCGCTCATGATCAAATGTTCACCCTCCATTGACACTTTGAAAACAAACCTCAAGACCTGCATGTTTTCAATGGCATTTGGATGCTTATAGTGGTTTGACTATTTTATAATGCTTTAGTTTTATAATTGATCATACAAATTGTATTCTGTTTTACATTTGTGCACATGTTTAGCTATTGCCTTGTATATAATCATTGCTATTTATTATATTGTGCCTTATCTACTCACTATTTTTGTGTTACTCTCTATTTGTGTGTTGACTTTAATGTGTACAGCACTTTGGTCAACTCTGGTTGTTTTTAAATGTGCTATATAAAATAAATTTGATTTGATTTGATTTGATACACACAGAGAACATAATACAAATATTTAAAATTGTTAAAAATAAAAATAAAAATAAAAACAACATATACATAAATAAAAGGAGGGAATTCAAATCTAAAACAAAGAAACCAAAATTAGAATACAAAGACAAGGTTGAGAGCCGGTTTTGCATGGGTAATGCTAAGCGGTCATTGCCTAAATTCTATGATGGGAAGAGAGAGCAGGAAACTAAAATGTAATCCTCTGAACAGTTCTTCCTTCAAAAATTATTTGAATCTTTTCTATAGTAGCTATGACATAGGGGACTTCCATACAGAATGTTACATGGTGTGCAACAAAATTCCTACATATGGTCCATTAGTTCTTACAGAGCAGGGAATTGCAGTTAGCCTTGCCCTCACTAAACCAAAAAAGGCCCCAGGCCTTGATGGCCAGCCCTTATGAGTTCTTAACGATTGTGACCACTAGTTGATAAGTGTTATCACTCAATTGTTTCAGCCCCTGCTGGACAAGAGCACTGTACCTAGCTCCTATCAAATATAGTGCTTGTACCCAAGAAATTAAATGATTTTAGACTAATAGTGTTTACACCTATTGGGTGCAAATGTATGGAAAGGATTCTATCTAAGAACATTTGTGGCCTGTCATCGTGACCCCCTCCAATTTGCATATAATAAAGACCAAGAGGTACTGATGAGGCAACTCTAACTTTAACTGAAGCAGTGCCCCAGAGTTTTATTTATTGATTTTAGTTAGTTTAGATTTTAATACATTTAAGACACACATCTTCCTGCAAAGGCTTTTGTATCTAGGGTTGAATTGAAAGTCACAAGTCAAATGGAAAGTCTGTATTTTAATCATGTAATGGCTCTCCAGAACTGGTGTCAGTCAAGTGACATAAACATTAGTAAAACCAAAGAAATTAGTAAACACTAAATTTTAGACTTATGCCTACCCTTAAAAATCTGAGGGCACCCTGTTTGTAAAGGTTAGTCATTTTAAAGGATCTTATTTCTAACATGGCCACGTGGTATGGACACTTGGATTTCAAATGAAAAAGCTCTTGACATAACAAGTGATTCACCCCATCCATTGTACCTACAATTTGAATTTCTTCTCTCAGGAAGGCTCTTTAGACTGCCACTAGCCACCAAAAATGTCTACAAGAAATCATTTGTGCAATTAAATTATTAACCACCCCTTGCTGGATTTGTATATTTTGTTTAATGTTTGCAGGATTTGCATTCTGTACTTTGTGTAATAGGCCCTGTGAACTGTATTTAATTGCTTATGTTGAACTCTAAGCTCTCCCAATGTTTTTTTTTTATAGTTTGTTTTTACTGTCATATTTTTGACCCATGTTTATTGTGGTGAAGCCAAAAACTATTTTCCACATTGTGGACAACAAAGTTTCTAACCTAACCATATATTCCACAGGAAAATAAGTATTCACAGGATACATTCAGGGACTGAATCACTCTCAAACATGCTGAAAACACCACATAGAAAGCTATGCATGAAATGTCAACGTGTGACAACATCCGAAACAAAGTTGCATTGTATTGTATTGTAAAAAAAAGAATCGTCTTTTCTAAGAATACATATATATGTTTTAAACAAAGGAGGACACGTAAATATGGATGGACAAGGCTTGAATTTATCCTCAGGAAACAAATTAGCCAATCTAGAAGCTAATTATAACATGTAACCAAGTCCTGAATGCCAAGTGGGGGGGGTGATTCGAGAGACAAAGCAACCTTAAAGAGACAGTTTAATTAAGGCACGTGTGATGGGAAATTCATCAATCTCTTAAAAAAGCATCTAACTTTGATTAATTAGTGAGCTCCAACCCTTTGCAGTAATTAGATTGTTGAAAGCAAATGGTGAAATGTTTGCTATATTATCAAGAGAGAGTTATACACACAGTAACAAACTGCTGCGGTGCAATGGAATGCTTTTTAATATTCAGCATCGTAGATCATGCAACATCACCTTGATCCATCTACAAATCATGAAATGATGCCTCAAAGTCTTGTGGATTATTATCAGAATAGGGTAGTAAGGAAAGTGAAACCGAGCAGTCCCTTCTGTTGCATTTATTTATAAACACCAATAAATACCAGCATCAGTTATCATCAGCTAAGCTGGAACACAGCTAGAATACTCTACAGGTTTTTTATACATATGTAATTGCTAGTTCAAACTCTTTTTGACTCTGAACAGATTTTAATACAACAATGATTTTGAAAACCAAAACAAACATCATCCATATTGATAACTGCTATAGTATACCTTGATCATATTAGAAATGGTCCCTAAACAGCTGTACATTTCTCAAAGCTGTTAAAACTAATTTTATTGGGCAATTTCTGGTGCCCGGCAGGAGAAGGGTTGACAATGAGAATCAGTGCACTTTAAATGCAATCTTTATTGTATTAATTTTTGGATTTTATTGCTCATTTTTACACAATGTGAAATCAATAAATCCCTATGCACTGCAGTCCTTAGCTACTTCCTTTACACTGCTTCTTTTCACCAGGAGTGCATAAACTCCCCACATTATACCATCCATCCATCTTCTTCCGCTTATCCGGGGCCGGGTTGCAGGGGGCACCAAACAGTAAGAGTCACTGCTGTCAAATAACTGTGTGATAAAGAACTTGACTACCTCCTCTACAGATTACTAAGTTAATATGAAGGTAATTGCAGTCTCAAAGTCACAATACATTGTCACAAATTCACAAATAAATTGAATAAAATGAAAATGGGATCAGTTGGCCAATATAACTAAAATTATGTCACCAAACTCTGACACGTGCATTGATATAAAGGCTTTAAAAAGTGGTTAGTGTAGGTAATTTTCACAGTATGGTGTGACATTTTGCATGCCAAGTTCATCCTGTTAACTTGATCTCATATGGACACTGTTGTAAAAATCTGAACATTCTGCTACACCTCCTCCCTGCCTTGTGGACCCCAAGTCCCTCAAGCAATTTGCAGATATGAATATTGACAGTGCTCTGGGCAGCAGGGTGATGTAGCAAGTGGAAACCCTTCCCTTCAGCTGGAAGCTGGGGCTTCCTCATCCCCAGGTCAGTAAATGTATACCCTGTTGATGTGTCCTTGAAAAGACATTGAATCTAGCAGCTACACGAATGTTTTTCTATAGTTGCCCTGCATTCTGACCTCCCTGTTTATGGGAGTAACATTGGAGTCTTCTCAGGACACAGAGCCTTGCTGATTTTTGTTTCTTCTCATCCAATTAAGGACAATATTATACCTGACACACCACGTTTTCTATTGAGCTCTAGGTATTTTCTTTATTGTTTTAATTGTTGTAAATTTTAGTCTTGCAAAATGTTTTTTTCTTTTTTGTTTGTTTGTGTTGCGTAATTTTATTTTGTAAAGTACTTTACATGTTTGCATGAAAGATTTGTTAGAAGAAAATGCAATTAACAGCAAACTAAATTGTCATGGGTAGTTCCATGTTAACGTCATATTTATTTATTCACTGCTATTTATGCCTCTAATGCAAGACTGTGGGTGGGTGTGGTGCAAGAGGTCCAGGACTTATATATGCCTCTAGAGTTCTAGGTGAATTAGAGTGCATTGACATTCATTTGGAGCGGTGAGCCTGGCATACAAATTGTAATTTCAAAGGATTGATTGGAGGTGAAATACCAGCCAAAGAGGCAAGTGAAATGAATTGGTACAGAAATACTATAAATGAAATAAAACAGTGATAAAAAAAAACAAACAAAATAAATAAATCTTATTGAGACTTTTTTGAAGGACATTTGTTTTTGTTAGGATTTTTGTTGTTTTTTTGAAATTCAATTGGTTTTAGTAAAGTGCAAGTGCCTTTGTTTTGCCTGGCACCAAGTCCCATGGTGCCAGCCACTGAAAGTGGAGCCTATTCAATAAACACTGCACTGTGTTCAGTTACACATCAGCAGGGGTGCCTATCATTCAACACCGTCACGCTTCTGTTAAACTTCACTACCCTTACATAATCTACTGTTCGGGTCAAATTTGACCCGTTTTGACATTTGATGGCAGCAAAAACATCCTAATTGCCAATCGCTTAGCCTGAAACTTGATGACTTTTCCTATAGTGACCCAAAATACACAAACATATTTTAAAATGTCAAATTTCACCTGTATCTATTGAAAAGGATTTTAGCTCCATCAGTGTGGGTCAAATCAAGAAAAATGGTGGTTTAAGGGAATCTTGAAACTGTGAAACTGTACATGCTGTGTCTGTGTATATTTTGAGAGTTCATGGGGGACCTTGAACTCTGTCATGAGAACTGCCTGCGTTCCCACCACATGTGCCCAGGCTCCCACCGAGACAGGCACCTGTTGGTCTTTGAGGTTTCAGGGGGGAATCTCGAAACAGTGAAAGAGTAAAGAAGCATGGACATGATCATATTTATGGTTCACCTAAGGAACACAGCCCTTTAGGAGCCTTGACACTATAGTGAGATCTGCACCTGCAAGCACAAGCACCTACGCCCATCAATTCCCAAAGTGAGACTGGGCATGGGGGCTTGTCTCAGCAAAGAGTCATTACTACATCATGATGCCTGTTGTTCCTGTAATAAGGGAGGTGGAGAGGAGGCAGAAATGGTGTTGGGGGGGAGACCTTCCTGCAGGAATCAATAAAGTAATAAATATCTATTGTTGAGATCAGCAAACACTAAATAAGAACCAGGTCTGTGTTGTGTCCAGGCCCTTGAAATGATTACTCATATTGAACAAAGCCATATGTCATATTCCCGTACCTCATGATGATTCAAATGTTCAAATTCTGAGGTTTGGTTGGTTCCGAACTGTTGCACATTTTGTTTGGATTAGACTGGGCATCTCAGTCTTCCTATCACTCACTGTTAAAGAAAAAAGAAACCTGTACTGCTCAATAGAAGCCAGTCTGAAGACACAATATGTCCGCGCAGTGTGTATATAAATGCTCGTATGCACGCAAACATGAGGTGAAGCACAGAGTCATGCATCCACACATCCATGAAGCAACACACGGATACCAACACACATACGGAATAGAGTTCCAGTTGAGCAGTTCTTATTTCACACCTGACCTGTGTTTGGACAGACGTCCAGCAGGCTGCCAGCAGAGGAACTGCTTCACTTGTTTGAATTCCACTCACTCCCCCTCTCCTTTGGCTGCAGGAGTCATTTAGAGGGATGGCGAAGACATGGGGAAAAGGAAGGCGAAGAAGCAGCAAGGAAAGCAGGAAAATAAGAGAGATGACATGATGACGGTCCAAGTATCTGTCAAAGTAGAAAGTGATCCACAAAGAGGAATGGTTTGAAGACAGTTATGAGTCAGGAGTCAATGGTATGAATGCATCTTTTAAATAAACTTTGTGCTTGTCACATTAGCGACCAAGCTAACTAGCTCAGAGAGTTTTCATCCACCTTCAGTAACTCTAGTAAATGAAATGATATACAGTCCTGAGAACAAAATGCAAAATGCCAGGGGCACTTAATGTCCAAGAAGCTTGAAGAACCACATATTTCCAGAACATGCACAGATTAATTTCACTGGGCAACTTTCTGGTCTGATCAGACCTTAACTCCGCTTCAGTGTTTGATGCTGTGTAGAATATCACATTACCAAAGGGCTCGAACACCAGTGATTCTGTGTCCTTAGAGTGGAGTTGCAAGCTTCATTGTGAATCTCGCTTCTGTGAGGAGGAAAGCAATGAAGATGAAATATGGAGCAAGCAAGTGAAGGACCCAGGGATTTTTGAAGAGGTTAGAGATGAGAGAAATGTTTTATAAGGAGCGTGTCAGGAAGACGGAAGTGATGAAGATGCAAGATGGGGGTATTTGTTTGTGACATGGGCGGGTGTGTTTGGAGCACCAGCTGGAAGAGAGGGGACTTGGTTGGCAGAAGTGTCAGCTGGTGCACCTGCTCCAACTCAGAACTGGGTGAAGCTTGCCCACTTACTGATGAACTTTTGGCAGATATACGCACATACACGTGGAATAAGCTTCAAGTCAAGACAGTCAAAACAACTGTGTGCCTGAATAAATGTCACCAAATAAGAGAATAGAAGATACTTATCACTGAACATCAAGACAACTCAACAAAGCCAGCAATTAGTTAAAAATGAGTCATTAGCCTGAGCCCCAAGGCAATCACAAGAGAATTTTGTTTTCCTATGCTCTTCCTCAAAAACAGATGCGTTGGGAAAATGATTTTAATGATTTGACGGTTAAAATTATATGCCATACTTGTCTCCAGTAATAACAGGTTGTCTCAAATGTTTTGTTGCTGTATTGGCTTTCATTGTGTGTAAAGTTGATTATGAAAGATTATTGACAACAAAGATGCCAATCAATGTTAACTCTCATTGTTTGAGTTTTTGACTTTTTTTTAACTGGGCCTATCTATTTTAGCTTTGGTACTGTTTTCTGGCTTCATAACAAGCCTGAGTTAGTTAACCTGTGTAGGAGTGTGTTCCTGTGTAGGAGTGTGTTTGTGTTTGTGCACATTTCTTTATAGATTTCATATGCATGCCTTGGTGTGTGTAGGGGTTTTACATATGTGTGTGCCAATGTAGGAGTCAATTGCGATTGAACATGTCATATCTGCAGCGCAGCTCCCCTGTGCCTTCCACTATCTCCTTATCAGATTGTGCTGTACGAGCTGAACATACATTAACAGTACTTATTTATAGCCCTGTTTTATTATGAACATATCCACGGCATCTTTCATAACGTGGGCTTACCTCTGGGCTACAGGAATGACATATTACATTGGAGGCTTTGTTCATTTTAAGGTTATTGTAAGCCCCTTTCCAATTATATTTCACAATAAAATGTTACATTAGGCTGTATGTTTGAATCCACATATTCCTGGATGAGGAATTACAGCATAGCATATTTTGGTAAGGAATAGTTTTTGGGGACCTCATGTGATTTTTTTCTGCGAGGTCTCTCTTCTGTGCACACCTGCCATGTCTGTTATCTGTAAAGTATGAATCAGCATGAATCAGCATCTTGCTATAATTCCTTATTTTCTCTGTACTTTTTTTTCTCTTCAAGAGCTGTTGAGGCTGCAGTGGAAATAATTAATGAGAGCTTTAGGTGCAAATTCAGGGGGTTTGCCACGCCACTCAGCATGAAGAAAGAGCAAAGTTAAATTTATAAAAGCATAATCTTGAAAGATAATAAGATGGATGAAATGGAAGAGGCAGCATTTGAGAAGGAACATTGTAACACACACATCCTGCGGGTATTATGGTATATATAATTTTAGCTAGAAATGAGCCTGAAGACATATTCCCTTTCCTATCCTAATAGGCCTTACGAAACAAAGGCAAGAAGGGAGTAAATAAAAGTCAAAATTCCTGACCACTAGGCGGCAGAAATCTTCCAAAACGATATTAGAGTGATAACAAACCTGGATACAGTTTATCAGCCCATCAAGTTCAAATGGCTAATCTTTCAAAAGAAATATGTTACTAACACATCCAACAGAAACAACTAAGCATAGGTTTCCCAGGACTACTCACCACCTGCTGAATGTAAGCCACTAATATTCACTGGTTTAGTCCTGTGATCAATATCAGGGTTTCCTCCAATTTCTAAATGTTCAACTTCCCTTGTCAGCAACTTATTTATTTTGGCGCTCTGTCATTCCACATTGTGCAGGTGGTGCACAATCGGCTTGTGTTTGTCAAAGTAGAAAACACTGAGCTGAAAGTGGCTGAATGCTACATGGAGCTGTAGACAGAAGCATGGACGCACGAAGTAGGGGTGCCGAGGGGGCTGCAGCACCCCATAAAATCAGGTATAATAAAAACCATTAGTTAAACATATAATGAATTCCTCCTTTTTTACTGGGCTTTATATGCATAGTGCATTAGCTCGTTTAGCATTAATATGTATTAGTCTATAATACAGAAACAACCTAATTTCCAATCAAGGCAAGGCTGGTCGGATCTATCATGCGCAAAAACCACTGAATAAACGTCAGTGCACATGGTCAGACAGACCCAGAGATATCAATCCAGCCAGCTAAAGCTAGAGTACATAAGGTAACTGCAGTTACTGCCACTGTACAGTGACACAGGATGTGTGATTTGTTTATGGATCTAGATTATGAAATATATCTGGTAACTAGAGTTTGCTTTTTATTTTTTTAGGCTTGGTATTCATTTAATAATGTTTAAATGTACTGTATTCCATGGAGACAAAGAAAAAGAGAGAGAGAGGGAGGTCATGCAAATGGGCAGAAATGGGGACACAAAACAAAAACGGATAATTTGGTCATGAAGCCTGATTGTATAATTCGCATGTTTATCAGTGAAGTGTATGAACTACACTGCAGTCTCTGTTACCAGCTGTTACTCTGCAAAACAAAGTGACAGGTGTCTCATAAACGGGTCCTTGCTAGTTGAATGGGTATCGTAGATCCACATATCCTTGTCTCCTGTATGAAATGTGCATCCGAGTGATGTCTCACTCCCTCTTCCTTCCTTGCAATGTTTGGTTGTTTTAAAATGTTGGTGTTTGTTGTCTGCTTAGGAAACACTCAAAAATTATATATATAACTATAACTATATTATTTTTCGAAATTATATTGTAATTTTTAATTATGATTGATAACAGGTTCCAATCCAGCATTTTGTAATTTGGATGTTTGTCTACCTTTGTTCTTTTAACATTTGGACGATTGTACCTTTTAAGAAAAAGGTTTACCAAGCATCACTGAGCAAGTGGAATTAAACAACATGGGGGCATGTGTTTGGGAATTGAGAATGGTCTCTACAGTTTTTGACAGAGGCATGACAATCCTTGAAAACACATTAATGCTTGCCAGGGTGGTAAAAAAAACTCATACACCACCAGTACAACAGGGGTGTCCCCCTAGCTTTGACGCTAATAAGACACTATAAAGTAATTTTCAGGTGGGTCCCGTGAGAAAGGCAAATGTCATTTTGACCTGTTTACAGCTTCTGGGATCGCGTTCAGCATCAGAGCCCTGGAGTGTTCTTGGGGAGTAATTATTCTTCAAACTCTATGAGGGGGAAGGTGACAAGCGAAAAGGTGTATTGTGAGCCATTCAGAGGAGGATTCTCTGAAAAAAATGTCTTTAATTTTGCAGTCAAAATTCTGAGTTCAGAAAGACACCAAGATGTGACAGGCTTCAGTGACCTGGGTTTCAGTGTACATGCTTATGTTGTTGTTTCTTAAGGGTTTCTTGTACAAGAATACATATTCTGTATTTTCATAGTTTTTCTATTTCTTTTCCTTTTCGTGACTTCCTTTTCTCCCTTTGTCGTCATTCTCTTTTTTTCTTGCTCTCCACCTTCCTGAGGGAGTACAGTGCAATGAGAGCATTTGTTATTCATGATGGTCTGTTGTTGTCCTGCATGGCATAAACAAAATAGTTTTTGTCATCTTTCACACTGTATTTATGCTTCCATGATCATTCGCCTTGTGCCATTAATGGAAAGCCAAAGCCTTAAACCTGGAGATGAATTTTATTCAGCAGTGCGAGTACGACTGGCATTTCTCATGAGCATTTGGATCACATAGCACTTTAGGGCAAAGTTGCAAATTGGACAATTCAAGTTGGATTATATGGTGTGCATAGCTAATGTTTAGCTACTGTAGCACAGACATAGCTGCTTGGGCATTTTTTTATTTTTGGCACCCAAGGCAATGCATAAGCCAATGTAGAAGTGTTTTCTGTTTAAATTAAAGACCACAACTTACATGTTATAACAGTGGCATGCAGCAGTGGTTAGCGGTATGGTGTAAAGGGGTTCTCTGCGCATAGTCCAGCAATGTACAGCTAAATCAGGTGCTTTTTAGATCAAATGCAGCAAGAACTGGAGCACATTGATTGATTTGTAGCCTTTAATAATACAAACAGACCAGTCAAAACTACTGATGACATGCCGAATGATCAGTGTTTTCTTTGTACCACCACACTCATATTTACTCTCAGCTGATAGAATGTCAATTTGCCTTAATTTTTCACTCAAATAATTTGCATATTTATCTTATCTTAATTAGTATGGTCATTGTAATTGGTATGCATTCAGCATGCCTCAGCTCCAGTGTCACAAGGACACATTTATCTTCCTTCATCGTGTTAATTAAGGTCATTTTCATTGAATTACTATTTATTATTATTCTCATGTTCTGTCTAGGGATTTGTTCAGCTTTGCATGTAATCAAATTCACACTGAAGGGGTTTAACTGAAACTGGATCAACCTAAGTTAACATGTAAGTTACTCAAAAATGTTTGTCCCTTATGTAGAATAGAGGAGTAGATCTCTTGGCACTTACTGTAGGGAGAGGCTTGTTTTTGTCAAGCAGTGATTTTTTTACTCAGCTTTCTGAAATAGTTTCTAAATGTCAAGTTTGGTAGTTAAAACCTTCTTTAATCACTTTGTGATTCTATTCACCATAACTGCCCTTAAACCTTGTTTTCTTAGTTGTTTAAGGGTTGGATAAAAAATACATTGTCCGTCATGTGAAACACATTAACTACTTTATGTTAACTGCTTTCTGATAGTTTCCTGTGTAGTGATCAAAATTTAACAATTTCCTTGATGAGCTTTAGAAGATGAAATAATTGATGTCCTTTTATATGTGAAATGATGCCGTTGTTTAGCATCCATAAGAAATAATAGTTATGCAATGATTTAGATTAAGAGTCACATAATGACAAGACGATGTTATAAAATAAACTTTCATAAATAAAGAAATAGGCATCATTTACATTGTGGACATTGGACATGTCTCCCATTATCAGTTTCTGAAATGTGCTGTGCCTACAGTACAAATTTTTAAAACTACTTAAAGTCTTGAAATTAGCAAGGTCGGAAGTCGTCTTTTATCAAGCGAACAATGAACAATGGACAATGTTTGCTCTTGTTTGCCACAAAATAAACACCACTGCACAATTTCAATTAATGATAGAACAGCCATGAGACAGCAATGAGAATTGCCTTGGGTTTAAAAATGGTCACTTTATTATTATGATTATTATTTATTTAATGAATTGTTTGATGTGATATTTAGATGATTGCTGCAGTAGAAGCACACCACCAAAATGGTACTGTTGGCAGAAAATGATTTTTCAGTGTTTTGTTCATGGTGGTTGAAGAAATGCTGTGTAAATCCCATCATTCCTGCCACAACAGACCCTCACTGAAATCGTCTGTTCTTCAAATGTTATACAAAATATAATAGGGCACTATACAAAATTTTATAAAACAATGCAAGAAAAACTGACATAGCATTGGACAAATAATGTGGTCATTTTAGTTTCTGTACCTGTTGAAATGGCAGGCTACTTTGAAAGACACAGGTACATTAGGAACATGACACACAGAATTTCCATAAAAAATGTAAGGCATGTCGCAAATCAAGAGATTGTCATTCAAGTTTCCATTAGTGACCTCCCGACTCATGTGAAGACAGGGTGTTTGGGGGAAGTCCATCCTTGAGTCTTAACAGAGCCTGTTTCATAACCCAGAGGCGAACGACACTTCAGGGAAGGTTAATTCTTCAATGAAATCCTCATGCATCAATGAAAGACACAAAATATTACTCAGCATGCTCATTGCTCATGCTAGAGGAGAGACTGGCCCGTCATCATATGTTATCATAATGTTGTTTTGCAATGTTTAGTGGGACACCATTACATTACATAACAGGTAGCAATCGAGAAATTGGTGTGATCCATGCAACTGTTTATGTTCCTTGAAATATGATCAGCCTGGTAAAATATTTGCCTGGTTCAGCAAAGTATTTCCATCATTGTCATTTTCTAGGAATGTCTTTATTGTCTTCACTGATTTTGTTTTAAATCTTTGAATTCTTTGAGGAATTGAAGATGTTGGCTGAACACTCCCAAGTAGAAGCTAAGAGAAAACTTGTTGGCATGGACCTACAAATACACTTAACATTTTATTGAAGGCCAAGGTACCAAAAGCGATGGGGATTATGTAAATGAGCAGAATGATGCAATTTTTTAATGACACCTACAACATGTTATTTTTAGTGTTGTTTTTTTTCTCTTTAATTTTTAGTACCACATAGCGGCTCAATGGGTTCACATGTGTGATTCAGGATTTACTTTGATCACTGTATCTTCAGTTCTGTGTGTCAACATTTGCTTGCTCTGCAACCACAGGACACAGCTGGTCTTAGCAGAATGAAGAGGCATCTTGGTCATCCCATCAATGGGAGGGTAGGAAATACTTGCTTGCATGCTGCTAGCTTAAAAGGGAGCGGTATCACAGTTCAGCAAGAGTAAGAATGGGAGCATTTAAGAATGAATCCTGTGAGAAGAGCTTTAAGTGGTAGAAGAACAATTAAATGTAGGGTCTGTCATCCCCTGTAGGCATAGACAGATTACCACATGGGCAAAGTAGGCATGTGCCCAGGGCCCTGGAGCCAATGGGGGCCCTTGGCCTTAAGATTTATTATTATTATTTTTTATGTGTAGTATTTTTGTTTTTAAATACTGGAATAAATGTGATTTTGATGTACTATGTAGTATTATAATAATTTTTTTGAATGTCTTGTAAATTAGCTGATTAAATCACCAATGTTGAATGGATTAAAAATTAACTAAGGATAAGGATGACAGAGAGACATCTGAACATGCTCTCACTCTTGACCAGTGAATCGGGGATCTTCCTGGGATTGGACTTTGACAACTTGATCAATCCCTTCTCTTCAAAGAAGGCCAGAAGAAAGCCGGTGGATTAGGTAGAGTAGGGTATTTTTCACCCCAGTTTTGTGTGGTCATAGCTGTGGCTGTGTACTACATTTGATGTTAATTTATGTATTCTTTCATAGTTTGTTGTTGGTGGTTTTGTTTAAATTAAGGTGTGTGTTTTTACTCCCTAATATTTAATCTGTCCATGGCTGTAAATGCTACCCATTGAAAAAACAGAGAGCGCATCTCCAGTGGAGGCTGGTGCATGGAATAATAGCTGTAAATAGACACTAAATGTGGCACAACTGGATCTAGGTCATGAAGTGGATGGCCTTTTATGTTCACAAGATAAGCACATTTATTTTTTAGCTGTTTTAGGTAGAGCTTGTTTGCACTTTGGGAGTCAGGTGCTGGTCAATTTCCTATCTAAGTTGACCATTTGGTGGGTCCTGCAGGTGATGGCAGCAACTCACCTTAGTTGAAAATGCTGTAAACAGTGTGGAGCTTTTCAGCTTTAAATGGGCTTTGGGAGGAGTGTTTCATACAGTGGGGAATCTAGTTTTGTGCTTCTGATCTGTAATGGATGTTTCTGCCTTTGAGTTGTTAAATGCACCTAGACATACACAGCCATGGATAATTTAATCTGACCAAACACTATCAGACTTTTTAATCCAATAAAAGGGCTACGGCAACAGCTTTATGCTTTTCTGCCGTGTTTCCTCACTGATGCTCAAGGAAGGTTTTTTTCTTGACAGCTGTAATGAGATAGAAGGAACCCGGAACCAGGGGAGACATGTAACGCCTTTAAATGAGATGGAATGAAACTCTGCTAAACTATTCATCAGCTGAGACTGTGTTAAGTGCAAGCATGTGAACAGGCACACACACACACACACACACACACGCACAAACGCACACAAAATCTAAGTGCCCTGTTCTTCCCTACCTCCCTTGACTCAGCACGACAGCCATCCAAATTAAGGCGGTCGTGTCTGAGTGTTGTATGAGTTACCGGAAAACACTAGATTGTGCACTACTTTGACTTTCTGAGATGAGTGATGCCCTGTGGAGGTTTATCCTACTGTCTAGATGGAAGACCAGAGCTGTAATCTATGCATATATCTCAGCTTCTGTCTCTTCTTCTCTGCTGCTTGCTTTTCAACATTAGAGTATGTACTGTACAAGTTAATATCAAACAACGTTGTCTCAAAAATGGTATAATATAGTGTTGTACTGAATGAGGCCTGCATTACCAATAGTGTTGGGTAAGAAGAAAGTCTGTCACTGCCTGAATGATCTCCTGTGGAGGCAAAAATAGTTGATGGTTATTGTCTTGCATGTATGAAAGGGATTTTAGGATTTCAATTTCTAATTAGTTTTTCTGGACATGCTAAACAAACGGAAATGGTTTTGGTGTTATGCTCGTCAGAAGAACAAGCATCTGCATGAGCTGATGGCGCCACGATTGTGTATGATTTTTATAAGGTCATGCTCGATTGTGGTAGCAAGAGTGCCATGCGCTGACACTTTTCGTGGCAGGGACAAAAAACAAAATGGGGAACTACCATTGTTTTGGATAGGCAGGGCACTAGGGTGAGAGAAGGCCAGACAGGAATGATAGTAGATAAGGTTTGATCTAGCAGCTCACTGTGGTTGTTCTTGATTGTAGTATTCCTCCCTGCAGACCAGGCACTGACCCTTGACTCTTGTGGGTGTTTTTTCAGCCGAGGAACATTGCTAAACGTGTGTCTAAAGCTGAGATGGAAATGATTATAGTTCACGTGTACTACTGTTACTTTCTTTTCACCTGTTTTAGCAAGCCATCCCTAGAACATTTATAAGTGGTCCAAAATGCTGCTACTAAGCTTTTCACCAGGTCCCCTAAAAGGTCTCATGTGATTTATTGACATAATGATAAAACATTTTGAATGAATGTATCTGCCAAGTTGCAAAATGCCCATGACATTCACTGACACATTTCATGTGTTCCTCCTCTTGCAATTCAACATCCACTCGCATAGAAAGTAAATCATGATTAGTGCCACATGTAGTCAAGCAGGTACACAGGGAATACATGGGTTGGACCCAAACGCAGGCACAGAGGAAGGGCAGGTGCAGTTTCATGGATTTATTAAGAAAGTTCCACAGGCTTCTAGTAAAGAAGGCAGAGGTCAAAGCCAAGGGAGCAGCCCGAACATAAGCAAAGAAATCCATAAGGGAGCAGGCAGAAAATCCAAAACCGAGCAAAAGTGCACGGAACACAGAAAATAGCCATTAAACACAGGAAATACCAGAGAAGGACTTGACTCTTGACACAAACTGACGAAGAAAAAAGGACGCACACAGACTTAAATACCCTCAGGTGAGGGGAGACAACGAGACACAGGTGAAAATAATCAGGGCACGTCAAACAATCAAAACCAAACAATTAAAAACCAAGCAATCACAGACAGGAAGTATAACTACACAAGACAGATGAGGCTGAAGCACTAATCTTAAACCCAAACTATGATATTTCCCAAAACCTAACCAAATCTTAACCATGGCATTGTCAAATTATAAAAAAAGATTTGTTTTTTCAGTAGTGATTTGTAAACATTTTGGAAGGCACAGACAGATTATGTCATCCTGCCAATAGGGGCGTCAGATCAGAAAAAGCTTCTATGGGACATTCTAGAGGGCATGGACAAACAACATATTTTGTCATTACATTTGGAGAACTTTTTGTCTTATCTAGAATATTCAATGTTACAATTTGTACATTTAACGGAAAATTGCCCACAGTAAATTTTATTCACTATATTCAGTATATATACAGTCTATTCTCCAGCTGCAAACAAGAAATTTTATGTATCAGCAAGCACTGGCATTCACCACATTTGGGCAACTGTGAGTAAGAAGCTAATGACTGAAAGGGTCAATGAGACTGGGAAAAGAACAGATGGAATGACTGAGTGAGAGAATGGCTGATGGCAGATGGAAAGACTGAGAGTGGGAGAATGATGGCGATCAAGGCAGGGATTTGTGAGAGGAATAGAATTATTGCTGTGGGACACTGTGTGTGTGTGTGAATGTGTCAGAGGTGGGGGTGGGTTGTCCTATCAATGTCTAATTGTCTTTGTGTTAAATTGCAATTCCACTGGTCTGTCAGTGGCCCCATTAGGATGACCTTCAGTTGCTAATGGAAGGGGATGCCTATGATGGGGGCACGAGAGAGCTAAAGTGTGTGTATGTGTTTGTGTGACAGAGAGAGAGAGAGAGAAAAGGAGAGAAGAGGGAAAATGGCCATAGTGGAAGGAAGATGAAGAAATGAATAGAGAAAAAGGTTGATGGAGTGAGTTGGAAAGTCAAAAGAAAGGAGAAAAATCCTGCAACTATTAATAGTTTGACACTTTGAGTGGTGGGTAAGAGGAAAGGGGAATGGCTTTTCAATGATGGGATGGATAGAGGAAGAGGAGAAGGAGTGTAAAGGGCCCTAGGCCTGACATCATAGGATGACAATCAGTGCTCTGGGAAAAGGCCAGTCTGTCCTGCCTACTTTCTCTGACACACACATACACACATTTGTACTTATACTTCTCAGGCTCCTCATTGACATAATACACTTCCTACAGTAGCTCCTCACCTTATCTTTGACTATCATAACTATATGTCTAACCTCCTTGAAGAGTTTGCACACCAGGACCGGATTTTTTGTGTTTTTGTAAATCTGTAATCTAAAAACCTCATGACTCAAGGCATTTGATGACAAAAGCAAAAATCCAGAATATCACCAGTCTTGTCCTTTAACCAAGTTTTATCCCTCAATCCGCTCTTTGAGGAAGTGAGGACATCACTTTACAAAAATGTCTTCACTTATATGGTGAAAAATTCTAATTGGTCCTCACAAAGATCGAAGTACGCAAGCACACACGCTCAAACAATTCAAGTAAAGACAACCAACCAAATGCACTCAGACTCACACAAATAGCCACTGTATACTACAATATATAGAGCCGTATTATACAGTCACGCTCTGACGTGCATGAACATGTACCTTTATAACACTCACAGGTCCACACACACAAGTACACAGATTTGTCCCTACAATGTGATGAATACTGTACATAGAACACATGTAAAAATTTGAACACACACATTAATATATGCATAATATATATATAGCTTACATACACGCGCATATACTCACACCTAATGTGTATACTCTACATCCCATTTTATTGAAACACAAGTGCATTTCAGCCACCTGATGGCCTGTCCACCATTGTAAGCTGTCCTATTTCTGTAGGGCATTTAAAGTCAACTAATTTTTTGCCTCCAATCAGAGGAAATGTGTTGCTCTCATCAGCCTTGATTCGTGGGTATGGATAGTATAGCAACACTGCACACCAGAGGAGCCAGGACACAATTAAATCTAGGTAACTGCCGCATAGACAAAAGCATGCACGGACACACACACACACCCACACATCTTCTCAGAGATACAAACATGGCATTATTTTTGGAGTAAATGGGATGGCATTGTCCTTGACAAAGAGTTACATTTCTTAAACAGAAATCAATCATATTAAGAGACAATGAGTGGCCTAGGAAAACAGCCACTTTTCATTTTGTGACTCTCTCCCTCCCTCTCCCCATGCTCCTCTGTCACTGCCTTTCTATCCATGGAATATTTTAGACAAAAAAAACCACACTGAAAGTCATGCTACAAAGTCAAAGATCTTTACAGAGAACAGTGTCACCTACTGGCTTACCCTGAATTTATTTAAAACAGTGTGCGGTGAGTGGACAGATGCAGGGCCAAGTTTCCAAACTACTAACTCACTTTTCAGAGTGAAAAAGTTGACCTGTTGGTTCTCAAGGGCAGTTTCAACAAGCTTGAAACACTTCTGCCTCCTTGATTATGCTGGTCCCCAACCTTTGATTTGCTTTGTTAAAGCCTAAAGGTCTAGCAATGCTATAAGGGGCAAACATTTGCTGAGCCAAAGAGAAAACTGTTAAATAACAAAATACAAGTTCATCATCATCGATATTAAATTAGAATCCTTTAAAGTTAGATTTTGACATTGGGACACCCTGTAAGATCACCCTGCCATGAAAAGTAAGGTCCTCAGGATAAGGAAATAGTGGAGGTGATGTATGAAATCCCCTTAGATTTTAGTTTATCAGATTACAACAGACCAACACACAGTAACAATGCACATGACCTGGAGCTATTGGGATACTTTGGGGTATAATGGGGCCCTGGGGCAGTTGCTTGCTTTGCCTCGTTGGTAAACCAGCCCTGCAATTCTTAGCTCAATAGCGTTAAAGAACTACAAGATTTCACAAACAGTTACAGTTTTCAGGATCATTAAGAATTTTACTTTGTGTCTACTGCAGTCAAAGGGCTCCCTGTCACCTAATAAGTATTTATTTGTATGGATGTATGCAAACTGAGCTGGACATAATGAAAATGAAAATATAACTCATCAACACATCACAAATTACTCTTCACCACTGCTGCGATAGTGAAACACATTTGAATGTTTCCTTTTGCTAATTCGTCGGGATCTTCAAACTCTGGCAAGAGAAGCCCCTGGGGTCTCATCTTCTTGTTGCCATGGTCTTTGTTTTCAGGAGTAGACCACCATTTTGGTTTTAGTATCTCTGTCACGTTCCTGTTTTTTAGCTATCCACCTTCCTTTCCTTATCACGCACCTTTTCAGGAGCACATACAGTCTGAACACCCACAGCTGCCTGCATGACGAGGCAGATAAGGGAAGATACTTTTTCAGAGTTGCAGAGCATGATATTAAATTGCCCATTTCAGTGGTTTGCTTTTTTTTTTAAAGAGGACTTGGTAGTGTGGTGTGTGTGTGTGTGTGTGTGTGTGAGAGAGAGAGAGAGAGAGAGGGGTATCATCTCTTAATGATTTTTGTATTTGTGTCCACGATTTGCTCAATAAGTATACACAATATGTGTCAGTTTTCTCACTTTTTTTTTCACTGTGTGTACAGCACATGCACAAACACACACACACTCACATATGTATGCATGTGGTATAAAGGTTTTATCAAGTATCTAGAGCCTTGCATCATTGAGCACTGGGGGCAGGCAGCTTGTCCCCTGTGCAGTAGACTGGAAGGCCGGAATCCCAAAGGTCAGCTGGGCTCCGCATAAACAGACATGAACCACTGGCCTGGATGTTTTCGGCAGCACAAGAGGCAGCTCACGGCCAGATAACCACAAATCAGAAACAGTGCCAGTCAGAACCTTTAAGCCTTTGAGCACCATCTGGTTCTGGGCCTATCCAGGAGGAGCAAATCCCACCAGGTTAGGAAGGACAGGAGGATAAACAATTCAAGGGGAAGGATCACAAAGAATAAGTTGGATGGAGCGAAAAAAAAGAGGACTGCCGAAATTAGGAAAAAACTAGAAAAACTGCTTTTTTAGCTTACATGCATTTTACTGTGAACATTTCTACAGTGGTTTAGGCTTTTTAAACATTTGTATTAGAAGATCCCAAATTACATTAAGATGGTAGAATTTTGAGGCAAGGAACTGTTTTTCATTATATTTAAAGAAAAACAACCCATTGTTTTATAAGTAAATCAATTAAGGATATTCTTTATATACTTACATATTGCATTTTGTTGGCAACATCTACATTCCCACAGTTAAGAACTTCTCTCGAGAAATACAACTTGGCAGGACCTGGAGCATATAAGAAAACATGATGGGAATAGAAAGAGACAAGAAAGATAATAATCTGTGACACCGTGTCTGAGTGAGTCTGTGTCCAAGGCTGAATAGGTATTTGTAAGTGTTTTTAAAAATGTATTAAAAATGCTCTGGAGGATGTATTATTGGGTGAAAAACATTTCTTGTGTTTTAATACCAGCCACAATACTGAGAAGTCTTCTGCCTCAAAAATGTTACCAAAGAAGTGGTGAAAACAGTCTACCAGGGCACATTACACTGTGAAAGATATTGAAAAATCCAGCAATACGCCTGGGAGGCAGCTTCAAACTGACTGGCGATAAACCAGAAGTAAGGTCTTTCTAACTACCCGCACGTGGCCAGCAGAGTAAAGGCCGACCGACCCAGCCAGCATAAAAAATTGCTGGCATGGACGGTAAAGACTTCACCAGCAAATGGAGCCAATAGCACCAACAAATCAACAACACTTCAGGACAAGAGAGCCACAGACCCCGGATCATTTAAGCGGTCTAGGCTGTAAAATCTCACAAAAGTGTGAGGCGAGGACCATCCCGCAGCATCGCATATAACGGAGAGGGGGGTTCCCGACCACCAAGCTCTGGAGGATGCCATAGTCCGTGTGGAATGGGCTCTGATTGACAGAGGTGAAGGCAAACCGCGCACCTTGTAAGCCGAAACGATAGCCTCAACTATCCACCTGCTAATAGTGTGTCTGGAAGCCGCGCAGCCCTTACGAGGGGGCCCGAAGCATACCAGCAATTGGTCCGAATTGTGCCACTGGGATGTCCTTCGGACATAAATCTCCAGGGCTCTGACTGGACAAAGCAGTTGCAGCCTCTCACCTTCCTATTCCGCCGATACTGAAGGAGGATGGAACGCCTGCAGGACTACCGGCCGGGCCACCTCAGTGGGTACTTTAGGTACATAACCCGGCCTAGGATGCAGGATGGCTCTAACTGCGCCTGGAACGATCTCCAGGTTAGCAGGAGCCACCGACAGGGACTGCAGATCTCCCACTCTCTTGAGAGAAGTCATGTCCAGCAAAAATGTCATTTTTAAGGCCATACACCTGTCTGATGCATCGTCCAGTGGCTCGAACGGTGCTGTGGTCAATCCCTCCAGCACCACTGTCAGATCCCACGGAGGGACTCTGACTCGAACCGGAGGCCTCATCCTCAAGGTGCCACGAAGGAAACTGGTAACAAAGCGGTGCTTCCCAAGCGAGCACCCATCCACCAAACTGTGGAATGCTGTAATCGCAGCCACATACACCTTAAGTGTAGCGGGGGAGAGTCCAGCCGAAAACCAGCCTTGGAGGAACTCCAGCACTGAAGCCATCGGGCAGTGAACTGGGTCCAGATGGCGCTCCAGGCACCATTTCGTGAAAGTTTTCCACTTGCCCGCATACAGTTTCCTCGTGAAGGGGGCTCTAGAGTGTAGGATGGTCTCAACTACCTCGGAGGTGGTCCCCCTCAGGGGCCAGACCCACAGCTTCAATTTCCCCGGGTGG
>CM022491.1:4072267-4206333 GCA_011952105.1 Coreoperca whiteheadi | reverse complement strand
GATCGCTGGGGCACGCTGAGCCACGCTCACTTTTTGGGCCAGCATGTACGAGCTGCGAGACGTCTGGGCTGAGCTTCCTCGAAAAGCGCCAGCCGAGAGCGGAGCTTCCTAACCGGAAAATGCTCACAATGCACACAGCCAGCCCCCTCGAGGGCTGCTAGTGCATGCTCTCTTCCCAAACAGGCCGCACACATACCGTGTGTGTCACCGTCAGGGATATAGCGTGGGCAGGGATACACGCACTGCCGAAACCGCTTTACACTCGCCATTTTCTTTCAGAGACCCAGAGCGCTTGCTGAAGATCAGTAGACTGACGACAACAGTGAAGCCGGCTCCCTTTATACCTCCGGTTCCGCCGGCATGCGTCACGTGTTGACGTTGAACCCAATCAAGATTGGTCTAAGTTGTTACAGAGATTCAGAGGCCGTCACGCTGGAGGCGTCCCCTCATAGCGTCAGCTGACGCAGCGTTGAAGTTCCCTTGAAAGGGAACTCTATTTCTCACTTCAGACAATGTTGCACTGATAACTACCTGAGGCTGAACGTGGAACAAACAAAATAACTGTTCATTAGCACATCAAACACACCCCACACTGGACTGAACCCCACCTCCATAAACCATGGCAAGACAGTTGAACAGGTGAGCAGCTCTAAATATCTTCGACTCCTTTTAGACAATAAACCCAGATTTTATCAACACATCACTTATATCCATGAACGATCACGGCAAAGACTCCATGTCTCAAACTCAGACCAATGTCTGTTGCCCACCCCCCCCCATGTTGTTGCTTGCCTCATGATGTTAACTATCTCTTTGCCTTCTACTACTACTGCCAAAACCACAAACACACACACACGCGCACATACACAAACACTGAGGAGTTGCCTCAGTCAGCCTAATGATGTCCACAGAGCCACAGGAGGAGCACGAGGAGAAATGAAGGACTTGAAGAATGAAGAAATTCACTAATGCTCACTGTGTTCTGAGGATTACTCAATTATCCACAGCAGCAATATTCAGGAACAACACAGCATAAAATTCTAAAGCCTTTTATATTTTCAAGTCAGTATTATGGGTTGTCCTCCTGTGTTGTGTCCCAAAAAGTTTCACTCTACAGAATCCTTTTTATAAAAACCAAGAGTTTTACATAGCTCCACCTAAATTTGCATTAGTAATTCAAATGACTAATATTAAGTGGTAGAAACAAATGTCCAAGTGGAGATATGTTAAAGAATTGTAATCATATATCAGAAATACAATTATACATGATATTTTGCTGACTTTTCTAGATTCAAAACTTGCTTGCAGCCCAGCTCCTGCTGCTTTCGCTTTCATTTTTAAAGACGTAGAATACATTGACTTTCTTCAAAATTTGCCTCTTTTCCTCATTTTTGGCCCAACAGTGTCCCTTGTGACTTTGAGGAGTTTGTTTCATTCCCTTTGTTGCACTGGTATTAACAGTGATCTATGGTAGATGATTGTTTTGTTGACACTGTGTGTCCCGGCCAATCATTTTAACACGTCTCCAGGGACCTATTATGCCGTTATAATTACCAATGTAAAGACTAAGGGAACTGTTTGTGCCAATGCTAGGCATTCATTATGCCTCCACATGCCTGTGGGCTGCACAGATCTAGTGCTTGATAAAATGTACACTTCAAATAAAGGTATTTTACCTCTGAATAAAGATAAGAAAATACTTTATATAAGTGCAGTCAGGTGCATCTGTTAGCTCATCCATATACCCCTGACTTGTACTAATCACATTTCTCACAGTGCAGTAATATCCTTTACAATCTCTTAAAGTGATGAAAAGTTATAGGAACTTTTTACACCTCCACTTTTTCCCTTAAACGTTCTGACATTCAGGTGCAATTTTATATCACATTGAAGAAGAAGGCATTTTGAAAAATAGATGTGAGTGGAATTGGGTCTGTTAAGGAAAAAAACTAATTGTGTAAAATGTGTCAGGTTTTACTTCTTTAGGCAACTAAAAGAAATCAGGGAACTGATCGATTCATATTTTGAGTACTAAAAGGTAAAAAATCTGATTGTATTAATAGAATTAGCGCCACAATCAGTCCTTATTTTAAAGTTATAATCCTTAAGATTTTCATATCAAACCATTTTTTTAAATTGCATATGGCCATAGACAATGACAAAAGATATTTAACGTATCAGTTTTTGAGTTTGTCTAACTGGTAGAAGCCTCGCTGTTCTGTGATCACTCACTTGTTTCAGAGTTGTATTTGTTACTGCTGCTGCTTCAAATTAAAAGTGTCCAACTGACAAACAATTGGCTGACTTTTCCTGCGAAGCAGCCACAGAAATGCATTGTATTTGTCACGAGGTTATCAGCACTTTGTTGGCAGCTAGGATTCTGTCAGGGAATCGGTTTTAAATATTGTAGGGAGGAAGAACAAACAGCCACATTGAGTTGTTAGGTGAAGAGCTGCATGCAACAGGCTCTTACTGCAGTTTGCGTGGACCAGCACACTTGCAACTCTTCATTAAGATAAACCCCCATGCTGTCCTGTTGTGCTGTGCTGTGCGTGCAGCATGAGATCTGATCGCAGTCATGGCATGGCTCAACACGGAAGATTAGACTGGATTAGATTTGCTTTAATGCCAGATTTCTCAGAAATTGTTTTTGCGTCACAAGGCAAACACTGTTACACATACATCACAATACAAAGAATACATGACAGAACAAACAAATTCAAGGAGACAGCAAAACATTTTCCTTTCAAATAAACGAAACATTTTAATTAAGAATGTGACACAATAAATCCTCCCTTCGTTTGACTGCACCATGAACAGGTACACAAGTTGTTCTTTTGCATATAGCTCATGGCATGTTTGCTGCCCCCAGTGGTCAATTGATGTTATTTTCAGCTGAATTCAGGGACTTGTATTATTCAAACACACTTGCAGTTTTACCAGCAGTAAACACAGGTTTGACACCAAATCATACAGAACTGAAACCTTAAGGATTATAACGTCCTTCCTTTCTTAATAGGAAAGGGATACAAATCAGCAACTATCAACAGCTTTTGGGTGTGTGTGGACATGGCTCTAAAGGAATAAGAGGTTTTCTCTGAGATAAAACAGCCTTAAGAAGGTATTCTTCACAATGTATTCACAACGGTGTTAATTTTGGCAGCTATTTTAGATTTAGGCTTAGTCTTTAGGTGAAAATGCATATTAGTTTTAGTCACATTTTAGTCATTTTTATCTTTCATAGTTTAGTCGACGAAAACTCAAAACGTTTTAGTCCAGTTTTAGTTGACAAAAAGTTATTACATTTAAGTCAAACTAAATAAATTCATGACCATTAAAATCACACTAGTGCTGAAACAATTAGTCAATTAATATCCCTACCTAGCCTTAGCGCTAAGAAGTCATTCACAAATATCTTCCAAATAAATTGCTTTGTAATCTTAGAGACAACAGATTGACTAGATTGCAATTGCAATGCAGGTTCAGGGCTTGCCGTTAACGTATATAATTTTCAAGTTGCTTGTCCAAATATGTACATAAATAAAGTTGAAGGCTATAAACGTTAGAGCAGCAACACATGATGCCCACTGACACATTGGGGAAGAGGTCTAAAAAGATATGTTTAACTCCAAAGATAGGACACTATATGATAAAGCATTTCACTCGTCCTTTCATTCACAAGCTCTGAAGCTAGGGAACTGATGTTAGCTAATGTTATAGGTACCTGCTGGTGCCAAGTAGACAGATAACAATTTCTGCAAACAGGAGAAATAAATGAGACACGTCAACTTCACTTCCTGTTCATTTAGCCTTGCTCAGCAGAATTCATTTATTCACCATAGGCAATACAAACCCATATAAACTATACTGTTTCAACATGTTCATTTATATACTGCCATTGTGTGTCTGTCATACAAAAGACATTCTTAAAAATAAAATACAGTTACAATATGATGTCACAATGTGGCTCAAGTTTCCATATTTCAGTTCTGTTGGTTCAGCTAACCAAATAGCATAACAATAACTGTCACATTTCTAGGTTGTCTCAGGTAACTTAAAATAAAACGCAGCATGCCGCTAATGGCCATTCAGTGCATGAGCTCACAGCTTTTAACCTTACATTTTACTTTTTTTTCAAAGTGCTAAAACTTTCTGAAATGTATCTAACTACACATTTTAACAATCATACACATTATAAAAACATTATGACGTCAACCCAAATGTTTGTGGAGCCAAGATAAAACTCTCATTGACGTTGGATATCAAGAACGAAGCTTACTGCGGCGCCATCCTATAATAACATCCTAAGTACACACAACCACAACTAGTACAAGAATCTATTTACAGTTACTCAGATATTAGGTGACACGTTTATACAGCAAAACTTATTTAACTTAGTTTTCTTTTCCACAAACTTGCAAACAGGAAAAATAAATGTGACAGGGCACCTTCACTTCCTGTTTGTTTAGCCTCGCTCAGCAGAATGAGGAAACCAACGAACACTCGCCCACACTGCCCCCTGCTGGCTACAAGCTAGAATGTACATAGCGTACTGTCATAACGTGTTGATTATAAATCCATGAAAACAACATACATTAACGCAAATGTAATCACACATTGGTGGGCGTCACACCAACACATTAACCCAGCCAACGTTAGCCTGGAAGCCAAGCTCATTCATTCACTAAACTACAAAGTGCTAACTTTTTTGAGAGTAAAACTGGCTTCCAGCCAGTCTAAGCAAAGCTAAGCCAATGTGGCTTGCTATCAAATTATTCACAAGATGACATAGCTGACTACCCAGCTAACATTAACGTTAACAAAGGTACATGCTTAGTTAACATTAGGATTTACAAGTGTCTCTTCAGGTTGGTTTTATTCTTCCCAACTAGTAGCCAAAGGGCGTCTTTCTGTCACCAAATTAAAACGCTAAACTGTGTTTTCCTTTCTTCCTAATTATAAATAAAGTGTGTCCATAGACCTATTCTTTTTTTTCCGACCAAACACTTTTTCAGTTGAAGCCATCACGTTGTTGTCAATATCGGTTTGGGACAGCATCTGCACAGGTCACGCAAGTCTGGGCACGTCAATCAACGACAGGGATGCATTTTTTTATATTTTGACGGACAGACTAGACACGCAATTGGGGGAAAATATCATGCATTTTTTTTATGCCTGGTAGCCCACCACTAACATTTTAGTCCTATCTTAACTTGTGAACAAAAACAAAACATACATTTCGTCATAGTTTTTATTATCAAAGATCTATTTTTAGTTTGTTAACATCTCGTCTTCATCATGGAAAAAAAGTCGTTGACGAGTTCGTCATAGTTTTCACAATGTGGAAATAATAGTTGTTAGGGTCCTCAAAACTCTGGTAATCCAGGTGTGCCAGCCTGGCAACTGTGTGCGTGTGCACATGCAGGGTAAAATAGAGAATTTCTGCAATACATGTATGTGTTAATTTCTGTGGATTCTGTGTGCTCATGTCTGACTGTGCTGTGCAGACAGATACAACTGGAGAGAGAGGGAAAGATTTTTTGCTTTTGTGCATTTTATCATTCAGCAGCATGTCCTTGGTTCATGCTCCCAAAATATTTGCACGAGCAGGCCTGTGTCTGCGGTCATCTCTGTGTGTGTTTATGAAACGATGTGTGCTCACCCACTTGTAGCGATCTGCACTACCAGTCAGTAAGCAGCCATTCTCGCTGCACCCTCCATTTGACTATCGTGGTCAGCCGTCCTCGTAACCTGCAGACGCTGCTCATGAGGCAAATGGAACCTGACGTCGGTAAGTAGTTCTCCCCACACTCTGTGCAGGTGGCGTTGCAATCAGCTGTCCTGGGCTTTAAATGGGCCTGACTGTTCCAACACTTTAAAACAAACAGGAGAACAGAATTCCAATTGCTTTTTGTACCGATGTAAGGTAAGGGATAACAACCCTGCTTTCTTTGATTACCATCCTGTTCTTTTTTATTTCTCCATTGAATGTGTGCAGATAATGTTGACAGGATGTTATGAATTACTCTACAAATCCTTTACACGGTACTGTAAAGAGTCACCTTTTCATCTTTGGGAGTCTAGCATGAAGAGCAGTACAGATCCTATTTCTGAACTGCAGAGGCATAAGTTAAAGCAATTAATTTGTGACAGACGGAAGGCAGTGATACTTTGAGCCACTCGCCACTGACTTCAGTGAAAGCTCACTCTATTCTCTGCACCACAGTGGGACAGTGATTGTGTCACAGTCAATGTCATGCCCAGTTTCCTCTTCCAGACACAGCAGTTTTCACTCTGTGGCCAAGTCAGAACCATTTGTGTATACCTGATGAAAGTGCCAACACATTTTTGGCTCTTTTATTTTAATGGTTGTCAGTTGTGTTGCATGAGGGGTGAGACTATATCATGTAACATCAAAACAACACCACAAAATGGACCAAAAACTAAACCTGTCATACAGACTTAACATTTTAGTCTCGCCTCTCTTCTGCTCCCCTCATGTTTGCTTCCAAAGCGCTCTACTTGTTGATGCTAACCAATCACGTGTGAGTTATGTTCCACCCACACTGCAGCTTTAAGCTGTCAAGGAGGTGCCAGGTGTGCCAAACATCATTTCACCCGCCAGTAAGAAAATCAGCTGGCATGATGGAGCTTGGTGGGGAAGGGTGTTCCCTCCGTCTCTAAAAAAACATGCATGTTTTAAATAATTTTAGGAGAAACAAGAGCATAAAATTTATTATTTAAAACCATGACTTCAAATCATTTGGGTGGCTTCAATTAGCTTTTGTTTGTGCTGAATTTTGAGACAAGATGGATGGATTGGGAAGCCTGCTGCTTTTTAAAATATTTTCGAGTTAGGAGGTTCACCTTTGATCAAAACATTCAGTTGATATTATCACTCACACATAGTGAGAATTATTAAGAGTTGGAGCTCTATGAAATGGCAAGACAGTTGTAACTTACGCTTCCCCTTTTGAGGGAACGCTCCACGTGCCACACAGTTACCTAATGATCGCATTATGCTGCGATTATCTACTCACCTGGAAAGGTAATTGCTTGCTTTTTCCCAAATGCTCAGGGTCCAATTAACAATGTTTAGCCATTCACTGGCTTTCTTGCTTTTTTGTTTGTGGGGGAGAAGACAAGGGTGAAGAAGAAAAGGGACACACAGGTGGAATACAAATACCTGAAATGCATAAAACTGATGTTATGATGTGTGTGTCTGAAATATGACAAATGTTGAACAACAATTCTGCCAATATAAAGGCTTTACAAAGTGTTTATTCTTCACTTGTTAAGGATGTGTTCAAGCACATATGAATTCATTAGCACGGGAAGAGGGGGGGGCGCTGAGGGGGCTGCCCCCCCACCTGCTGGCCAGAGTGAAATACAATGGAAATATAATTGTACCCTTTTAAATAATCTCTGATAAAAAAATTATTTTAACAGTTTCATATATGGCTTTCTACCTAAGTATCTGAAGTGACTGCATGCCTTCACCCCAGTTGAACGTTTAGAGGAGCTGCTCAACATATGGCCATAGCTAATTAATAGCACAGCAAAAATGTCTTACTTCTTTTACTTTAAATAGTCCAACTGAATAATAGGCTATATGGAAAAAAAGGACACAGTGTCCAGTAACGAGAGGGAAGCTGCATGTATCTGTACATCCCCTGGCGCATCCCCTGTTTTATTTGCTCTGGCAGATGCATCTGGTCCCCCTCCTGTTCAGACAAATTTCCAGCTGACCTGGCCTGGGTTCGAGCCAATCACAACCGTCCATCACATCTGGGTACTTTGCCCTTGCGTCATGCCCCCGCCCCTTTTTGGATGAAAGCAGCCCCCCCATGCAGCCAAATTTCACTCTCATATTGGATAGTTTTGTTTTTGCTTAAATGTTAATCAAATCACAATTTGGAACATGAAGCTGGAGAATTCTCATCAAACTGTAAAGTATTAAGATAATACATTGTATTTATAAGAAAATCCATGATAAACGTTACGTTTTATTCAGCAGGGCTACCGAACTGTACACCTGACTTCCATTGTGATTTTAAAGTTTATTTCTGCCATCCTTTTTACCAAAATGACACCATGTAAAATTCACTTTGGGACAGTATAGAAAAACAGCTGCTTGTTACGGTAAACTCGGAATGAACACTGGTTAATGTTATCAGTTAGGTATGAAGTAAATTCGACAGCAATTCATGAACACCGCCATTAATTAGCTAACAGCTATGTTTCTAAAACTGTGCTGCAGGGGTTTGGGAACAGGCAGGTGAAGCCATTTTTACAGTTGCACTGAGGGTCAAAACACAACAACATTTCACAAAACACAATGACATTTCAGGTTACAGAAAAGGAGGGACAACAATGTAGCATTTTTCAGCTTTTTTGGTTCCTTTTCACACCATACGGATTGCTTTGGTCCGAACCAGTTGAAACTAACCAAAATGCAGTCACATGACAAAATCCACATCACTCATTGGCCATGGTGTATTTCCTAAACTGCTTTTCAATTGGTCAGAATTTAGGTGCAGGAAAAGCCAGCAAACATCAGGGAGACAGCACAACTATGGAAAGACGACTGCGTGGGCTGGTTTTGTAACTGGCCGTAATCTATTACATTGTTTGTACACACCGCAATATGAAAAACACAGTTCTATAATGAAGCGCGGATGCAGCTTGAAAACAACGATCTAATGCAAACGGCACACCGCACCAACGGGGAAAACGAACTCTAGTGTGATTCAACCGCACTAAATGAGGCAGGTGTGAAAGCACCCTTAATTAATGACATAACATAGTTATGTTTTGGACTGGAGAGAACACCAGTCCCTGGCAAAAGTTCAATATCATTCCTACTACTCACTACTCTCAGCAGTGTCTTTTCACAAATCCTAAACTGTGTTTGAAAGGATGGAAGAGGATATTTAAATCATAAGAGAATACTTTAACATTATGGTTTAGCCTAATTCTTAATATGCTTTCAACGTCATGACATTCAAATGTCTTGTGGGACCCGGAAGCATGCTTGAAAGAATTGGGACTGAGGAAACGGGGCGGATAGCCTACTCTTTAACATCAGTCCATCAGACTGTATGGACAGATGTTTGGATACAGAACTGGCGGACTTTAAAGCAGAAACATGGCTTCTGTGTGGGAGACGGTAATGCAAATGCTTCGTGAACTGAACCCATGCGGAACTTTGACTTGGACACGTTGTAGGCATATAGAAGGGTAAATGACAAACTGTTTGGACGGGTTCCTCCGCAGAATCATGTGGCTCAAATGTGGACAAACAAGCAACAAACCCGAAACAATAAAAATCAACTTCTATGTCTACGAAGTTGTCTGTACATTTTTAGATATCTATTTTACATTTAAAAATCTTGCTCAACAGCATTTAATGACCAGGCTATATATCAGCCATTGCTAGCGAGCTAGCTGTTAGCTAACTTTTTTAACCTTTTTTTTTACAGCCTAACATTAGACTGAAAATATGTTCCCATGTGAATTTTTTTATTCTCTGCAGTCTTTCTTCTGCAGTTTAGTTCATTGAAGGAGGTGAGAACAATATTCATTCAAACACTCAAATACACACAAAATAACCTCACTAAGACTGGCCCTGAATACTGTATTTTACACAGAACGTGATGATATTCAGCATATATCCAGCAGTTCATCATGTCTGGATGACGACGACACAATCTGAAATGCTTAGATAAAATTACAGGAACAGGAGATAACAAAAACTGTGATAAAATTCTTGTGAATGCTGGATTAAAAAGGGCTACAACACCAGTGAATATTGGGACAAACCACAACAATGGTGCCTCTGAACATTGGACTTGATATTTGTGTAATTGACAGCTACATTTCTATGGTGAGTCTGAAACGCATTCAAATTAGAAACCTGACCTAATGAGTAGTCCAGATTTTGTATGTTCTTTGATTTCACACACTCTAAATTATCATTTCTTACATTAAAAAGTTTAGACCTCAGATTTGTGAGCATAATTCTGATTAACAATGTGATCCAACTGATGGTCTCATTTGACCTCAATATATAATTATCTGTGTTAGAGCTGATATAGCTAAGAAAGCTGATCAGGCTGGTTTTCAATCCAGGCTGCTTTATTTAATATACGATTTGCAACTTAACTTCATAAATTGAAGAAAGATAAATACCCACAGAATACAACCAAGATACTTCTTTACTTTTGTTATATCAAAGATCCCATAATTGCAGGTTATTGTGAAACGTCAGAGGCAACAGTCTTGTCCACTGAACAATGTTTGGTTTGCATTAGCCCATTATGACCCAGCACTCACCACACTGGAGAAAACAGCAAACCTTTTGTTTTAAAAACTCTAGAGTCTAAGGGAAGTGTTTAATAATCAAAAGTGGAGTTTACAGTTACCTTTGGCTTTCGTTTATAAATTACTTTATTTAAATTAGCGTAGGACCTCGAGTGAAGATGAACCCCACAGTTTTATGAGGATGCACAAAATCCTGGGAGTTGTAATGTTTTCAAAGCATCGTCAGCATTACATCATTATCAGCTGTGACAGTGAAGTGACACAGTAAGGCAGAGGTATAAAGCTATAGCAATAGCTCACATTTACATTTACAGCTGACAAAGTTCTAAAACATTTTAAAAAATAAAGATATCTGAAACATGTGTATATACAAATACACACCCATATGTGATGCGTAACAAATGCTTGTCCAGGGGCTTTTTTCATTTCCATTTTCCATCCGTAAGAATTGCTGATGTGAAGAATTACATGCCTACAGCCATTGATGTAGCTGCTGTGAGCAGCTGGTCTCTGCCAAGAAAGCAGACACATGGATACACAGAAAAGCACACAAAAACATATGCCCATATAGACACAAATACACATGCACACACACCATGACACTAGTGTATTTGGGCCCCACACTCTCTCATATCTATTACAGCATTTCCTGCTCAATGGTTCTCACTGCCTTTTAACTCACAGCCGCACAACACAACTTTTCAACTCATGCAGCACAGTCCAAATACATGACTAATACATGACTCACTCTGGAGAGCTCTAGTCAAGAGTTACAATCACTTTATACAGTGAAGTGCACATTTCATGCACTCTGCGGTATCAGAATGTATACTGTATAGCAATGACTTGGAACAGGTCTCAATCTATCACATGGCACATAGACACAAACACACATAAACACATACAGACAGACACATTGACATTCACACCTACATGCAATATGGAGTCTCCAATTTACCCCGCCTTGGAATGTGGGAAGAAACCAGAGGAATACCAGAGGACAACCACACAGACACAGAGAGAAATCGTATGCAATAATGGTCTTATAATTTAAAGTATAGTAAAAAAAAATGTATAGTATTATTCTTAAAACTCATTCTCAGATCCAATCAGATATTGAAAAATACTCAAGACGATCAATTAAGTTCCACCTTTATTACTAGCTTTTTACATCAGTGCTCTGTGATATGGCTGCATTAGCAAAGAAGATTACTAAATAGTTAATAGCATAGCTCTGGAGATATTAAAGAAATCACTTTTGCTTATGCTGTATATTGCACATAAGATGTCAGAAAACCACATGTGCATGTAATATACAATGTGATATGTGCAAAAACTAAATATGTTACCTTTTTTAAAAAGGTATCTTTTTGGAAGGTATACATCTACTTATACCATGGCCACTGAGAATTATTGATTCAAATTGATTGGAAGGTCTTGATTAACTTTTAGTAACCAGACATACAGTATATAACTGGACATCCATGACACAGGTGTTTGTTTGCAGTTCCGTTAGTAGTAGACTCTAGTTAAAGACAGAAAAAATGAAGCTTAGCTAAAGAGCTTTGTGCTAGGGTTATTTTTGTAAACACCACCAACACCAACCAAAAAAACAACAAATAGCTGTTCAGTCAGAACCATGCACAATTAATTTCCAATATGTTTGATATTATACATATTGACTCGAGACCAACGGCAATAAAACAGGACTTGACCCAGGCTCAACTAGTCTTAATATAATTTAGTTAACTCAATTTTACTTGGTTACTAGGTCCCTAAAGGACAAATTAAGATATCTAATTGTAAATGCAGTAAATTGACCCAGTTGTAAGAAGCGATTGAAACAGTCATAAATGTAGTGGTAGTCATAAAAGTTACTGTCTGTTTTGTGCCTCAGGGGTTCTGTTATCAGGTGCCTCTCATGATGTAAAGGTGTTTTGTTTTGTGGTGTATGTACCAATGAACACAACAGTTCATGGTAATGTTATGCTCCTATAGCGACATTATTGCTGTTTGCCACCATGGCTCTCTACAATGATTTCAAGAGACAGCTTTATGGATCCTGAATTAGTATGAAGATGTAATTCAGCGGAATCAGAGTGCAACCTTGAATGCTTTCCAATATAGAAGGGAGGAGTAAGATAATTTAATAACTGAACTCTTTTGTTCTCACATGTCCAAAATTATTCTGTAGAGGTCTACAAACTCCTGAAGCGTATGTTCTCCCATTGCATTTATTATAACCTTACACCCTTATTGGTGCATGTGAATGATTTTGGTGGGCTACTGACTACTTTTCTGTCTCTCTCAAGCAAACACACACAAACCCACACTAATACTCTTCATACCGTTCTACCTCTAAGGGTAATTAAATCTTAAACCATGCACATCACTGAACTGAGTTTTTATTGCAACAGACAGGACACTGCTGGAATTAATTGTTCCTTGCAAGCGCACAGTAGCCAGAGTGAGAAGAAAGAAAAGAGAGTCGGGGTGAAAAGACTGGGAAAACCTTAGGATTCCCAAACAGCACATTGGTCTAGTGTGTCTCCCACTTGCAACCGAAAAGTAATGATTATTTTTAATTATTAATTAATGAAAATAATTTTGGTAGAAATGTATGGATATGTCGGAATGTTTAATATGTGCATTGACATTGTAGTTAACCTGTGAGGCCTCTGAGTCCTTTACTCTTGGCATACTATATCTTGTGAGGATCTGGTTCCCGTAGGTAAAGATATGATGGACCTTGGAGAAGTTCGCGGCTCCCCTGATAATATTCAGTAAGAAACGACATTGACAAAGGGTTACACACATTGATTCTATATGATGTGGAAAATAAAGTTGAGTGAATGTAATGTTACTTAGATTTTTTGGTATAAACTGTCTGTGTCCATACAAGCTGTACCAAGATCTTCTCTGACGTCAAATTTGTGTTATTTAATAAACCTATATATACAAGAACGCGAACTGAGGCTCATTGAGTTTATTCTTCTATTCTTCTATAAATGAAGATTTACCAGAAGTACAGGGTTTTCCACATAAATTATTTAGCTGTGTAAAATCTAAAATCTAATGACAAAGGCCCATCACAAGTTTCCAAAAATTGTGTCCAACAGTCAAAACCTAAAGGCGTAACACAAAAAGTCATCATTATTTAGAAGCCAACCATTTGTGGCTCCAAAGTCTGGTGTGGAGTAACACAGTAATCAGTTTATGCAGTTCAATTTCACCACTTGTTTTGGCATGAAATTGCAGTTGTTTTTTTCCACATTTTTTGCTTAATTTGGCCCAGGCCCATAGACGCAGACGACACCACAGGCATAAATCATTCATGTAGTACTTATTAAATCAAAATGCAATGTTTGATATGAGAAAGGCTGAGTCTGTTCAGCTTAGATTTTATTTTTCCAATGTCCAAAGGAGTGTTCTGACAGTTGAAGGCAAAGCCTCTGAACTGTTTGTGGGAGCGAAGAACATAAAGTACAAAATGGCAGAGAAGGTTGGGTATGTTGATTAGTGGAAATACTCCTTTTTGTCATGTAAGAATAATTGTAAAATCTACCTCAGGACATTAAATTTGATGTCACTTGAAGTGGAAAGCCATTTTGTTCCTATCCATAATTTGCAACTGACAGCAATGTTCTTGGCATTCCTATTCTCATTATCTTTATTATCCACACAACTCGAATGTGTAGAACTTAGAATCACTGTTATCCAAGTTCTGCAAGTGCAATAGCATACTTAGTAGAACCCTGATACTTGAGATTTGTAAAATCTCTAGTTCAACAAGATCCAAAGTGTATGACCACTGAACAGCTAATACAGCTAAGTACACCATTATCAGCATTACCAGACCATCAGGTAGCAACAAGGATGTCCCACAATTAGTATGAGTGCAGAAGAAGACACATAGAATACAGTTAAAATGTAGCATTTATCAAAGTAACATTTTATGCTGTTACCTATTGTGTTAAGACTGGACAGATACACCATCAGCGTAGCTATTTGCTAGCGTCACGGTCACAGGATGTCATTCGTTGTTTCAATTGATTGCCAATTGTCTTACCTAATATTAGCCGGCCTGAGGTCAGAAGCCAAAAGACAGAGGGCGAGAGTAAAGATATGGACGCTACGTTATGTTGAGACCGTTTGAGACAATGTATGATAACACTCATCCCAATTTTGGTTTAGTGTCTTTCTACATCTATTTGTTAACCTAAATAAACTGAAACCAACACTGAGCTCAGTGCACAATTGCCAAACCAAAGAATGAGGGGCTGGAGCGGACCTGAGTAGAGCTTTTCTTGAGTGGCAACCAAGCCATTCAGATATATTGTGGCCTGTTAGTGCATGGTAGTCATAAGGTTCAGTAATTAAATCCCCTAGATCTAAAACAAATAATTTTACCAGTACCTGTGCCGGGACACTACAGCTTTCAGCATTCAGCGTAGCTCATTATTAGCTAACTCTTAGCTCGGCTTGATCCACAGAAATGTCCCAAATATAAAGGAATCATCTAAAATTAATAATGAGAACAACACAGCTGGATCCCTGTAGACATTGTAGGCATTGATGATAATTGTAGAACCTATTTAGGTTATTTGTTTATCTTGTGCATTCAAGATTCCTTTGCTTTCCTAAGTCCATTAAAAATATAATTACAAAGACCGAGTCACATTCAGTGGCTTTAGTTTTTCAATTTTTCTTTGTTTGTTTTTGGCTGTTTGCAATGCTATTGCCATACAATGTCACAGAATTATTCAACAACCTGTCTATATGCCCCACGTTGTGTGATGGTATCAAATCACTTTGCAACAAGTAATACATTTAAATCAGTGCTCACCTATTTGCAGGCATGTGCGTTATTCATGGAGCTGCTTTTGTTTTTACAGTTGAGGTGCAATTGGCTTTGGCATTTGTTTGCATGTGTTTGTGTGTCTATTGGGTGTTTAAATGGATGTTCATATATGAGAGCAGTCATGGAAAAAACATCGTGTTCCTGAATAAATTCAACATTACTGCATGGTATCCATTTAGAATCAAAATTACTTAGGGAGCTGTGCATCGCAGCAGTGCCACTGAACACTGCATAATGAAATGAAGATTGTGTTCTGAATGAGAACTTTAAATGCTTCCCAGAGTTCCTGATACACTCCATGCTAATCAGAAGAACAAATTGCCAATATTAATTTATTGATTCAATTGTTTTTTGAGGAGAGAATTAGGTTAGTGTCAGCTTAACGATCTGCAGGTTTCAAATTTAACAAAGCAGAGACTAAGCAAGATTTACAGAATGAACCCAAAGTAGTTACTTGGGGATCTGTAATCAGAGGCTCACTCGATCCAAGCTGCAGCTAATTTCACATCATCACGAGGAAATCAGTAGACCTCTGCTGCTGGCTTCCTCATTGCTCTGGACAAATGTCAGCTACTTGCCTGAAATGTCATGCATATGAATAAATCTATTGCAGTCTTCATGTGCACAACACAACATTATCTCAGCTTTGCTAACTCAAGAACTCATGAGACAAGACAGACAACAGATGTGTAAGTGGCTCGCATAAAGTGAGCAACTATAGCTGATGAAAGTCAAGTGTCCTTTGTGTCGTGCTAAAAGCAGCGTTAAAATGAAAGTCCAATGATTCAGAATGTATATATTGTGCACAAGGCTTTTAAAATAATCACTAACAGAATAAAACCATAGATACTGATTATGAGTGCTAAGTGCAGAGTGCATCTTGGTTGTGGGTGAAATAACAATGGCCGGCTTTCTTTCCACCCCCTTTCTCAAATTCTCTAGCTCTCTTTCACATCCCTTGCATTTTCAATGACTGCACAAAAGGTTCTAAGGTAGAAAGGTTTTCAATCAGGGCCAAAGAAGTTTTGTTTAAAATTTTAATCTATTGTATTTTCATCGAACCCCATTCTTTATACAATTTAGTATCAAAAGAATCCTTGAAAGTTCATTGTGAATCATCATTTGTTGGTTTATAAAAGTGCCAACATCATGACCAGTATAAAAATAATGTAGATTTCAAAAAAGGTCAGGAAATGCACCATAAATATCACAGAAATTGAGAATCTTACGGATAAGGTATATAATGTGTTGTGACCTTTTTCCCCATTTGCGTTCTTGTGGAACTAAAATGTCCATACAACCAGAGGCTTCCAGGTGCAAAGAATGCTAGATTTTATTTGATGAGAGAAAATATCACATAAAACCCTTTTACAGTGAGAGTGTCAGAGGTTGCAGCAAATAATTTAGCTAGCCAGAATGTTGTGCAGTCACCTCCGACTGACATAGATGACTGAGCCACATGACAGTCCCTCTAATGCAGCATGATGCTGAAGTGAAAAATAGGACACATGAAAAAAAGAAAGAGTTCATATATCCCCTAGAGTCCTTGAAATAATGTTTTCAAATCTTTTCTTAGGTTCATAGTAAAAAGCATAGATGTTCCAGCCTGTGTTATCGCATCTGAAATGCACATATTGTGTCTTCCTCACACTTACACACACACACACACACACACAACTCAATAGGTTTAAACAGGAATGTGTACAGTTGAGATAATAAATCCATTAACATGTGGCCTGGTTCTCATCACTAAAAATACAATGCAAACCATGTTTTTTTGTTAGGAACAGGAGAGTGGGATTTACACAGGAACACTTTCTTACTCTGAAGTGTTCCCGTTTTTGTCAGTATTACCCTTTTGGTTTATTGTTTCATTTGTTAATGTTTAGTGGAGAAGTAGTATAATCCATCATGTGGCGAGTACAGTAAGTGGACCATATCCTTAACTAACAGAGTAAGTTTAACAGTTGAGTTTAACCTCAGTATAACAACATCAAATCACAGCTTTTGTACTCTTGAGTAGGTGACATAAATCTCCCATGCGCAATCACATAAAAGATACAGATGGCTGATACTGTGTGTGCCATACCTTTGTGGGCTGGGGGCCTGGATGTCAACATAGTCTTGCTTGTTCTCCCTTGAGCCACTGAAAGCTTGGTATTGAATCTCAGGTGGAGGCCAACAAGTCATGCGGAGCGATCGGAGCACCAACTAGCTTTGAGGGCTTCTTTATCCTATATCTTCAGGACAGTCACACCTAGCCAAATTTGAATTATTTCAACAGAACCTAGTCCTTGGTGTCAGCAATGCCGTTAGCAAGGTTATTTATCTTCCTCACTATAAGGAACATGAGACACAATGCACAGCGGTTGTGCCTCAGGAGGTGGAGAGGGTCGTCCATTAATTGCAAGGTTGGTGGTTCCCGAGCTCCTCCTGCCAACATGTTGAAGTACCCTTGAGCAAGACATTGAACCCCAAATTGGTCCCAATGGCTAGGCCAGGGCCTTGCATGATATCCCCACCGTAATCAGTGTGTGAATAGGTAAATGAGAGGCAAATTGTAAAGTGCTTTGTCTACTAAGGTAGAAAAGCAACATATAGGTGCAGCCCATGTATCGGTTACATAATTTTATTAGTTGACATCTATGTCCTGTTTGTTGCTTTAGATGGAAGGGACACAGATATTGTTAATTGCTATTGCTGAGAGGGATGGTATATCCTGTTTAAATGTTTGTGGGGTAAACGTTGATATTTTGAATTATTAGACTAGACCACAGATTCGCATGGATTTCGCAAGTGAAGGGATGCTGTGACATATTAAAATGTGTCTTCTGTTAATTTGAGCGAAGATGCGTTAGGGGGTTGAGCCTGCTTGGGCTCCGTCCATGCTGCCTCAATGAATTCTGATCAGCAGGCGGCAGCTGGATTGGCACCAAAATTATATAACCACCATTTTCATCTCAGTGTCCATTTATAGTTCAATTCAGTTCAATGTTTTTTTATATAACCCAACATCACAAATTTACAAGTTGCCTCAAAAAGCTTTACAATATGTATAACATACGACACCCTCTGCCCTTAGATCTTCGATTCGAATAAGGAAAAAACCAAGGAAAAGAATTGAAGAAATCTCAGGAAGAGCAAGAGAGGAGGGATCCCTCTCCGAGGACGGACAGACATGCAATAGATGACATGTTATCATTAGCCTGTGCCCAACGAGAGCATGAATGCATTTTCCTGCCACAACAAAATCCAAACTACTATTGGGACCTAATATTTGGAACCTAATTAATTAATCAACAAGGAAAGGATGTGGGTGGTGTGACGGGTGATTGGTATTGTTCAACAATATGTATAATTCCTTTAAGTTTAGTTTTAGATTATGTATTAACCACCACATCAACTCAAAAGCTATTACCATTACTATGGCTGCTGCCACTTTTACTACTGCTGCAGCTGATGTAAAAAATGTAAAAAATTGAACAACAAAAAACATTGTATGAAGCAACATTCTACTTTCACTATTTCAAACTGGATCTCGCTAGCAACAAAGTTACTTCCAGGCCCGACATTCAGGCCCTCCAGGTGGACAACAAATTCAGTAGGATCTGTAAGAAAAAAAGAGACCAGGTCAAGGCGCCTTTAATTCCCACCTCTACCAAGGAAATTGACATGAAACCGATTCAGTCATCCTACAAGTAATAAGTTATCAACATGGACTGCAACCTAGACTACCTCACCAAAATAAGGAGACAGAATGGAAATTATATGTGGGGTTATAAGGTGAAATGTCTACTGTCTGACATTCAGACCCACTCAGCATGTTCTGTAACTGATTTTGTCTGTCTGACCAGGAGCATTCAGTATACATTAAACTCTGTCTGTAAACAAGGCAGAAAAGAATGCCCCGTGCCTTAAAAGGTTCATAAAGGAGCAGTATTTTTCCACAATTCTGAGAGAGGTTTACATGGTGATACTGGGAACTAGACCATATATGTCATGACATGAGATACCTCAACACATAACCTAAAAGCTGCTTTCACCAGCAACATCCTGCCAACAGCTTTGCCTGCCTCAATGACAAAGACTGACTGAGAGCTCCAAGGGATCGCCAAGCTCTGTGCCATCAGCTCACCTGCATGATGGATCCCTGCCCGAGCTGCAGGAGACTGCCTTCAAACCACACACCCATCCTGCTGTCAACCTTCACTACATGTTATCATATAGGTACTGTCCATGTATCACATGTTAATGGAGCTTTCCATGGTGTTATGAGTAAAAGATAGAATTCTCACCTCTGTAGGAAGTATCATTCCTAAACTGTCATCGGTACCCATCATAAAGTTGGTTCAGTTATTCATCAACCTCTTGCTCGCCCATCAAGCCGACCAATGAAAATTATAATCTCTTAATTCAATTATTGACAGCGTTATCCTTGTCATATTCCACATTTGACAATGAGCCACATTTTCATATCTCTGCTTGTGTATTACATGTACATACTTTCTCAATTACTTGAGCAAAGTTGTTATGACACTTCTATGTGTCAAAGTCTTTTAATGTAAGAATTCCTCAAGTTCACAAGAACTAGAAGAGCAACCTATGGTCTGGAAATATGTCTACCTTAGGATGTGCTGTCAGTTACAATATGACAGTGTCATGCTTGATGCTGCTGCCTCAGCTTTGTCACTATGATGGATCTGGGGTCCTTGGAGACAGATGGATAGTACTCCCCATCCACCCCACGGTGAGTTACACCATGATGAAGAATAAAGTGAACAGTTCATAAACACAGTGAGCCAAAGAGTGTCTCTGCCACAATATTGTGCTGTATATGCTTCAACCAGCGAACCTGTGATAATTAAGAAACCTTTTCTGCCTTTGCGGACTGCTGGTTAATGCAACTGCCACAAAGCTTGATAGGTGAAGTTCCATTTTTCCACGTTTTAACAGATGAAGTCTATCTATCTTCATTCTAGCTCAGTATGCAGTGTTAACATGCCAGTATTTTCATGAGCCACTATAAAACATTTTCATAAATGTAACAATTTCATAATGAGCATAATGTGCAACACTGTTTCTGATTATACATATACATGTTCATCTCTTTCTTGATTTATGCACTTTATATGGGAGAAAGCCAAGAGTTGCTATCATTTAAGAATTGTGCAAAATGTGGATCGGGTGTGGTGGTGGTGTGTTGATAACATTATGTGTGACTTGTATAGTCCATCTATCTATCTATCTATCTAACGCATCTCTTCCGTCAACACCTGACTGACAATCACTAACTCTTCTTCCTTTCTACCTCTGCTATAAAAAAAAAAAAAAAAAGAAACCCTTCCTATCCTTAGCTTTGTATACTGTGCTGGGCTTTAACCAGACTCATTTTTGATGCACTTATGCTTTTTGTTACCTTGTGTTGTTATATTGCTTCCATTGTCTTCCTCAAATGTAAGTCACTTTGGACAAAAGCGTCTGCTAAATGACTAAATGTAAATGTAAATGTAAATCTATCTATCTATCTACGTATATGGTCTGTGGGGACAGAGGTTTTCTCTACACCCCCCTCTACACCCTCTGCTGCTTTAGACTACCAACAGTACAAAAACAGTATCACAGAGGCATACTATATTTTATATCCATATGGACCTAAAGATGTAGGGACATTTAGATTAGACAATAGGTGGGTCTTCTTACTGAAGAGCTCTTCAAGTCTCACTGCAGCTTATATTCTCTCTAAACCTTATATTAACCATGAACTAAGCAACAATTCAGACTAGCATGTTTTGGGAGGGGTTTATCCCACGACCCTGGCCTCAGTTCAATGCCTCTAAGCTTTGTGCGCCAACTTTAAACCAGCATGGTGACTTTTGCCCCTAACTGTCCGTCCCATCAGGTTCCCTCCCTCAAAAGGCAGGCAGAGCAGCATCAGCAGGGGCGAGAACAAGATCGCCAAGTTTGCCTTCAAGGACCAGATGGAGATGATGGTGAAGGGAGGCATTGTGGAGCAATGCTTTCACAGGCCCTGCAGCATCTTTGACCTAGAGAACTACTGTTAATGAATAGCCTGCTCAGACACCAGCGCTTAACTCTGTGTCTGTGTTTGCCTAGCCTTGCTTTGCACAGCTTAGCTTTTTGGCTAACTGACCATGCAACCTCCTCCCCTACTCCCACAATCTTCTCTAAAGCCAAGTGTTTGAAGTGAAATTAAGTAAAATAATACAATTATTTTCCTTGAAAATAAAGTTCTGAGAGTTGTTTTTTATTTTAATTAATTTTCTGTGTTGTCCACCTCGCAATTAGTCAAGTCACATAAATTATAACAAACAACTGTGTTGCCAGCCAAAGGGCAGTGGTTTCTCGTGGTGCTGTTCCCTCTCTAATCAGCTTTCTACTTGTGAGCTCAAGGTCTGGCCCTCATTGACCAGTTTGAAGCTGAGTGATCTAATCTTGCAGGAAAGGTCAATACAAGAGGAATCTTGAAGCAAGAGGAGACATTAGCTTTGCCTTTAACAGTGGCGGCCAATCAATAGAGGACGCACACCCCACCAGCAACAATTCAGAGTCAAGCTCAGATAATTAATATTAAATATTTGAAATGACCAAACATATTAGTTTTTTACTTTTTAATCATATTAATATTACTACAAATAAATATACTGTATGAAACTAAAATTCTATACTGTATTTTCTTTCCTAATGGGCATTGTCCCAGCCATGCAAAACATACTTATTCAACACTAGCTTCCTCCTGATCCTGCCTCCATCTAATTAAAGTTAAAACGGTGTAAAAAGGGTGCAGAAGACAGAAGCCAATCAAGACCTTCTGTCAATAATGGTAGCTTATCCTTAGAGAAGCATAGACTTTTAGCTGCTCTATTACACTCTTTTAAGTAATAAAGCATTAAATTAGGACTAATATTTGTGTTACCACTAAGAGTGGGACACGTTGTGGCTTCAACTTTATTCAGCTGGGAATTACGACTTATGGCTCCATTCCTTTCCGAGAGCTGGCTCTTTCGGGTTCCAAACCACTCTTCTGATTCAATTGCAGAGTAAGTGTAGCAGACCTCTATAGTAGTCAGGCCTGGAATTTTGTAATTTTAGGGGCAAGACCACTTGGCAATTTTCTTTGAGGGCACAAAGGCCAGGGCATCAAGGCCATAAGGTAAAAAAATGCAATTTTTGATTCATTTAAATAGACAAATCCATTTCTAAAAGGATTAATGCCTTTTCAATAAACAGTGCAATACTTCTGGAGAAATAAAACCCCGTTTTTTTATCTAAAGAATAATTTATTTGTAATTCATATTAGTCACAAACAAACTAGCAGCAAATCAATTTACTTGGTAAATGTATCGTCTTCTGGAAGCAGACTGATGAGGTTTATGATATGAGTATATATGGTGATGATTTATATTTATGAGCATATATGTGTGAGACAGACATAGGCACTGTATGTGTTGAATGCATTACTGCTACAGTCAAGTACATGTACTAATATTCCGTCGCCAGGGCGGACTTGACAGGAGAGGGCAGAGAGACAGGACGGGGAAAGAAAAAAACAAAACAGGCAGAAGGCTGGGCACCAAGGCCACAGTGGCCGATAGGCATACCATTTTCAGGAGGGCATCAAGGCCAGACAGAGGGGCCGCCGGTGAACTTCCTGCCCTGGTTGGATTCCAAGCTGAGTGCAAAACAACAAGTCACCCAACAGCATTTCTATTGTGTAAGCAGAAGCCCTCAGTGCCTGTAGCCCCACGCCGGTAAATATCCACCAGCCGCCACTGGTCTTGACTTTGTTCTGTATGTCTAAAGTTGTGGTGTTTTGTTAGAATCAGTAATATTATCTTAGCTGGTCTTGTATTTTTAGGAAATATATTGTAGGGTGAGGAGGGAAGTAAGTTTGGAGTATCATATATGTTAAGAAATGGTCCCTTATTTATTGTTCCTTGTATCAATGTTTGGATTCCAGCAACACATTGTGCTTGGCAAAAAACTTGTTGTGATTCTGAATGGATTTGGTACATTTAAATTTTTCCTGTTTGAAAAGATGGTCAGTCAGCAGTTCGCCAGGAACATCCTGGCACCTTCTCTTTGATTAAAGTGTGGTTTGATGGTCAGATATCAACATAGTAAACTCTCTCCTGTGGGTTGTGGAACTTCCCAAGAAATATAAAACATTAAGTCCAAGGCTTGTACCTTACGGTTGTAAGTAGTCTCCCTCAGAATAGAAACAAATGGAACAAATACATGATTGTGTGTGTGTGTGTGTGTGTGTGTGTGTGTGTGTGTGTGTGTGTGTGTGTGTGGGTGGGTGGGCGTGCGTGTGCGTGTGTGTGGGCGTGTGGGTGTGTGTGGGTGTGTGAGAGAGAGTAAGTGTTTTCTGTCACATTTAGCAGAGATCAGCACTCCCCCCTGCTGGCTGCTCTGCAGATCGGCTGAAATTAAAAGTTCTTTGAAGCCTCATAAACATTATAGAAGCAGAAACAAAGATTTCCACAGAAAAATATAAAAAGTAAAGTCACGTTACCACCCACGCATATTAGTTGTTGTAAATATCTATAAATACTTGTGAAATGTTCTTTCCCATGATGTTCCCCGTTTTTCTTATTGAACATCCTACTAACTCTATCCTGATGGCCATGTGCACACTAGTGTTCTGTAGTAGATAAAGAGAAAGTGACCTTTCATAATTAGAGCAATTACACAGTTTCATATGACTATTATAAAGGTTAGTTCCATGGTAATAATCATAAAACAAATGCATTAAGGACTGAAATGGCATTCTGTCTTCTACTGAAGACTTATGGAGGCAAAGACAGACACAGAGAGAGTCTCTTAGTATTCCACTTGAGACACTGTGCCTCCATATTGCAATTTCCTGTTTGAGTCTTATCTAGAGCAACCTGGAACTGCACTCCAGTGAAGCCTCACGCAGCTCCCTCTGCTCACCTGCTGCTATTCCATCTCTGCCGCTATGTCTCTCTCTCTCTCTCTCTCTCTTTCACGCCTCCATTCTCACTTTCACCCTTCCTCCCTGCCTGCAATGTCATGATTAGTATGCTAAGAACCAGTAAAGCTTCACCTGGACATCAGTCACTCAGACAATCAGTCAGCTGTCTCACTGTCAGTCAGTCGGCTGATCAATCCCCCAGCTCACCCTATTGTTGAATTACTCATTCAATTGCTCGGTTGATTGCTGAGCCACTTATTCACTCAGTCAGTCATCTTTTTTTGTTTGTTATTTTGTGTTTTTACTCTCACTTGCCTCTCTCTGTTGTACACCATGAAAACACATACATGCACAGGGCATATAAAAAATAGACATATTAGAGGGCCTAGTTACTCTTTTTTTTAATCCTCCCCCATTGAAGAACTTGCTTTAAACCGCTCATTTTAGCCCCCAGAATGACAAGGTGAAAGGCATTTATGTTTTCTGACAGTAATACTCCTGGCTTGTGCTGTGTACATCCGGAAAGATACAGTATAATTCCCACAACACTTCCAGCTAGATTTTACAAGATAAGTTTATACTGTGTGTTGGCTAGACATTAACATGCACTAGGCTCACTGGGTGTTATTCTTATCTCTGTTCTCATGAACCGATGTTTGAAAGTTGATTTAGAGCGGTAAGATTCATGATCCTCAAATTGCACCACGGCAACAATGGTAGAATACAATTCTGGCTCTTAAACTGTCTGACATTTACCTACTTTTATTGGCAGTTTAAGGTGACCTCAGTAATATCAAACAAAAGGTACATTTATTTAATTGTTGCAGAGAGAGTTCGGAATAGAGAGAGAGATACACAGTGGCAGGCAGAGCTGAAGGCTGATCCCGTTTCTCCCATGATTACATTCTGTTCAGGCCCTGTTGCAGGGAGAAGGAGGAAGATCAAGCTTCGGACACAGAATATGAATTTTATATCTGCAATGCAGCCAAGGGGTACCTTCATGTAACAGCCAGCCTGCCTTAGCACTGGACAGTAAAGATCTGTCTTTGTGCACCAACTGATTTTTTATCAAATAGAACTCCTTGGTTTATATTAAATGTCAGTGTTACCGTTTATTGTATTTTTGATACCCTTCAGTGCTCTTGAATTTGATTTAATTTCTTGCAGACTTTTGTTTGTCAATTTGTCATTCTGCAGTAAGTTATTATGTTTGCATATCTGACACCATTATTATCATTCTCAAATCATAAGACAATAAACGTGTTGTGGATCCCTACCTTAAGCCAAGATTTATACCTTCCAAAAAGTATTTTATAGAAAGAAATGTATAGTTTTTGTGTTGTTTGTGGTGTAAACACACCATAGTAGGTTATATGTGTCATCTGTGCACCCGTATTTTGAATCACAGTAACCTTTTTAGAATAGATTCAATAGACTTTAATACAAATTAGATGCTAAAGGTTGGTGCCAACTGATGGGGAAAAAAACATTAAAGGCACTATACAACAACAACAACCTATCAAAATGGATAAAATCAGCCCTAAGGCCACAACAAGCCTTTGCCAAGCTTTATATTTGTCACTTTGTCACTTTTTCTGCCTAGACCTGGCTCAAGAATTAAGAGCTCTCTCAATATAATGACACTTCATTACAGCCCCAAGGTATGTAAACATCCCATTATATTGTGACTGCTTTCTAATGGGTGCGGTGCAGTATTATACCTCGCTGTACTATGCCATACTATGCATAGTATTCTCAGTCCGTTCGGCTTATCCACTAGAGCTGGACCAGGTGGTCTACAGTTTGTCTCATCAATGTCTCAGTGCGGTGTGGTCTGTGTTTCCTGCAGATGTTTATAACACACCAACATTGTGTGTATGTGTGTGTGTGTGTGTGTGTGTGTGTGTGTGTGTGGCTTAAAGTATCCTTAAAGGGTCAGTTCACCCAAATTACAAAAAAAACAAAACCAAAATGTGTCCACTTACTTTGGGAAACCCACAGACCACATTGTGAGCAATTCTGTTGTTAATTACTTTCTATTGCAGAAAAGTTCCTTATAAAAACATCTGTGGATTATTCTGAGCAGAGGTTCCCAACCTGGGGTTTGATGTAAAATTCAAGGGTCAATCGGGGGTCAAATAAGGTTAAAATCGATTCATGTGTTTTCTGACTTGTTATTTGCAGTTTTCTGTTCTGACTGATTAAAATGTCTGTCTGAGGAGGGAAAATCACTCTCTGACTGAACTGCTCACAACTTTCAGAAATGCACCATGAAACGAAGGGTTGCAAGTGGACTTTACTTTGAATTAAGGGGTCACAGACAGAACAGTTATCTTGATAAATGAGACCATTTTTTTGGAGAGATGCTTTTGATTTTTTTATGTAAAGCTTCAATGCTGGGACAGTTGAGGAAAGTACATACGTATACATAACAAGTGCCGTAATTCTGTAAAAAATTTTGGGACTTGTGCTTTACCCTGAGTATTTCCATGTTATACTACTTTATACTTCTTAATACCATACATTTCAAAGGGAAATATTGTACTTCTTACTCCACTAAATTTGTTTTAAAACTATAGTTACTTTGCAGATTCAAATTATTAATACAAAATATAAACAACAAACACATTATGATATATTATTAAAGCTTAAACTGTATAAAGTAGTTGAAATGAACCCCACCTTCAGCTTCAACATCAAAACGATGCATAGAGTAGGGCACCAATAATTATAATCCAATAATTTAATATGCATTATTCTGAAATGGGTCATGATTCTGTTTAATGAGTACTTTAAGTATATTTTGATGCCAATACTGTTGTACTTTTATTTACGTAAGATTATGAATTCCTTACAGTATTTCTCCGTTGTGGTATTGCTACTTTTACTAAAGTAAAAGAGTACTTCCAGCACTGTGCTGTGATCACCACAAACAATTCTCTTCACTTCCATTGTACTGCTTGAGGCAACATGGCACTGAAAAACAGCTTATTGTAGATATTATAGATGTTTGCCCTTCCTGATTCAAAACCTCAGATTTCATTATTACGCAAATCAAATCAAGTTGGTTTCAACTCTGCAAAATCAACGGCAGCAATGATAGGCCTTGATAGAATGTAAACAGAGGCCGTTTCACAATACAGCACAATCATCGGGGGGGAAAAATTCATTATGTTGTGTTTGTATATCATTATCTCTGAAAATGCTCACCCATGCATGTTCAACATGAGCAGAAAACTAGCAAAAAACGTATTTCGCGTTGATAATGATCCAGAGGCTAAGATCCAAATGTTTTCCATAAATGCTTCCTATCTTACAAGTCACAGGGAATGAAAAAAAGACAGAGCTTGAGTGAGGTGGAGGCGCTGGTTCAACATGCACCTACATCTCAGACAATATCTGTAATCTGCATAACAATGTAATTATAATATCACTGTTTCTCTCCTCCATAGTTCCCCTCTTGAGTAACAACCGCACTAGCGCCAAATCTGCCTCTGATTGTTTTGGCAAAGCACTGGCTATTTAATCAGGTGAAGTGAGTGATGACCGCATTGAAGAACACCCCCCCCCCCCCAAAGCATTAATCAAAACCCAATTGGATTGAAAATCAGGGAGACGTTGTCTTTGTATTCCATTAGCTTGGAGTGGATTTCTCATCGCTCTCTGGCAGCGAGCACTCCTTTCTTTTTTTACATACCTTATGCTCTCTCACTCCCCCTGAGGCTTTTAGAAGAAAAGGTGGAGAGAGAAGAGACAGATAAGGAAAAAGAGAGTACAAGACAGAAATAGAGAGAAGGAGAGGGGAAGAGAGTAAAGAGGAGGAGTTTGGGAAATTTGATACACTTAATTTTGTAAAACGTGGGCTGGTGACCTCAAAGGGTAAATTGATCCAGTCATTGTGATGAATAGGCTCAATTAATCCTCCCAGTGTGGGACAGGGGTGGTTACATGTGTAAGGAGACACCCCCTTGTTGGCAAATTTCTCAGACATGATCTTACATCTCTCCAAGTGAAAGAATCATTTATTGCAACTTTCTCCCTACCCTGTATTTCTCCCCTTCACTAAAACAAACATGGACATCATTCATTTGTGAAAATTTCTAACACTGTTTTATTGTGGAAGAGCCAATGCTGAGGTTGAAACACATCCGAACACTGTTCACAAACTGGAGCTAGAAAATTATATTTTATTAGTATTTTTTTATATTTAGTGACTTCTGTTACAAGATATGACTTAATGTGTACTTTGTTGGTAACATCATCTCCAAGTTTGTTTAGCGGAGTCAATATGTAAATAATGCATACACACATTATTTACATATTGGAGGTGGGCAGGTCGTAAGCATAAACTGCTGGAGCTAGCATGGCATTCCACAAGTTGTAAATTATGCATCTCAACACACACTTTCTTATTTACACCTGTGTTTTTCCTGCAGTCACATGTCAAAATGTCTTTCTGGAAAAAAAAAGTCACCTTTAAGGCCCTGCACAGCCACAAAAATGATATTTTAATTATTGTGGCTGAATAGATTTCTTTTAAGGACTTTGTGGCTGTATACAGACTGCTCTTGACTGACATCTCCCTGACTCTCCTGTTAGCTTTGTTACACTTTGTAGGGTGGGACAAATTACACCTTTATCATTCTTATCAGTACATGGAGTCTGATGACCATCTTCAACCCGAGCAGATTAATCAGTCAGAATAAGTGAAAACAAGTGTGTGTGCAAGGCTTTTAAGAAAAGCTCTAATCAGACAGATTAAGTGAAACATCTGTGTGGTTGAACCATGCGTGTGTAGGGCATGTCATCTCCTCAACGCATTTTAGATCTCAGCAAAGTTCCCAATGTATTTACACATATTAATGACCCTCTTTGTGCTTTGGGCACATGTTTCCAGTAAATATTATACAGTGAAACGTGAATAGGAATACTGCACATCATAAATTTCAAAATGTTCATTGGAATATTTCGAACCACATGTTCGGTAAGTTTCAAACAATCATTTTATAACTTTATCAAAATCAGTTCCTAAATATCCTCACTACAGCAGAGTTGCGGAGCTATGACAGGTGTTAGTGGGTCTCAGGAGTAGCATATTTAGCTGAGTTGTGGGAGGTGTCATTAGGCTTGTGTATGTGTGCACAATTTCACAAAGACTGAGATGTATTGCTGCCTTCAAACGGAACTTGTGAGCTCGTGGTTACGACATGGGAAGTCATGTACACTACGCTTGCCGTTCAAGTGGTACATCGTGAGAAATGCTAGGCGACGGCAACATGGACGCCAAAAGAATCCTCGTTGTTCTCCTGTCATTCTTCACTTCTTTCCAAGATATGTTGACGTACTTTGTATTTCAACCCCATGCAGAGGAACAAGAAATGAGATTTACAAAAAATTACAATATTAATTTGTAATTATATTATATTATTAACTTATCATTCACCGAAGAATGATCATCTAAGAGGCGGGCGTTCATTTGGATTCTTCTGGTGAACATTGTAAACACTACCTCATTTGAAGGCAGCATATGACAATGAACAATCTGTACGTAGAGGTTCATAAATCTGCTTTTGTGCATACACAGACTTTTAAGTCATGAATCTAGAAAGTTTTATGCATTTGGTCCCAGGAGTCTAGCCAAGGCTTTCAATACTGTAAGCACTTAGTAAATTGCACAAGAGTAATTTACACTGCACTAATAAGGTATTCTGCACATCTCCCCATTGTAAGAAACCCCTTTATATCTCTTTTCTCATATTTCTCATTTTACTCAAGCTTCAGTGTATTACTTTTTCATCACTTTAAATTGGATATCCCAGAATAATAGTGTCCCTGTCTATTATTTATACCCTAAATCCATCATGGCAGGAAGAATCAGGATTTGGGAATCCCATGAAAGATTTCGAGGGCTTGGAAAACTTAAAATTTCTCTGCACAAAGACCCTCTTCCTACCTGTTTGAATGTGTGTGTGAAAAATAAATCCATCAAAATGACTTAACTCTGGTGTTAGAAAACACTTTGTTTCCAAACACACTGGTGTTTTTAAAATGGCAGCATCATACTGTATTTGCTTCATGGGTTCACACAGTATGTTTTTTAACGTTAAACCTGATTCTTAACTAACTAGTAACTACAACCGTAAATATACGGTCAAAGTGCATTCACGACCTCGAAAACAGCACTTGAGACAATCTAACCACAGGGTCTGTAGCTGTCCTGGAGCTTTCAATCAGATCACATGACCTTTAGCAGCAGTTTTTTTGTGTTCCATGACAACTGGGCAAACTTCATCTGCTGATGAAGATCATGTGATCTGATTGAAAGGACAGCTCGAGGACAAAATCGATCGATGTAGTAAAATGTTTCTGAAATCTTAAATTGGACAGACTGAAATTCGTATGTGAAGTACCAAAAAACACTTTGTGACAGTCTTTCCGCAAATTTCAATGAAACTAGCACAACAAATGCTTGATTTTTTATGCCGATATATAGGTTTAAAAATATTATCAAAATACTACATGAAATAATTAATAATAAATGCGTCTGTACTCTCTGGTGAACAAACTATGTAATGCAACACTGTTGCACCTAATACATCTATCAGAAGGTATATTGTAAATTATGAAAGCAGTTAAAAGGGACAGCAGCGAGGAATACCCATCACTGTGAAAACAGATGACAGTGCTGTCCTAGTATATTTGAGTCACAAATATGGGGCCACATATACTGTATCTTCCCAGGGACTTCGTATTAATTAATAGAGATGTTAACAATGATGCCATCGCATGTCAAAGATGCATTATTTATGACACTAGCAGTGTAGCCAGCAGCATTTTTTTTTTCAGAAGAGCTCCATCGCCAACGAAACAGAATATAATATGTGCGTCAATCAAATACCCCACACTGCAACCATCACAGACACACACAAATACATGTACAGCCTACCAATGTTTGTAGTTCATAGCCTGTAAAGATTTGGGGCCGCATCTGTGGAGGAAAAACCTTAAGCTGGGCCAGAAACCTTCAGGTCCTCTCACACACCGTTCAATTCTTCTTCAATTACACACTTGAGTTGAATAGAGTTCAATGCAATATAGAGTTTACTGTAAATATTAAAAAAAAGTATAAGTAAAACAGAGTTGGTTCATTACGCAACTGTCCAAGCTCAGTTGTACACTCACTTATATTTCTAAAACATGCTCCTCCACCACACTTCAATGTCAAGTTTGACCTTTTAACAAGTTTGTGGCAACTCTCCCAGTTTGACCTTTCGTTTCCTTCAGACGATGGTGCCTCCGCCATTACAGAGAAGGGCCTTATTACTGCCTAATTCTTGGCTGTCAGATTACCACCTGTCCGACTGTCTACTTGTACCAGAGTATGTGCATGTATGCTTACTGAAAATGTAGTCTCGCAAAGCTAATCAGACAAAAACAAGCAGATGTGCACAAAGAATCATGCACACACAGTATTCACACTAACGGTTAAAACATAAAACCAAAACTATAACATATAAAGGTTAGATGTGACTCCACTCCATGTCAAAGTGATTCAGTTCTTAGCCCAGGCATAACTGGAAAGTTTGCAGGCAGTTTGCAAGTATTTAATAAATTGTATATGTAGATCTTCATAATGAATCAAAAGACAAGACTATCTGCATTATAGCTCATTAACAATAAAATATATATAACTGCAATCGGCTCTTAGCGGGGTTTAAGCACAAAGTGACAGTGTGACTGATGAGGACCTTAAAAAAACTAAAGATCATTGTTGAACAATTTGCAGCAATGATTCAACCATACAATGGAAGCGAATAAGGCTGTTTGACATACAGTACATGTATTTTACAACTTTTAAATCAATAATCATTATAATCAAAAATGGCAGACATCTCTATAGCCGATATCTCCAAAACTCAGCCATATGTGCAGGCATGTTGTAGTGCTTTTCAAGGGTTTCTTAGTTTTGGCAGAACTTGAGTAGTTCTTTGTTGGAGGTTGATGGTGTTTGTCTTCATTAGCTTTACTTTGTTGCTTTTTGGCACTACCCAGCCAGACTTTAAATTGAATGCCTTGTTAACATTTATTGTGGAGTGGAAAAACAATGCAATACTGGCTTAATATTTCCTTTCTAAATGGCCTGAGGTTGTACCAATTTTCACAAAAAAAAGTCAGAGCTGCAGTTGTACGCTTTATGTCTTCACCTATTTGCAAATCAACAAACCAAGCTTTCAGAGCTGTGGGATCATGGGTAATGCACAGAGAGGCTGCCACAGTCTAACAATTTCTTTGCATAACACACTTGAGGAAAGTAATTTATCAAAAGATAGCTGGCTGGAGGGATAGTGTTATAGCATTTGAGTTATAGCCCCTATGTCAATAAAGGTGGAAATCAGCGCATTATACACATTTAAGAAGTTAATAGCACAAAAAGAGCTTTTGAAACTGACAACCTCGTAATAACCTAGTAATTCTAAGCCACAGCTCTAAACATTAGCTGACTTTCATCATCATTCTCATCGTAACGTTTAGTTAAAAATTAACAAATCTCTATACATCTACACCTGTCACCAGGACCAACTATTCCCTGCAGTTAGCGATAATTCTTGTGATGCTAGGTCCGAAGATTGATGGGAGATTGTCAAACAGTCCCAGAGTCATCACCAGCTGGTGGCAACGTTACTCCCCGTGATTTCTCCTCTTTCTGAGGATCTCATGTACCCAAACGGATCACCGTTCCCAGCTACTATTTAGGAGCAGCCTCTCACCCGCAAAGCCAGAGGAAGTGCCCTCTGTCCAAATAAAAGACACACTGCACTGCTTCTTTTTTGTATTTTAAGCTTCAACAAAAAAGGCAGTGTGCTGTGTTTTGCAACTTTGATCTGGGCTTAACTGATATTATTACCTTCAGTCTTTGGTCAGATCTGTGAGCAGGAAAATATTGACAGACGTCTACTTTTTCTGCAATCAGTTTGTGCTAACCAGGCTAGCCATTACATTGGCTGTCTGCTTAAAGGATTAATTATCGTGTTACTTCCATAGACTGTATGGACGTCATGACAGCGCCCCAAAAGTGAAGCCAAAACATCTTGATCGCCCCCTGGTGGCTGGATGCAGTATAGGTCATAAACCCTGACACCCCTGAATGTGACAAGAGCCACACTAAAAACTCAAAGTACATGTTAAATATGGCGGATATTTTGACTTCATTTTTGTACAGTAGGAGGAAGTGGCGATGCATCGTCCATCTGTATATACAGTCAATGGTTACTTCCTATGGGGACTTAATGTTAATCTTTCACTGGTGATACTTTGTCTCTTCCTGGCATGAGAGACATGGTAACTCACCTAGACAGCTAATCTATACTTTTGTGAATCCAGTTTTGTGTCATTGTATAAACTCTTTTTAACAACACCTTTGACAGTGGAATCTAATAATTTTATGATTTAGCTGTACACATAGTGAGGGTGGAAGACACCCACCACCACAGATACAGGTTCAGTTCCAGGCAGTGGCAATTCTAGGCAGTCCTCTATCCCTGTTGCATGTCTCACTTTGTATTGTTCAGTATCAGCTGATTTTTCTTTTGCGTTAATCTAAAGAAAGTAACTTTAACACATTTGGGAAGGACAAATATAAACAACGTCTGTAGATAAGATACAGTGTGAAACCAGTCATCCTACTTGCATTAAACCCAACTCTAAATCCAGGATTTGGAGAAACAATAAAGCCTCTCTTTGCAGTAAGAATATGACATTCTATTTGTCCTGCATTTGTCTTTTCATCTGCATCATTTGTTGCATTAACATTGATGGTTTTTCTTTTTTTTTTGTTTCATCACCAGTTACACAGGCCCTGTGGGGAACTGATGACCTAGAAACTGAAATTTTGTCGGTTGGCTTCAAAGCAATTTTCAGCTGGGTTTTGGTGGTCTCAGTCTACTCTCTGGTGTAATGCAGTCCAGGTGCAAGCGTAAAATATTTTCTTTGCGCGTGTGGGTGTACTTGTGCAAATGGCATTACTGAGATCTGTTCAGAGAACCACATAGTGAGAACTCATTTTCCATAAAGCTGGTCCCCACGAAGTTAGGCATTTATTTAATTCTTTAAGATAGATATAAGCTTCAGTAAAGGTTAGAGAAAAGTTTGAGCTGTTGACTTTAGGGTAAGCCTTTGAGGTAATGAGTGAATCAATTTAATGTTCCCATAAGTGACAAAAAGAAAACTGTGTGTAAATACAATTGTGAAGGTGATACTCTATATAAACTGCAAACAAAAGATGAAAAACCAACACTTGCAAAATAAATTAATGGGTTTGTTCACTTATTACAGTTCCATGTCTATCGGGTAAAACTATTAAATGTCATCTCTAATAGAATAAAATTTGCACAGTATTTTTCCATCTTGTAACTATTTCTTCTCAACCCTCTCCCAAACATACCTTGTTTTCCACTAATTAAATTGCATCCACCACAATGTAACAGCTCTTGCGCTGTTTGTCTTCCCGGTGTAAATCCAAAGGGAGGACCCTCAAGGGAACCATGCGTGGAATCACATCCCAGTTTGGGTTCGGGAGGCAGACACCATCTCCACATTTAAGAATAGGCTTAAGACTTTCCTCTTTGATAAAGCTTATAGTTAGGGCTGGCTCAGGAGAGTCCTGAATCATCCCTTAGCTATGCTGCTATAGGCCTAGACTGTCGGGGGACATCCCATGATGCACCTCTCTGCTCCTCTCCCTCTCCATCTGTATGCATTCTTATACCATAAATGCATGTTGCTAACTCGATATCTTCTCTCTCCCGTCGTTTTGTGCTTCCTCATCTCTCTCGTCTCTCTTCCCGTCGTTTTCAGCAGGTATTTCTGCCTCCGGAGGTGTGATGATGAGTCTGGATCTGAGTCTGTGATTGCGGCCACCTGCTGGAACAGTGCTGCTGTGTCTGTGGTGGAAGGGAGGTGGTGTGGCTCAGATCCTGCTCAGTGGGCATAACCTGGAGCTTCTCAGTTGTAGTTCTGGATCCATCCTCTTCCCTTATGATTTAGAATCTACACTTTTCATCATAATTATATACACTACAATTTCATCACTATGATTTCTGGTTCCGTCCTCCACACTTATATTTTACAACCTACATTTTGTCATTACAATTGTATATACTATGATCTTCTGTTGTGAATCTATTCTAAACACACGACATCTATGGCTTGTCAGTCTTTCCTGGGAGAGGGATCCCTCCTCTGTTGCTCTTCCTGAGGTTTCTTCCAATTTTTCCCTTGCAAAAAGGTTTTTTTTTGGGTAGTTTTTCCTTATTCAAATTGAGGATCTAAGGACAGATTGTAAAGCCCTTTGAGGCAAATTGTGATTTGTGATATTAGGCTATATAAATAAAATTGAATTGAATTGAATTGAATAAACACCCTGAGAGGACACAGCTGCAAATGCTCATGGGAATTAAAGATCTTGAGCTTTTCAGTTCCACTGCCTTGAAAAGAGAGACTCAGTTACTCGAGAAGATAAACCTCTGTGTATCACTCTATGGTGAATGCAACACCCTGGGGTCCTTATTCGTCTGTAACATTGGAAGCATAAAAAAAAGGATTCAGTACAGCCAGCTCTTTGGAGATGCTTCTCTTGCAGCATAAGAGAGCCAGTCAGTGAATTTGTCAACATTCGACATCACGATTCCTAACAACATTAGTACATAAGCAAGGCAACTTTAATTATATAGCTGTACTCATTATAACCCACGTGTTTTACAGATACAAAAAGGAAAAAGATCTATGCAAATAATCAAATGATAGAAAATAAAATTCAAGATCAAATTCAATATCTTTAATTACATGAATTCTTCATTTCAAAAAAATTGAAATATTAAGTATTTCCATCAATAACAGTAAAAAGATAAACACAATTTGTGTACATAAACCTCTTAAATTTTGTGTGACATATCATAATAATTAAATTGTACTGAGTTTCAGTTAGCAGCCAGTACACAGTCTCTTTTCAGTGGTACCAGCTGAGATTATTAACATTGTAACAAAACAAAAGATAAAGATAAAAAATAAACAGAAGTGAATAAAATGTGAGTGAAACCAGACTTTATAAATTGGTTGTTTGTAACTGTGTCCAGGGAGGCTGACACACTGGCTGGCCACTGGCTGAAATCCAGTAATTGCAAAAGTCCAAAAGGAACATTTGTCCAAAAATGTTTTCTTTATTCTTTATTCAAAAGTGAACACAAACAAACCTGTGGAAAAAGAGTATTTGTCTATATACAATATGATTCACATGACCCTTGTGTTTTTCACAAGGAAAGGACTTAAAAGACTCACAGCAAGCAGCAACACGGGATGGAAATCAGTGATGCCAGACAAAATTAAATCAAAAAAGTCTTTCTCACCCAGAATAGCATGTTGACATATATGGACAACTGAGCATATGCCATAACACTAACTGGTGTTTTATGCTCTGGCAACACAGTGTTTGTTTATGACATTGTGAATAGCACTTTACAAGTGAGATGTGTCCACAGTAAGGAGCTGTGCACACAAATAAATATGTTTTATGACATGTATTCCTCCAGCATTCAAATGAACAAGCCTGCAATCTCAATCATTGTTCACTGCTGTCACTTCATCAAAGATGTAAAACATCATAGCTGCCACTGGTTCTCTCTAACACTACATTTGTCTTTCATAAACAGACCAGCATTTACAAATCCAGTGAATGTTTCCGGAAGATGACCAAATCCCAGTGGGTTTCTCAAGAAGAGCATGTTATGTTCTTTCTTGTGTGCCTCATTAGAGTTAATTGCATACACTTATGCAAATCATAGAAATGTGCCGTTTCCCAAGTGGTTTGACACATCTCACCCACTCATTCTGTTCAAATTTGTCTCCCTCTGTAATCTTTAGGCCTACCAGAGATTGGCAAGTCTAAAAGACTTTTTTTATTTAATATTTTTCACTCCAACTGGAGCATCATACCCAGTGGATTTCTTTCTGGTGATACAAAATTAACCTTATGGAGAGTCCAGAAACATCAGTGATTTTTATTAAAGGTTGGTTTTTAGGTTATTTTTTGCTTTGTTTTCTTTCCAGACATAATACATCAAGGAAAAGAAATATTTTACAGAGGTCCTAGAGTATGCCTACATTGCATTCTAACCAAAGACTACACTTGCTGATTTCACTACTGAAAACTTCAACCAGAAAGGAAGAACTATTCAATGAAACCATTTCACAAAGGCCCCTATTAGTACTATCCCTGATGTACATGTACACAATGGGCAAGCTCTGTATTGAAGGACACTCAAGATTAGCCACTATCTTAGCATAATTATGTTTGTGCATACCAGCAATTAGTGTAACCAAATTAAATAAAACCAGCTCCAGAATTTATTCTCAAGGTTAGCCAATCAGTTTTCATATCAGGTATTTCTGCTCATCTCACTCTGCTACACAAATGTAGCCTATATTCCAGAGTGCTCAATTAAGCTCAGGCGTGCTTCATTACTGCCCACTTTGTCTGTTGAGCAAAACTCTCTCACAACTTCATTGCCATACACAGTACTCGCACCAGACATATAATCAGAATACAGGGTGATCTGGTGCCTTAAAAAGTAAAAGAAAATGGAGGAACAGTTAAGACCCTGTGAAACTATAAAATGACACAGCAAAATTCATTCTCCCAAATATGTGTTTCTAAAAGCTTGGTGATATCACTCGCAGGGCCAAACTGCTGTAGCTGAGGAGCCAACGGCTAACACGCTAGCCTTCCAGCAAAACAAGTTAGTTCGGTCGCTAAAGGGATAATATGTTTACACAGTTTATTCAAGAGGCATAGTTGTACCATCAGTTCGAAGTCTTGAAACTGTCTGAAAATCATGCCTTCTTCGTGAAGAAGTTTATACTCAGGCATTCCAAGATGGCTTGTTATTGGTCAAAGGGGCACTTGTGTGTCAAGTTTCCCAAAGCTAAAGTTGACATGAACAATTTGCTTGGATTTTCTTTGCCTCTACAAACACATCCGTGGATCATGGCAATTCCATTGAAATTAACTGATTTTCCACACAATTTTGCTGTTCTCGTGTGACTGGCCTTTTAGCATCATTTCATTTCTAGTTTGAAAAAAAAAGCAGCAACAGCAAGCCTTCCTTTCATCTTTGCTTTTCAGTGCATCTGGCTCAAACATGACACATTTGTAAATTTGACAAATTCAACAATGGCATATGACATTTTAAACTCCTGAACTAGAAGGGTTTCTACAAACAGTGGCAAAGGCTTTATTATTTCTGATATAGCATCACTGGAGCTTCCTCTTCCCTCAGGATAGTGTCTGGTCTGTTGCTTAATTTAGATGTAGAGATGGTTGTAAGGATCTGGTGAAGGACATGGAAAGGTGGGAAGAGTGACAATGTTGTTTTTCTAAGGTCAGAGTTTTGAGAACAAAATAAAGTATGGCATAAACAATTTATTTGTTTGGCCACTTGGGGAGAGTGGAAGAAGCTCTTAACACATCAATACATTATTACCTTATAAATGTGTTAGCGAATAGCTGTCTATTTACACATCCAGCAGACAGAGTAACATTAGCATTCATTTGAGTTGCATTTCTGTCCATTGTGTCAGCTTCACTCCATATTCACTCACATTTTAACAATGTTTTGCACTCCAACAACTCCTGAAAAATCTGTCTCTTTAGCGGCTCCACTATGTTCACCGGCTAGTTGTTAACTTTGTTTTCTGTTTAGTGCTGGGCAGGTAGTGTACAGTGGGTTTATCAGAGCTTTTTCATTGAAAACAGCTGGTGCAACTGGAACCAGCCCTGATGAGAGTGGGCCAATACAGTAAAGTCGCAGGCTGTAAAAACCAAAACATTGAGCTGAAATAGGTTACAAAAATCCATAGAACTGACATGAACTGCAGAGTTGGGTAATAATTCTCGAACGTTTCACCATTACTAGTGAGTCCTTTCACATTACACATAGTGATAATTTGATCCATTGTTAATTTAGAAATATTGACAAGTGCAACTTTTTTTTTAAATTATCCCAACTTTCATATATATCGCAATTATAGAGCAAGTTTTTACCCAATGTTTTCATATTTTTATGGGAAATCATCTATGCATTGTATTGTTTCTCAGTTACTGTTACTGTTGAGTCGTATTCCTTGGGACAGTGACTTGGTAAGGCTGAGATAGCTTTAACAAGTTATTAACAAGCTATTAATTAGGTAACTTGTATGAAAAATAACTTTATAATATATAATTGAACAAACAGCTGGTTCTAGCACACATGCTTTAAAACCAACATTATTACAACATCCCAGGTGAAATGCAACATATTATATTATCTTATATTACCTATAGGTATCTAAGCCAAAGATACAAAAATAACAGTAATATTGTCAAATGCCCTTTCTATAGCATCCAATGCATACAGGAAATTAAAGGAACTTAAATATTATGTTAATGTATGAAATACATAGGTGAGAGTAAAATGTGTCGTGCTTGTGTAGTTTAATGGCGCATCATCAACTTAGACAGACCAATGATTGTGAAGACATTTAATTCTAAAAGTACAATCATTTCAAAAACTGAGAGCTAAACATGATACGGCATAAGAGCTCCTTATAATCATTTCAGAACCTGAGAGCTAAACATGACATGACATAAAAGCTCCCCCATGAGGCTTCTATCCAAAAGAGATGGAGCGAGGCATATTCACAGCCTTCGGCTTTAGAAACAAAACAACAGAAGTGCACACATGCACACCAATAAAGCCACACTCCCTTTCACAACACACACACACACACACACACACAAACTCATAACTGGCAAAAGGGCATGTATGGTGGTGAAGTGCTTGGAAGTCAGTCCATCTATGTAAAATCTGTGTGTGTGTGTGTGTGTGTGTGTGTGTGTGCACTTGTATGATACATTGTCTATACAACTTTTATGGCTTTAAATCATCATAAAAGAAAAATTACAGAATTATGCTCAAATAAATGGTTACAGTCTGCAGATATGTAAACAGCTAACCACATGATCCGTTTTTGCAATAAAACATTTGGCTCATTCTGTAATTAAGCCTGATGTGATAAAGTACAAGCGAATAAAAAATTCCCCATATCCATGTACGTCACTGTGTGAGTCTGTGTGAGTAATCAGTAGCCACCTATACCAGAGCTGGATGTGTTCAGCACAGACTTTAAAGCCTTAGGCGTGCCTTCACAATGTGTCTGTTTATTCTATATACGGCAGCTGCACTAAGGCCTGTGGCAAAACTGTGCTCCAATGTGTTATATGTCCTGACAAGCCTGAACACATCTTTTGTTTGCAATGACAACCATTCCTACACACCACTGACCCTACAATGTCATCCCTTCCTGGGGTGACACACGTCATATGCGGCTGTTTCATATATGCCATACATGAGGCTTTTTACAGTATGTCTTTGCTGTGAAAATTAGATGAACAAGCTGGTCCATGTGATAATGAGTGAAAACTCAATCACTCCTCCATACCTACTGCAACGTCTAATATCCAAATGCACATCTAAATTTTACCTGCCAGCAATTTCAGATTAGATTTAAAACATATCAAAGAATGATGTTGGACTGACACATCATGCACATTTACACGTGACAAGATGTTATATTTAGCCTCTAATTGCCCCTCTGTCTCTTGGTATCTTGGAATGTGTTGAGCCTGTCAAGACACAGCTGAACCAGACGTGGGCGCAGAGACTTGGGAGAGGAGGAAAAAATTGACATGTCTGTATTTGGATGTGTGAGAGACAGGGAAGAACGGGTACAGAAAAGAGACAATGTCTGAGGGAGAGGGGAATCAAGCAACTGCAATGTGTGTTTGTTAGGATTAAGATAGTTTTAGGTTGGACCCAAAATACAAGGCTGGACACGACGCAGGCGGTAGGAGAACGAATAAGATTTATTGTAGTTTCCAGTGAGGTTGAGAGCTGGGACGGCTGGAAGCAGGACAGACAGGTAAGTGGAGGTAGAGAGTCCACACAAAGTGGGGATGAAGGGTGCCGGTTGACAGGCCGAAGTTCCAGGAGGAGTTTGCAGGAGCCCGGTGGAACGAGGCAGGCAGGCAAGAGGTGATAGGAGAATCCACGGAGCGAGACAGGCAGGCGGACGAGGCAGACGGGAGGATTTCTGGATGTGGAGACAGAGGGTACGATTAGTTGCTACGAAATAACACTCGACAATATTCATAAGTAGTTCAGGAGGGACGAGCCCGACGTAAGTACCACGGAGGAGACGGTACAATCTGGCGAAGACTGGAAGGTTGAGCCGGTGTTTAAATACTGCAGGAGGTGGTGATGAGCCGAGATGAGCTGCAGGTGTGCAGGTAGGCGGAGCGCAGGTGAGTGATTGCAGGTGTGGAGGAGAGAGAGACTGGTCCGCTCCGTGGATGGCTCCAGACGAACAACAACAAACAAGACAGACAAGAAACACAAGGCAGGGCAAACCACTGGGAAACATGAGGGAGTTAGGGAAGGTATTCCCAAACCCTGACAGTGTTATTTAAAGCTGCATTCATCTCCTTTTTTGTGGGTCACCTGGGGGCGGAAGAACTCCAAAACAAGCTGCATTAAAAAGTTATCATGGCCAATGTGTAAGCCAACAATTGCCTACTTAAACATCCAGCATGCACAGACCAGAATTAGCATTCATTTGGAGTTTTGTTTCTATGCCCCTGATGAATGTAAGTCCATTAGTTAATGTCCTTTTAGATAATTATACATGTGTACATGTAGCTCTGTTTTGGTCTCCACCAACTGTGGGTCTCTAGTTTGCTAGATTTAACTCTCTTCACCAGCTAGTCACTAAGTTTGTCTGCTACTGTTTGGTGCTGGGCAGGTAGTGTAAAAGTGGGTTTATCGTAGGCATATAGCTGCCTGTTTCTGCGAGACATGAGTTGTTGGGACCAGTGAGACTGTAACTATCCAATCAAAACAATAAGCTACAGTAGGCTACTGTTTTAGCTGTAGTTTGGTGGTAATTTGTCACTGTGAGCTGCACCTTTTGAATTACACAGTAATTAGAATTTTTGTTAAAGGACAAGGTGGGTGATATTCTATATAAAATATCTATTCTATTCTAAGCGTTCCAAGTCTTCATTACCATGGAAATGGCCACAATTTATTTTGAGCTGCTTCTGCATACACCATCCTCATGCCATAAATACTCACTACTGCACAAAATGTGTATTAATCCTCAGTTGAAGATAGTCCCCAAAAAATGCACTTACTGCCTGCATTTACTGTACTCCTTTTGAGTAATATTTGCCTAAACCTACAGTTCCCACCTGTTTTAATATAATAGGGCATTTTTAAAATCATACATAATCATGGGATTTGTTGACAATAACATAAAATATAGATCAACGGGACAGTTCAATCTTCTGTAACACAAAACTTTACGTAACACCTAAATTCACCTAAAGTTTTTGTTTACATGTACAGTCTCAGAAATGTAATCTCCACTTTAAAGAATGAGATAGCATGGGATCTTTTATGACATTCGGTTATGCTCTTGTCTCGTGTACCAACAGGGAAAAAATGTTTTATTCAAGACTACCACAGAAAGGTTGCTTAGTCTTTTTTTTTGTTAAGTTATAATTTTTCCAAGATTCTCTTTCATCAGGAGACATGCTGATTTTAGAATTTCACAATTTCTGCTGGAAAGAGAAGCACAAGGGATTCCATGATTGTATTGAGTCCTTTTTTTCCTGGTTAAGATTTAGCCAAAAACATTTCTCAAAGGCAATTTGCTAGATGTCCGTTTATTCCCAAGAGTTTCCCCTCGGGGATTAATAAAGTATTTCTGATTCTGATTCTGATTCACAGCTCGGGAGGGTGCAGATGTGCCCTTAAATAGAATCACCAAATTTTTTTCAGACAAGGACTTTAGGAACAATTCTATAAAATCAGACAGGGACCTATTTATCTTCATTATTCTTGATTTGTGGGTGTTAAGATTATGTTAGGAGCCTTTTTTTAGAATGAAGTGCGGTGGCTATTAGGCCTAGGCCAAATGTTATATTTCGCACTGATTTACAGAGGTCAAGCCCCAGCACATGTGATTGTAGAGCTAGGCTGCTTTGTGTGGCCTTCTCATCTATATGCATAAGACTGTTCTACCTACCTCATTGCATTTCACAGCACCGACAATGTTGCTCTGTTTGTGTTTTACTGTATATTGTTGTCCTTTGGAAAAAACCATGCGTTGTCTCGGCTTGTTGCAAGGTTTGAAAAACAGAGGAATGTTGTGCTTGGAAAAAAGTAGTAGGCATTTGAGATGATAAAATGGTTCTCTGGTGGAACAAGTGTCTGACCACATGCTCTGCTCCAGGGCATGTGACAGTTGGTCATTTTCCCCACGCAGACTTTTTCCCATGCTGGACTAGGCTTTGCACCATTGATGCTCCTGTCACACAGCCCCTTTATCTTGTTACTTGAAAGTAGGCCTAGCAATATGCTGAGCATTGTCAGAGGCCAAATAATAAGAAACCCGAAACTGTATTTTCATGACGAGCAGTGTTTCGTTACTGAAAAAAAGAAAACACACAGCATGTTTTCCGGTAAAGCCATCAGTGAACTGGGTAAATAATTAATGGTGGAAAATAGATTTTGGAATGGCAGTATGGTTTACAGTGAGAGAGACGATTGCCTCTTTTCAGTGCTGCATGTGACAGGTCACAACACAACATGCCTCACAGCACAGCAATCAGTATGGGGACAGTGTAGCCGACTCTGCAATGATGGTCAGTAATGTTATATAAATATGGAGGGAAACCATTATGTTCACAGATGGGAGGGAAGTCAGCCGATTTCAGCTGTCTAATGAGTGTGAGTGTGAGTGTGCGCATGCGAAGCGTGCGTTAACTACTGAAGCACATGTCAAGTCAAATCAAGTTTATTTATATAGCACATTTCATACTACAGACATAGACTCAAAATGCTTCTAAATAAAAAAATTAAAAGCAAAAATTAAAAAAAATAGGAAAGATCATGAGACAAAAAACATATAAGATGAGAACATACAAGAGGTGAGAAGGTATTACATATAAAAACATCTAAGATAAAAACATATGAATATAAGAAGGTATTACAATAAAAAAGGGAATAAGATACGATGATATTATTATCAATATTGTTAAACCACACACTTTAAACCTAACATTGAGAAAAAAGATGTGTTTGGTCTGCTATTAAGAGAAGAAACTGTTGTAGCAGACCTTAGTTCATGTGGTAGAGAATTCCAGAGCGTAGTCTAGTCTACTGGAAAATAAATGCACGAACCAGCTTTTCAGAATCTGACGGTGACAGGAAGCATCTAACTTTAATATATTTCTAAGATGATAAAAGGCAGTCTTTAGAGATATTAGATATGGGCTTCTGGCAGTTAAAATCAGCATCCAAAACCACACCCACGTTTTTGGCATGCTCACAAGGTGTACTGTTCTCATTATGTGGCAACATAATTTAACAGCAAGCCAAACTCCGTCCAATAAATGCACAAGATTCAGGGATCATCATAGTTGTGCCCTTAATAAGATGCCATTGTAGATGCATTCATGAATCAAGAGCAAAAATGTAGCAACTCAATAGTGTTAGAGCTATGGCTTACTGCTACTTACTAAATGAATTTTAAATAAACATAATACATTTAAATAATATTATATTATTATAATGAACTTGCACTTTACATACAACATAGTACTCACAACAGCCAACATTCTGTTTTAGCTGATCTCAGTTTCGATGTGATGAGAGATGTCTGTTTTTTTTAATATAATGGGACTATATGGAACGCAAAAAATGTATTTGATAAACTCTTTCCAGAAATCATGACCTGGTTACTCAAAATAATCCACAGACCTTACTGTGAGCAGTTTCATGACGGAAACTATCGGTAGGAAGAAAATAGTTCCTACATGAAACTGCTCACAACAAATCTGTGGATTATCTTGAGCTCAACTGTAGAACACGTCCAGCAAATTTGAATGTAGTGTGAGCAGCCATGAGTATTTGGAGTGAGTATAGAAGGAAAGTGAGGTGAGAGAGCAGTTAAGACAATTCTGGTTGCGGCATTCTGCTTGAGATAGATGTGGTTGGAGGAAGCCTTCCAGGTAGCTGGCCAGGAAGCAGATGCAGTGGTTCATAAAGGAGAAGCTTACAAAGAAAGAAGGAGTTTTTGTTCTGTTTTCAAAAGAGTCACTGAAGAATACTGTGTGGGATATTGTGTTTTACTGTAAAATTCTTGGTTGCATAGCTGAAATCAATAGCATAATACTCGCCTTGTGTTTTGTCATTCTAAGGGACAGGCCAATAATTGGACTTGTGGAGACAGAGTGTAAAATGTAGAGAAAAAGGCAGGGTAAGAGAGAGTATGAGGGAGGGAGACAGTCAATAAGTCTACTTTGTATTTTGGTTCATTTTCTATTAACAGAGATGGATCATCACTAGGTCAAACCTCAATTTGTTAGATGGCGATAGTGAGCCCCAATCAATCCACTAAAATGTTGTGAGTGGTTTCATTTTAGGAACAATGGATTGGGGGAGGAGGAGAAGGATAGGGGGAGTGAAGTGATGGAGATTAATGTTAAAGTGGACTAATGGACTATCTGTCTAAGCACTCACCATGGACAAACTCTGTAATCAGTCCATAGAAGCTGCTCAGGTTTGCGGGGAGTCAGCAGGCTGCAATGGGGTTGCACATAGAATTTATTAGAGTGTGTCTTGGCAAAACGCCTCATTTCCCAAAGCTTCCCAACACTGTGATCTGCATTTTAATTGTTTATGCATTTACATCCTGATCTGCAACAGCACAGTTCTCTGAAACATTGTGACCTTGATGATACCCCGTTATCTCTCTTTTTTCTTCTTTTCCCTCATCCTGTGTCACTGTACATACTGTACATAATACATGCTGTACATGACCTTTCCGTATGTCAATCAGACACTTTCATACCAGTGTGTTCCTGAGGCTAAAGCAGTGATGGAATGGGAAGTGAAGTAAGGCTGGGTGAGCTGAAAGCAGAAGAAAAACAGAGAATGTAAGCACAGAGAGTGAATAGAAAAAGAAATGAGATGGCTAAGGCTGGCAACAGTGGCTTGTGCAATAATACAATGCTACATATTACACCTGTAACTTAATGCAATTGCTGAGTTTAATTCATTTGATTGTGAAAAAATAATTTAAATGCATTAAGTGTATCTTATATGTAAAATGGCACTGACACTACTGCTTTGTAGCTAACGTTTCTCATTCTTCGGAAAAGCATAGCTGAAAGTTGAAAGTGGTATTCTTACATATTTAAATATACGATAAGCTGCTTTTGAAACATAAAAATGCAAATTGCAGCGTTAAGTACCTGGCTTTAAAAAATGTTCTTTCTACTTTTCTTTTTCATTATATGCTTTCATCATATTCTTACATATTTGAAGCAAAAAACTTCAATCAGTACCCTGCATATCTAAATTGGATATGTTTTACACACCCTGGACACTCTGCAGTTGAAATAATTACACAAAGTGGAGGAGAACAACTGTGTAATATGTATCATTCATGTAAAGGCATTTATATGCCTGATGGCAACTGAATTGCATGACTCCAGCATTGTAGAGTTGAAATGGCTTAATTAAAAGTACAGTATCTCAGAACAAAAACAAATGTGAATGAATTTATGTGTTTTTTTTTATTTTAAATATCAGATGATGGAAACATAATCTTTGTACAAACCTGACATTTGAAAGTACTCTTCTGAGGAAAACAGAGATACTACAGAGGAAGAAGAGCATTCCATGTCACATTACCTCACGTCATCATCCTATCTGGTCTAACCTCCCCATGTGTCACGTTGCCATGGGGATCATAGCCAAGCTCTCTGGGTCTCCTGTCAGGTAATGGAAACGTCTCTGGCACAAACACGCTGTGAGTGTGTTCTGAATGCAAAACAACCCATATCAGCGTCCAGCCGTCAAACCAAGGAGGCTGCAAAACAGTGGTTGGCAAGCATCCACTGGACTGGACGGACTGACTGAGCAAATCAGGACAGACCTCCTGACGTTCTGGAGACGGCAGGAAAGTGACATTTAGATTTGGCTGATCACAGAGTCAAACTGCTTTGGATGTGAGCACATGGCCTCACCAGACTGTAGATGAAAAACCTCAAATGACATCACTTTAGAATGTGGGCCAGGGATGTTTGCCATGAATTAGGAAAAACACAAATAAGATTTGCAAATGTATATGACATCATAGAATCTTTATTATTTTTCTTTAGTAAAAATAAATGGAGGGCAATTTGAAAAAACAAAAACTATACATACCTATTATATATAAAATCAAACTTGTAAGTTTATTTTTCCCGAGTTACATACTAGTCTCTGGGTATGTTTTCCACCCATTAACAAATACGTTTTTTATACAAGCCCTTATATTGTAACCAGTTAGGCTGGATTTGCACTAGGACACAAGCAGTGCAATGATTATGTTGATTAAATTTGACATTTTCTTCAGTGAAAGACATGTTCATTTAATTTTTGTCAATTTTATTTTTCTGTATTGTCCATCTGCTGTATAGTCTCAGCTAAAAAGCTCACACAAGTCAAGAGGTTGTAAATTATAAATGTTGACAGAGCTTGTGACAGATTGTCAATAACACAACAAATGGTAATTATGGTAACGTCAGGAGGAGAAATTGACTGACACACTTATCAATGATTTGATACAATGAACATAAAGTTAGCATGTCAAGCTGTATATAGTCAGTGTGCAATATTTTGTGTAACATAGACATCCAGCTGTTAGTTCCATTTTTGTAAAGACGAATGAGCCAATACTTTACCTTGATTGAAGTTGAGAAAGTTGTTCCACTTTAATGAGTGTCGTGAGAAAGTATATCCCTTGGTTAGTGACATGTTGTAATAATCGAGGAGAGGTATGCACCAGTTAGATACTACAAAATTACTGTTGTGGTGAAAGTCGCGAAAGAAAAACATTCAATAAATACACATTTTTAACCACTGTACTGCCCCTTTGAGGGAGAGACTGTTTTGACCTTTCTGATTTATCGTGGGTTTGCTGTGCACCAAGAAGGACAGACACTTTAGTACAGGCAGTTCTTTGGTAATACTAGCTGTTGTTTTTCTCCTCATTAGACGTTCCATTCTGTCACTAAAGAACATGTCTGCAAGAACAAAGTAATTTCAGTTGATTTACTTACCTTAAATATCTAGCTTCAAGCTGTTAAGTTCCTTTATTCCCTGCAACAAACATAGATATGTTACGAAGCTAATCGCGTGTCAATGGGATTGTTATACTAGCATCATGCTAATCACTAGCTAACGCTAATCGCTTGCTCAAGTTAAATGCTGAGCTGTTGTTGACATAGTAGGCTATTGAGTTGTAAATAGTTGTAAACCATTTTCCATGGTTTATGATTATATTTGTGTAAAAAGAGTCAGAGACCATTTGTAATGTACTTTTGTATATCAATATCACATTTCTTTTTTCAGTAATGTTTAAGCATCTAAAGAGAGACCTGCTTCCTTGGTGTTTATTTGAGGAACCTGTTAGCTATCTGTCAAGCTAGAGGTCAAAAACCACCCAAGCAAGAGCAGAATAACTTCAAAATGTCTTTGCCTGCTTTTAAAATTTCACTTCACATATTGTGCTTTGACCTAGATTTTCTCAATGTTACTTTTCATACAATGCGCCAGCACAGAATTTCTTTCATGACCCCTCTCAGTTCATCTGCCTAAACAATAGACAGATTTTCAAACTAAAGACTACACAAGTTCTATATTTCCTCCCTTCTCTTTTACCAGAGCTATAGATGAGAATGACCATGCCAATGGATTCAAAGCTGAAAAGTGGCATCCATTTTGGTGGTGCTAATTCACACTTTTGTGGTTATCATCAAGGTGTCAGTGATGGCATGCATGAGCACATACACAACACACCTACATTGTCCATCAGTGACTGCATTCTAGCACCCCAGGCCTTGCAGCTGTCTTTGGCCTGGTCTTAATCCCTATCTCCTGGCGTGAAGACAGGTCACTTTAATCTCAGCAGTAAGTCATGCTGACTTTTTATATCGCTGATGCAGACCTCTACATGACCTTTTATGAGTGCAGGATGTGTCTCTCACTTGGCAGCGATTTCTGGCAAGTATGAGCAAGAGTAGGTCATACCAGGAGTACAACATGTTGGAATTTGGCATTGAAACTCTAGCAAGCAGAGATTCAACCATCAAAGAAGTGCCAGATTTTCCTACCATTCTGTACTGCGATGCCGAAAGAAATGTTAAATAAACGGTGCTTCTGACCAGCCAGAAAATTAATAACTTTGGGGCATCTTACTTCCAAAGCAATTATTTTTTCTGATTAATTTATTAATTGCTCAGGCTGCAAAATTTCAAGGTAGCAGAGCCCAAAGTGATAAATGGCTTGTTTTGTCCAACAAATGGCCCAAAGCCCATGGGTATTTAATTTTACAATGATATATGTAACACAACCTTGCTACCATGAGTCCCTTGGCTTGTAGACAGATGCCGAGACACAGTTTAAAGATAGCGCTTCTTTATTTATACAACTTCTCACACGCAAAACCTCCTAAACTGCACCTCCCGTTAGCCCAGCTTTTGGTGCTGCTCAAGGTCTCTTCTTCTGTACGCTATCTGTGGCCATGAACCATAAAGGGCGCCAACCTCTCTGGCTGCCTGTGTAAGTCCGTGTGCGAGGCACCCCTCAGGTACAGCACGCTACTGAATATAAAGGGGAGAGCATAATTAGATAACAAGACACAGCTGGGATAATTAGCGCTCCCTGACATTGCTCACCTGAGCCACTCCCCCACGTCTCCCTCTGCAGCTGACGGTTAACCATGCCCACCTCCACAATACCTAAAAAAAATGAGGAAAAAGAGCAAATTCCCACATTTTGGAAGCTGGTAAAAAGCTTCAAAGTTTAACTTATTGTGAAAAGTGTTGTGCACGCTCACTTTGCATTGTAATATTTCACTTCAAACAGCAGTGCAATAAGGAGTGCCCCAAATAAAAAATTGTTTTCACCCTGCCCGTACCACTTTGATAAGCTCAGCGCAGTATTGAATAAAGATTACAAACCTTGACTACCTAAGCCGTTACAAATGTTCATTGATTTTAATTTTCACACATAAAACTGCCGGGCATACACACTGAAGCACAGGAGACTCAGTAGTGTCATACCTTATTACCTTGAACGAGGCACGCATATGGATGAAAGAGCCTGGTGGAGCAAGGTAATACAAAACTGAAAGGAGCCTTGGCCAGACCGAGATGTGGGGATCTGACAGTGACAAGCAGCTAGTAATGGGCAAGAGGAGCTTTAGAAAAAATATTTCCATAAATCTCCTTGTTTCTGAAACAATTGTCTCATTCATGACCAATGATAATGTTTACCTTTTCGCCACTGAGATGAACAATACAGCATTTTTGGGAGGTTGTCATTTATAGACTCTGACAAGAAGCTGTTATAGCGGTGAGCAATGATATGGAGACAAACACAGCGGGAGAAGGTAGAGAAGAGGAAGATTAAGTCTGACACTCCTCCCTGCATACACGAATCATTGTCAGGCCACAAACACGTGTTGAGATGGATTAACTGAAAAGCTAGAGAAAGAAAATATTCAAGATAAAAACAGATATGCTATATAGCAGGAGGAGTTCTATGCCTTTTACCTTTTACAAAGCAGGCACATAGACTGATAGACAAATGGATGGCTGCAGGAGTCAGAGAAAGTGAGGACATCTACATTTATAGGGTGCCAAATGAAAAGGCCGGCATCTGCCAACCAGTCTCAGGTCCGCCTGGCTCCTTTACCCAGGGAGAGGTATTATTTATGAATGCAAGATTTGTTTATGCACTGCAAAATAACACCCTGAGTGGGTCAAAATGAAACCGGCGCAGGAGACTGTGATGGGTACCGTATTATTTTCATTACATCTCCTGAAGCCTGAGCTTTAGCTGGCAAAGAAAGTAATGTGAAGTGAGACGAACACTGTCGGTGGTTCACATTAAACTTCTTCAACATGCTGTTCTTTGACTCTGATCATAGTAGTTATACGACTGCAGAAATATGGCTATAGAGCTGTGAGTTCTTACATGAATGCCAATAAAATGATATTACATTATTGATTTCTTGAAGACCATTCTCCCCTGGTGGGGAGGCCACACTTCTATATTAAATGATCCATGTCTGCAGAAATTCTTGTTGAGAAAATGTGCAATGATGAGATGCTGCCGAGCCAAAGGCAGACTACTGACAGGCTGTGTGTTTGAAATAGGATTCTTTCGATCGCCCCTGGTTATGGCAGCTATGGTTGGTTTATTTTCCCAGATAAACATGCTCCTAAAATACAAAGAAATACACTCTAGCTTTTATTTGCACTTTCAGGAATAATGACTTTAATCCTCTCAATCTCACTGGCACTCCAATTACATTTTATTAAAAATGCTGTTACATTTGACACTTGTCTTTGACAGTGGTGGTGCGTGGCAAATATTACAGAGCAGGCCAGACAGCTTGGTATGGAGATCATATCACCATAAATGGTGAAATCTCCATATGATCACATATAAATAGCATAGTTAGTTGCTTTGACATATAAGACTGAACAAGTGCTGTTACTCGGGTAATGCCTATGTTAGGATTCATGTTGTGCATTGTTGGTTATTAGCAAATATTAAATATATTCCTGAATATTATAAAAATTGAATATTATCAAATCTTTATTATTATAAGTAATAATTATTACGGGGGAACCACCCTGGGATCAGGAACCAATAAACAAATGTGACCAAACAGTCGCAAAAGGTGGCTGTCCACTTAGAAATGTTGATATGTAAAGTACTATCTTGCATGAATAATGGTGGACAGTGAAGGGTGAATCCGAACACTGACCATCGCAATTAGCTGTTGTTACAACACATATGCACACAACAATGGGCTGAAGGAACTTTTTAGTTCTTGAAATGAGGTTCCTGGGGGGAAAAAAAGTTCCTGGTACTTTTGGTTGAAATGCAGCAATACAAAAAATAACCACAGGAAACTGCTCTTTGAAGGTACAATAGAGTTTATTTAACCTTAGCACTGATTAATGATTAACAACTTCAGCCATGCACTTATAGCTGTGTTACTGGACCTTGATCCGTCCGATAAAGCACAGTTATTAGCTTCCACAGTGGCTAAAACAAACACAGATAACGGTCCGGCATGGTATCGACATGCTAAGAAGAAAAACATACAGCAGAAACAGGACACAGCGGTCCGTTACCGTCCACAATAATGCACAATTCAATTCACAACAATTGAAGCTTAGATAAAACAACACACAGTTATCCTTCTCTCCATGAAGAAAAATAGAAGATCCGCATCTTCCTTCTGCAGGCAAAGATTGTTATGTGGAATATAACAAAATTAGATCCAAACAGTGTTTAAGCAAACACAAAAAAATCTGTTGCTCATCCTGCGAGTTAAGGCTTTCCTAAGAAAATAAAAGTTCAATATTGAGTGGCTGCTGTAGTAACCAGAGTTAACAGTGGAAAGACAGCAAGCACTCTGCTTTTATGGAGGTGATGATGTCATAGCCGTATTGCCAGGATTTCCTTTGTTCCTGTGGCGGCTCATCCAGTAGGAATCCAGGGTTTAGCTTTAACTGAAATCTCACGTCAAGGCTGGTGGAGAGTTGGTGCCGTTTCTATGAGTTCAGGATTTTTGCTTTCCCAAGGGCCTCTGTTCTTTGTGCAAACTTCTCATGTTATAGCACATGCTATAAGTACTGGTTACTAGTAACAGGAATTATGTGGATACCACTATGGGGGACATCTCGAACAACAGCAATCAGCAAGAAACAACAATGCCCTTCGCTCTAAAAGATGAACGCACAATCACACACTAGATCTCAACAGGCTAAACAGGAGTTTCTTCTCAAACACACATAGCTGAAGGTTTTCAGACACCCAATAATATATAAATATATCACAATTAGTTGAATATTAACACCGTGCTACTGCGGTATGTTGCTGTAATGCTTAGACTGCTAATAGCCCAGTAGGTGGCACTAATACACAGACACGGACCGCATATGATGAGAGTAAATGCCATTTATGTGCGGTATCAAAGTTAAGTAATTAAGACAATAACTAAGTGATCATGCTCCCCAGAATATATATAAAATGATGTATATAACCTTGTATATAACCTGCAAAATAACAATGCCTAAAACGCTAGACAGATCATGTAACAAGAAAATATGTTTTAAAGACAACAACCCATGTTGCTGTCCACAGTGCTGAAGCGAGAGGGAGAGAGGGACAGAGTAGCCTATGTGTCGTTGTGTGCATCAAGAAAAAAATCTTTTTTATAATTACCTCTACTTGTAGAGGAAGGACATTCTCCTATCCTTCATTTTAGCGAAACACTCAGTGACGCTGTCATATAGCTCTCCACAGGACTTCAGGTCTTGTGTTACAGAGGATTCCATTGATATCTTTTCCAAGTGGTCAAGTCTCTCCTGTCCGCAGGTCTTTCATAGGAAGGTTTTAATCCTTTTCAGGCAGGAAAAAGACCTCTCTGCAGATGTGCTTGTAACAGGTATGGTGAGTAGAAGCCAGGGTCGGCTGTGGCTTGGTGGCAGAACAGTTGCCTGTCAATCTGAAGGTCAGCGGTTCAATCCCCCAGCCGCATGTCAAAGTATCCTTGAGCAAGATACTGAACCCCAAAATGATCCCGAAGCTGTGCTTTTGGTTCGTGAATGTTCTCATATGTAAGTCGATTTTGATAAAAGCATCTGCTAAATGACTAAATGTAAATGAGCATCAGCCTCAGCAGCTTGCACCCCTCAGATAAGGCTGTGGTCAACTCGGCTGGTGACTTGTGAAAGAGGGCATCCAGGGGCGGCAGTTCTCACTGCGCTGCTCAGGTTCGAATTCAGCCCGCTGCCCTTTGCTTCACCTCTCTCCTACATTTCCTGTTTCTCTTCAGCTGTTCAAATAAAGGCAAAAAGCCCACAGAATCATCTTTAAGAAAGAGGGCATCCACATACTGATGATTGCAGTTTGTTTAAAACGACTTATATCGTCTTAAACGACCATTGATAAAACGACTTATATCGTCTTAAACGACTCGTTATCCAGGGCAAGGAAAGAACTCAAATTTTTCCCTTCCTGAAATCTTTGTGTTATATGCTGCATAAAAGAGGTGCCAGTAGAAATCCACAGGACCCATGTCCTCTTGATCGCCATTCATACTGACTCCTACCTCAAACTCCTCCCAGACCCATGTTAATGTCGAGCCCTGTCATGATTTACATGACTATAAAGATAAAGTTACTCTGTATATTTCAGGGGAGTTGAAACATGTAATACAAGTAAATAAAACATAGAAATAACCAGAAGCTTAATCTTTACTAAAGTTATGAGGTCCAAATTGTGCCCCAATCTGGGACTGGCAATTCCTATCTATTCAGCTACGCACACATATATACATACTTGCACACACAAATGAGCATCTTATTCAGAATGGACTCAGTGCAGCAAAGCTTCTATTACTGCCAGAGCAGGCATCTTGATTATTCAGTCTATTACAGCAGCACAGTGTGGTACCTCTTGCCAATGCTCCTAATGGGCCACTTATTATCATGCAGTATTCTAACACCAGTTTAACTGGCCTGCAAAGATAATTGCTGTGTTTTGTTGCACAGAACAATAAAATCTGCCTTTTTTCATTCACTGTTGTTTTTCCTTTGATATATGGGCAGTTATGAAATGGGACAAAATACCGAGGTCGACAGCAACACTTTCCAGTGAATTCTTCTGTTAGACAAGGGAACTCTGCATATCATTTGCCCAAAATGTCAAGTCAATTTTCTGCCAAATGTTAAGTTACATTTGAAGAAAATTGAACAGATCTTTGACACTTTATTTTACTAGTAACTCTATTCAGTTATGTCCATGCCTGGTATTTACTTGTATTTCATAATGCAATGCTTTATAGCTGCCAGTTATTAATTTTTAGATGTCAGAAGTTAACAATGAGCTGCTTGAGCCTGTATGTGGCAGGTCTTGCACTGCATGGGCCTGTCGTCGCACAATGAAATGATGAGAGAGATCACTTGTCACAGTGTATGCATATGTAATTATTGTCATATTTCTTTGCAGAGATGGCTGGCCTAGCAAAATTCATTACTACAGGGTTCCCAAGCTGTAAATAGTAGCCTTTACTGAATACAATCGAAAGCCTTGGTGGGCGCTAAGTAGACAATTTGGGTTTTGTAGAGCCAGATGACCGTAAAGGTGTCCTGATGTGACAGGACTGCTTGGTATTGTCAGGGTTTTGGGAGTATCTTCCCTCTGCTTCCTCATGTTTCCCAGTGTTTTTCCCTGCCTTGTGTTTCCTGTCTTGTTTTGTTTGTCTGGAGCCTTCCACGGAGCAGACCAGTCTCTCTCTCCTCCACACCTGCAATCACTCACCTGCGCCCCGCCTACCTGCACACCTGCAACTCATCCCGGTTCATCACCATCTCCTGCAGTATTTAAACACCGGTTCAACCACCCAGTCTTCGCCAGATCGTACTATCCCTACCGTGGTATTTACGTCGGGCTCTTCCCTCTACAACTTCCTATGAAGATTGTTCGAGTGTTTTGGTCACAGCAATTTATTGTTTCCCTCTGTCTCCACATCCAGAGATCCTCCCGTCTGCCTGTCTCGCTCCGTGGATCCTCCAACCACCTCTTGCCTGCCTGCCTCGTTCCTCCCCGCTCCTGCAACTCCTCCAGGAACTCTCAGCCTACCAGCCAACACCCTTCATCCCCTGGTTATGCGGACACGCTACCTCCACCTACCTGTCTATCTGGCTTCCAGCCGTTCCCGCTCTCACCTCTCTGGAAAAATAACAAATAAACCTTATTTGTTCCCCTACCGCCGACGTTGTGTCCTGCCTTGTATTCTGGGTTCAACCAAACAAACTACCTTAACCGTAACAGGTATGGGTCTGGCGTTGGTTGCTTCGTGGTGTTGGCTGATGGGGTGTTTTGCAAACGGCAAGATAGTTATATGGAGCCAATGGTCCAAATAAAATATAGGACATTACAGATAGTAATGTTAATCCTAATATGAGTGCAATTTCTTTTCCAGCACTCAGAGTTCATTTCAGTGTTCAGTCTCGCATATGTCACTTTGGCCAATGCCCAGGATGATCGCTCGTACCTACAGAGTGCAAGCAAAATTACCTGCTACCTTCACCATTATGTCACATTTAATTTTTATCCTCCCCAGCCATGCCAGCTGTTTAGAAAGAGGTCATTCAGGAGAGGAGTCGTTCCTCGTCATCACAGGCCACGCCACTCTCGCGTCAGAGGTAGGTTAAATGATTGTATGTTGCACTTGGAGTACGTAAGATAAGTGGCATGAGATAGTGGCTTTAAAACTATTATACACATTTGTTTAAGTTAAATAGGATTTTTTAGTTTTTGTTTGTGTCACGTAGCTTTCAACCTCTCTATAGCATCACTGTTACTTCCTGAAGAAGTAGGATTACAGTCCCGCAATAGACTTCAAAGACAAGTTAATAATTTGTATTACTGATCCAATGGGAGTCCAGAGTTTCTTTCAAAAGACACACATTATTCATCCCCATATGGTCCAGCAGTTTGGCCCTAGCAGTTGACCACAGGACCAGGGCTCTGTGGCTCAGCCCCCCTGAGTCTGGGCATATGGCCCTGTTGGCTTCACTGGGCTCAGATGATACACTAGCCACTGCCGCCATCCTGCTCGCTGCCAGGTAACACCCACCCACAGGCACACTATCACTGAGGTCTGTGGTAGCATGGAAACTGTGGTTGTTTTTGAGCAGTTTTGGCTCATGCAGTTTCTGTCATGTTTTCGTTTATTTGCCTCAGGCTTAAGCCCCGCAGCAGGTTGTGCAATTGGTGTGAAACACTCTATGACGAAGATGCACTGTATGAGGCGCTGCATGACAGCAACATAAGCATCTGTGTTCTTTTCAGGTCAAGCCATTCTGCTTTTGAGTTAAAGAAATCAAACTTTCCAAGAATATACCAACAATCCCCAATGCTATCTTAACCCACATTATTTGTTCAATTGTTTACCAAGCCTGAACAAAATTCCTCTACAGCCTCCAGCTATTGGAAATCAGTTTCACTCATGAAATATACTGTACTTGGCTTAAATTGACTGTATTATGTCACTGCTTTGTAGACTCAATGAGTCATTCAAGTACTGAAAATAGTAATTTTCCCTGTCTCCTCGTCAATCCATTTATATAAAGAAATCAATAACAAAATCACATGTTTATGTTTCACACAGAGATTTATGTGGTAGAGCATCTGCTAAAAATACCATAAACATACAAAAACAAAACATTAGATGTTTTTTTTTTATCTTATTTTACTGCGTGAATGTATAATGGTGTTGATGGTACCCCTACTCTGCAGGGAATCTGCAAGCTGTATGCCAATATGAATATTGACACAGCATGGTGAGAGGAATGGCTGAGAGATCAATACAGCCATGGACACGTGCTGTATGTCCAAGTTAAAACAAAAGACATATATCCAGAGAAGAAAGCTAAGGTAAAAGTAGCACAGCTATCAATAAAATCAGCACAAGATGAAGCCTCAAGCTGTTCTTTTTGTGTCAGTCATTGTTTCTAATTAGTTCACATTTGAGGATGTCCTGACATGCTTTGGCTGAGCCCACGCTGTGCCTTTTGATTACAAACAGCCAGTGTTGATTGTGATGATAAAAAGAGACTTGACCCATCAGTGCCCTTATCTCAACCAAGCTCGCTCACATTTTGCCAGTGGATGTTTGTAGAGGTAATGAGGAAGCTTCACCAGAGGTAATTAGTGAGTCTATAATAACAAGCACTGTCTCTACCACTGCAAAGGCTTCTAATGCATCTAATTCAGTTAATTAGTGTAAACTTTAATGAGTAATACCCAATTAACTCCTGAGCAGGATCGATAGAGCCAACGAGATATCAATATGATTGGCTTTTAACCTTTCAGTTTAGAGGTCGGGAAAGCTTAGAGAAGGATCAATGAGAGCACGTGTGAGGTTTGTGTATGTAAGTTTGTGAGTTAGTTTTTTTTAAGAATCTAATACAGGAAATGCAGCAGTTTCTTTCAGTTCATTTTGAAAGACTAATATGTGCCCTAACGTCTTTTTGAGTTTGGCAGCAACCACGGTGGTGATCAGTTTTTTATTTGGTGATTTGAACTAAATGTATGCAATCTCCCAGCAAATACACAATACACACCTTCGTACTGTGTTTTTAAGCGATTGTTCCTAACTAACTGCTGTTGTTGCCATAAAACACATCACTTCCTGTGCCACAAAGAAATAAAAGCCACATTTTACTGTAACGACATTACTAAATATGACTATTCAACATGTTATATAATGTACTGAAAAGTGTTGTAGAACCACACATTGCATTGTGACGTAGTAACCTGGTTGACAGTCGTGTCCTCTGTTTTCTGGGGGTTGATGCAACCAAATGTTTTTCTCAAATTACAAAACAAATTATTGTTTTGGGCAAAAGCAAAGTCTCTTTCCTGGATACTAATAATGGTCTTCACTTTGACTTAAGTTTGGAGGTATAAATTCCCTTTAAAAAATAAAAATAAATCATCACCATTGCTATCAAACAACTTTATGACAGAGATGAAATAGCTGGAACAATTCTCCAGAGGCAGATGTGTCAGTATATATTGCATGATATTAATAAGTCTCTCATGTCATGATTAAATGATCTAAAAGGGATTATTTAGTTTGTACATGTTATTGGTGATTGACATCAGATTAGAAGATGATTGCCACTGTTCTTTGAATGTCTTCTACAGACAAGGTTTTCATTTCAGGGCTATCAAGAGAGTCATCAGAGAATCTTAAAAAAGTACACAAAACACTGTTTTAATATAAACAACAATAGGAAGAGGAAGAATAAACTAATATAGGAAGAGCAGCAATTTCAGTTACATCTCGACATTCATCACTGATTTAACATTGATGATTCATTTTGTAAGACAACATTTACTAAATTTGGAAGTGTTGTTACGCCACCAGGAATACATCCTTTTAAGTATCCAATACGCTTCCCATGTAGGCTTGTAAAGTGGTTGCTAAAAGTTAGCAGTTTTCTATTTCAAAGAACAGAACTGAATTGAGCTTGAATTCATGGTGGTTATAATGTACTCCAGCAGGAAACAGTTTTCAATGCTGAAAACAGTATGAAACAGACCTTCCCAAACTACCCAAACTGCTTTTGCATCATAATACCATTCGACTATCCATTCGTATGCTCAATTTGTTCCAAACACTACCACACAAAATGGCTAAATACACTTCACTTGTCACCTGCTAATGAGCATAATTTAGCGTAATTTTTTATCTTGACGTGGGGAAGGGCACAAGTGATTTCCAGTCAAAAGGCTAAAGTGTGAGTGAGGTCACAAGTCCTTGGAGTTCAAGTGAAATTCCAGTTGCAATTCCTCCGATTTGTGACTCGCGTCTGACTGGTGTCAAAATCACATGGCCCTGATCCACACCCGTGGTGGGCACACACACAAACACACACACACAGTCTCACGTAGTTGCGTGTGTGGAGAATTTGGCAGAGATGGATTCTGGTCACGTCCTGTAGTGGCTGCAGTTCAAAGAGATAAAACTGGCTTTCCTCGCTGTGCATGTCTCACTTCGTGCGCCACCTGTTCCTTTGCCCTAACACCACACACTACGTTGGCACGGGACCCACACAAACATGCACTTACATGCACACATACACACGCATGCACACACATGCACAAGCTAACACTTACATATGCTCACATAGACAGTACATATGTACCGTATACACACACAAACACACAGTCTCTCACACACACAAAGTTCCCCTTCCCAACCTCCAACAGATGTGACAACAGGAGGTTAGAGGAATAAAATAAATTAACAACATCTGCAGACTACAGATTAATGGGAGAAATCATCTGTAAATTAGGCATGGAGCTTATTCATCTGCTCACCCATGCATTGAGGAGAGAGAGCGAAAGAGAGAGATGCAAAGTCACAACATATAACAATGCCGCCAGCTCTTCATCTAAAATATTTTGAGTGTGTTAATTTTGCAGAAGCATTTTTAATGGTTTTAATGTCTCATAAATTCTGATTTGTTTTCCCATTAAGTAGACATTTTCTCTTAGAGCTTTTTGGTTATATATGAATATTCTTACACTGTAAATAGATGTACTTTGTCAATGCAAGACATTTTATTTTTTTTATCTCATTCAAAGTATTCTGAAATAGAAAACATACAGTGGGTGCACCATGTAATCCAGTTTACTTGAGGATATGTTAAAAATGGAGAAAAACATATGGCTATTTCACACTGATTTTTTTTACTTCTGTAAAGTTATTCAGGACCCATCAACCTCCAACATCAACTGCCCTGACGATGTACATTAATTTCACAAATGTCCTTTGAATATCAACTGCAAACACACATACATTACCACCATCTTTTTGTCCTAATCTGTTTCTGTGTTAAACATTTCATCGTAAGTTTGATTATGATCAAGTATTTGTACAAGCTGTATATACGCAAAACGTGTTATACCAGCAGTTGTGACTGCACCCTAGGCTCTAGCTAACAGACAGATAGATAAGAGGAAGTGGGGGAAGGGTCGAACCAGCGTCAGAGGTGAACATGTGCTGAGACAAAGAGCTCTGGAAAATACTGAGTGTTGGACAGGGTGTGGCTTTAAACATATATAAACACTTGCTGTGTGCCTTTAACTTCAGACACAACTGGGGCAGCCGTGGCGTTAAGATGGTAAGCGCTGTAGGTTGTGTCTCCAAAAATATCTGTATTGTGTGATTCCCCAGACATGTCTGTATTGTTTGTTTGTGTGGAAATAAATACTGCTTGAAAGACATTGGTAGGTCTCATGTGGATCCCTTCTCATCAACGAACTCGGAGAGAGGTTGGCGTACCTCAACAAAGCTTACAAACTTTTACTCAGTAGCTTAACAGCGGCACATGTTCTGACACAGACGTTCAGTAGTGGATTCAGTTTATGTCACATAGTGCACAACAGTTTGATTCAACAGTGGGGGGAATGTTGCCCTGTTCAGTAACATTGTTTTTACATGTATTTCTAGTTCTGTGAACATACGCAAAGCACAGCACCTAAGACCTAAATAACAAAACTGGTTATTTATCAGTGCCTTTCAAAACAAGCCGTATGAGCCACAAAGCGCATGCAGTCTGCAACAAGTCCTCCAACCCATTGGACCACATAGGTCACTTGTTCTTACCCTTTAATATGACCCACAGGAGTATTTCCTAAATTAGCACCCCTACCGGTGGCAGCTGAGGACGGGCTGTATGGTGAGGACGCACCGCAAGCATACGTTCACGTGATTGATGTAACGATGTTAACAACAATGTAAGTGGTTAACATTGTGAAATGGTCACAGTTTGGTTAGGTTTAGGCAAAAAACTACTTTGTTAGGCTCAGGAAAATATCATGGTTTGGGTTAAAATAAGTACGTTACGTAAGTTATGCAACTAACGTTAGTTAAATTGCCCAAGTCCCGTACGTAACGTTATGTAGCTTAAGTTACAAGTCAATGTTGACTTTTGGTTTCGCACAGCTTACGAACCCGTCCCCTGGGTACAAGTCCTTTGTTTGTTTGTGCCATACATACGCTCCACCACCTTCATAAGTGGACTTTTGAGCTTGTTATGCTATGTCACCTGACTTCCTTGTTTGCTCCTGTCATAATTACCATGACCACTAGAGGTTGCATCCTACAATAAACATAAACATGGGTACGCACAACCTGTATGGATGTTTCTCTGGGTCAAGGTCTACAGAGCCCCAGAAGGATCACAGATAGAAAAAAGTTGTATATTGAGGCCGCAAAATGCTATTGTGTGCCCACAAGATACAATTAATGTAATACAAAAGTTTTCTGGCGTTTGAAGTAAACGACAATATAGACCAACTATTATTTCAAGTACATATTGTCAAATTACTTTAAAACAAATATAGCACATTAGCTGGTCCGCAGGATGTTGAGGATTAATTGAATGAAAGTGAACTAAACTCTGAGAGAAAGTTATAATGGGAGACAAAATAGGAAAAAGCAGTGTTGTTTCTCTTTTGATTAAAAGTTGGTGGGCAGCTGTGTCCCTTAGTAAAGGCCATCCTCCATGAAGAACCAATAATTGCTTCAATGTTGGAGGTCAAAAGAGTAGACCAAATAATGGGAGATAAAATTTGTTGCTTCCAGGACAGACTGGAATCTGTTTTAAACTTTTATTTCAGCACATATGAAAACAAAACTTTAATTAAATACTGCAAGGTCAGTTCCAGTTTGTTTAGAAAAGCTCACCAGAAATAACCTCTCCCTGTCATCATGCCTTTGTTTTAATTATTTGTAGAGCTGGATGTGGATGGATACTTTTTTTAGGAGAGAAAGAAAATGATAAAATCACAAGTTCACACAATTTACTGTTTATCCAATGGAAATCCCTTTAGAGTTATTCAATATGAAAATGACGCTAATAAGCATTAATTAAAATTTCACACTAAGAGACTTACCTGACAAAAGAAATTAAAGACGCTGTAAGCACTTTTTAAATTGTACTATCAGGGATAGAAATGATTCCCCATCTTTGTATTTTAAGTTTTGCGCTCAAAATTCTGAGCTAAGCATCTTCATTGGTCTTGATTCAACCTTGTAATTTCACACTATATTCAATCTAGTATGTTAGCTTTGTGTTTCTGATATAGCGAATCACCACAACAACATCTGGATATCAGTGTCATGTAAGGTAAATCCAATTATGCGTGTACAAGCTGTAAGAATGATTATTGTAACTGGATCTTAATACTAGGGAGGAAAAGTCAAGCTATCATTGAGTGGCTGAGTGCACACTTGTATGACTAGGACAATTAGATATCTGACACCTGGGAAATTATTGCTGTAAAGAGAAGGACATTGTGGGACATCTATAGGACAGAGTCAGTTATGTTTTCAAGCAATTACATGCTGGTGAACAATTTACATTTTCTGACAATATGGCAGTAGAATAGAGATGTGAGCTGTGTATGTATTCAGTAAGATAGAGGGTATCAAATAATTATGGATGCAAATGAGTCATCAAAAAAAAAGAAAAGAAAGAAAACCAAGGCCTCATTACCTGTCTTAGTTCTGACAAAATATCAATCAATATAACGTAAGATGTGGTAAACTTCGTGGATCATGTCACTAAACAATGTTGTTTTGTTATATTTATTCATGTTCAATTTTTTCTTTGAAATATGTATTTATTTATTTATTTTATTCAGAATCGCAGCCTATTTCTTCACTGATATGTACCACAGTAACATTATATAAATGGCTCTGAAAAAAAAACATGGGGAAATTAGTCCTAAAAAGCAGGGGCCTGAAAAATCTCATTAAAAATGGGATGGCATGTTGAAAACTGAATTAAACTGGTACTGTGCTGTATGTAAAAGTATGTATTATCTCCCACGCAAAGTCACTGTAAACTCTTCCAACTTCTCATGACTGCCTTTCACGCCCCCAGTCCTACTTGTAAAAAGACTGACAAACAAGAAGGCTCTAACTGGAATATTGCATTTACTCGGCGCACATATAACAATTTTCACCATAAAAAATTGAAATCTGCTGTGCAAATCTGACATATTAGCATAGACCCTCAAAAAAAGAGTACAGCTGTTGTTGATGTCTGCAAATCAATCAGTCCGTTTGTAAAACTTGATTGAGGTCACACTGTCCCAAAATAATGCCTATCCAAATGCAGTCATTTGTCCAGTTATATTGATTCTGCTGCGGCACGTAGAGGCTTTATTAGTTGGCACATAATTTCCCCCCTGGCTTGGCCTGTGAAAATGAGCTACAAGCTTAGCAATGGCCTGTGGCCAGCCACCACCTTCATGCAGAATAGGCAAGTAGCAAGGGGCCAAGCCATTACCATAGCACAAATTGACTTTCCTTGACAAAATAATTTTAAATTGAAGATTCAAAGAGATTTTTTTTCAGCCAAATGAAAACATTGTCAGTAAGAATTTGAATAAATTGATGGCAGAATGGAAGAATTAATGAGCACACAGATATCTTGTAAACAAAGAATAATTTGGGTTAGTGTAACAAGCCTTTAATGGCAATATTGTATTTATAACATGTATCCTCATCAGTGAGTCGACTCTCGTCGACTGTGGTAATGCAGAGCCAATTATATTTGCAGGTTCATCCGTTACAGGAAGTCACGTTACAAAGGTCAAAATCATCAGTTTATTCCAACCTGTTCATCTCAGCACAAGTCTAGGCTTTAATATGATTTTTAGCAGAGTATGATATCATCATTAAATAGTGTGTGACAGCACATAAGCCAACATGCATTCTGATGATGTCTTAAAGCATGCCATCACTGGCTATAATTAATGCTGTAGGCCTCCTGAATGAAAAAGGTCAGGGTCAAGCTAATTATATGGAGCCCGAGCATATTGATCCAGTGGGACACGCTTTATAATCATTGGCCTCATGCTGATAAAGTGTACATGGCGGTTGAAGTGAATCTGTCAATTCTATTTCAGTCTATACACTCTTCTTGCTCCGATGAGTTCTCCTTAGGTTTGCTCCTGCAGCAAGAATCTCATTTTAAAGGACGAGTTCTCTGTACTTTGCACAAACTTGAGGCTGGATCATGTTCTGAAAAATGTCATCTTGATTTAAATCAGTTCTTTTTCATTATAATGAAGAGTGGTTTTACAACTCCCCCTTGTTCCAACTGCTAATGAGAATACATGGGAGGACTATTGGAAAACTTTTGTCCTTCAAGCAGGAAGCTGAACAGATTCAAATTAATTGACATAAAAAATGCATGTAAGGAATGTTCCGCCTTCTTACTCTGTGCCTTATGACCTTTATTAAATTTTGTCAGCTATTCCTCAGCTCTGTTCATTATTTGTCTTGCCTAGCTCTGCCCTCATTTTTCACTGCCGTGCACTTTCAAATCAAGTTTACTTTGAATAAATTGTTTGATGCTAATAAGCCATCACACGTTTTTGATGATTTTGTATTCCCTCTGAGCTCCAAACTAATTGCCTTTTAATTATTAGCTTTTAGCTTGAATGCAGCTTGTTTCCTTGTCTGCTTAGTGTCTGTGTTATTCTGAAATACTCTTTGCCTTGATTTTATGGCATTTCTGATAGCAAACACAGAGAAGTTCACAATATGGTACCATATTGTGAACGTCTCCTCATATGTTCTTCTAGTAAGAGTGCATTTTGGTCTGCAAAGACTTGTTGTTTGTTGTTCGCTCTAACACGGATGAAGCCCTGGTATTTTGAAGCATCTGTCTAACAATTGGTGTTTTAACTGGAAAAATGAATGTGGAAAGCCCCTACTTTTATAGATGTTCCTATTTGTTGGTAGATATGTTGACAATTTTACCTGCATAGTGTGACAATTTACCCGGTGAGGGGCAACTTGTCATAAATGCACATTCTGTACTTAAACATTTATAAAAAGGTAATATAAAGCATCACCCAAAAAACTATTTTTAATCATTGTCACTGAACATCAGTGGGAGCCCAGTCTCATGCAAAGAGTGCATAAATGGCGTCCTGTACAATTATGCAATTATACAATTTGACTTCTTGTCTTGCTATGGTTGCTCCAATGTTTCAATCCCATAACTTTCTTTAATCTGTCCATTCATGCTGCTCATACTGTATCCTCTTACATTAGTGATGTCTCCTTCCCTTCCCTGTGTATTTGTATCTGGCTGTGGTTTGTTATGTGTTTGACTGAGTTTATACATGATTAGATTTGTCTTAGCATGCTGTAGTGTGTGCCGTGTGTGTGAGCGAGCATATGCAAGTGGGTTGGAAATTATATGCATATGTGCATGTCTAGGAGGACCCTGCCCCTGTCTCAGCAGGCCGTTGGTACACTGGCTCCAGTGTCTGGTGGCAGCTGTCTCTCTGTGTGTCCCTGTTTCAGGTGACAAGGTAGATTCTCATGTCATATCGTTGTTCTGCCTCAGCGCTCAGACACCAGTCTTCTGGCTCAGCTGCTCACAGTGAGGCCGGCTAGCTCTCCCCAAAGAAGGAAGGTGCTCCAGAGATAAAAACAAGAATGCTTATTCACACGCCAGGCCCCGTAGATGCTGAATGCGTGTGTATTTGTTGATGCACGAGCGTGCACGTGTGAATTTGCATGCCTGAGTGTGTGTGCTTTTTCCTGTGTCCCTCCAGTATTTTCGGATAGCTGTCTCCAAAGCTCACAGCTCACAGTGGGATGAGCCACAAAAGAAAGGCATTCACTTCTATTTCTATATTATCCTACCCAAGGGCATGCTGATTTAATGAATACATCATTCTGTTATCTGGAGTGAGCAGTACATGTGGTGATATTTTTTGCCAAGTGGATTTAAAAGATTTCCGGAAAGTTTCACATTTAGAAACATGTACAGCCCTCTCTTTGTACATTTAAGTAGTTTATCTGTGGTCCTCTGAATTTCTTCTAAGGAATAAGTAAGGAATAAGGAACTATGTCAAGGTGATCTCAGTTGATATCCTTCTCAGGATGTTAGTGTGGCCATGTGTGTGCGCATGTGTGCATGAGAGTGTGATGAGAGTCTTTTGAATACAGATCAAGGCTCATTCACAGATAAGAAATGAGGGCTTAACTTATTCCTACGCACAGACAAAGTTGTGGGTTGGGTCTTCTCCACCAAATTCCTATTAAAGTGGATTTTGAGAGGAGGGCACTGGAGTTTTTTTTTTTTTAAGCCACTGAATTTGCATCTGCAGGTGATGTCCTTGGCACACATTAAAGTTTACATATCCCCCCAGAAAAAAATGTCCATGATCCCTCCCCACAGACGCCCTTGCTTTTCAGTCCAAATTCAGTTAGCACACTCCGCACTAATTTTGCTCAATTGCTCACTACACCAAAATACAGTCTCTTCTTTACAGTTTACTTTTGATATTGTTTATTTCTCTGCCTCTCCTATCCTACTTTATCTTGGGACACAACAATGTCCTTTTCCATACAAGTTAAAGTTTGACGAAGGCATTTCAAAGCAAAACAGTGGTGTTGTGGGGGGAGGGGGCTAAGCCTCTGAGAAGCTGGCACTCTGGGAGGGAGAGGACTAGAGACTGGGACACCAGGCAATTCATCAGTGACTGAGAATGCTGTGATCCATAGCAGGCACCAGCATGCTAATGTTCTCCTCCTCACTGGATATGTCACTCTTCTTCCTGATGTCAGTGCATGAGGGTGCCAGTTTAATCTCACATAACATATGTTTAGAGGAAGACTATCAAATTTAACTTCCTTGCGGCATTGATGAACAATCCATTCTGACAGTTGTATTCCACATTAGTGAAAGCAGTTCCACACTTGCAGTCTTGATGGAGAAAGCAAATAAATGTAGCACAGCTATCTGAAGAAGACTCAGATATTGGTTCTCATTATTTGATCAATCACAACCTCTGGCTGAAAAAAGATGTCTGGACTCTTTCGCACTTGCAGACTCATACTTAGCAGGCGTGTACCTGTGAACTCTGTGGACTTCCTAATGAGGTCTTTCAGCTGGCATCAAAGCCTCAAACAGCTTGCCATACTGACAGGCATAAAACACAGTATCCCCAGTCTTGCCAACATATAACTGCATTGATAATGACTGCTGAGATACATGAGATGGGATTGATGTGTTATCAATGAACATTTCCACTATGCAAGACACATGCTGTGTAAAAGAAACTGCACAAACAGAATATAAAACCCAGAGTTAAATTTCATTATATTCCTTCCCACGCAGATTTATGGATATCAGCAATTAAAAATGCTACAGAAAAAGGTGCTACTGGGTTAAACTTGGAGCCCATTGAGGTCACAATACTTTGCAGTGATTGTGTCACAAATGATGATGATGATGAAATTTTACATTTTATTTATTATAAGTGAAATGTAGACACAGTTTGAGCAACATAGGCTACTCTTGAAGTTACTATTGCAACTTAAGTTCAGATATAAACGTAACTGTCAGTTAAGGTTTATTTTTAATTCTTATTTGTGCATTTGGCCAGTGTCTTTATCCCTTAAACCACATGGTCATATTAAGCCTGTAGCAGAATGCTGTGTCTCCTGAAATGTTGCATTAGCGAATTAAGAAGCTGGCAGGACTTGTTGTGTGGGATGTACCTGAACTCATATTGATATAAACAACAGGGTGACACATCAGTAGCTGTTTGTTGTATTTTTGATTTAGTTCTAACGTCTTTTTTTTTCATTACCGTGTCAGTATACTGTAGGGGGATTGTTCACCAGATCACCATATCCAGTTGTGCTCAAGTTGGGCTGAGGTTGCATGCAAATACTACCTTTAAGCATGGACAGTTTAGGTGTCACATACATGTTATTTCTGTTCCTTTACCACTGCACAAGGAGCCAGAGGGTGGAAACTGGTCTAATTTAATAACAGATTAATTAGACCAGTGCAGATGGGCCAGTGCATTGCTACCACACTTAAACATGTTGCTTGGTAGTAGATGGCCACGTTACTGCAGGACCTCAATATGGCTCTCTAAATCTATAATTCATCAAGTCCACAAGAGGCCTCAAGTGCACTCTCTGACCTCCAAAAAAGTCCAGAACTGACTCACCAGATTTTGTTCTGAAGATTACCCACGATTCATGGTAATTTGGATGTGACAATGTAAAAATTATGAAAATAATAATATAAAAAGGAGCAAACTAAGTTTGACAAAATTTAGATATACAGCACAAATGTACAATATTTGTATTATGATGCAATTTATTTGAAATGCAGCCTTTAGTTTTATTTATCTAGTGAGGTAACTTTATTGCATACAAATTGCCAACTGACGTGTCAACAACAGGTTTCTTTCAAAACCGTTCATAAAAACATTAGAAGATGGATTACTGCATTTTTCCCATCTCTGGAAACAACTGACATCTGAAGTCTTGTCTCATAATGCATTTTGATCCCTTGCAGACTTGATGTGACGGCAAGCTCTTCATACACGTCATACTACGTTTGACCAAAGTCTACAGGGGCCCAGTCCAAGTCAGGGGGGTGGACATTGGTATTCAGCTTGTGCCTCGCATGGCTACTAAGAAAGTTAAACACTAGCAAACCTCCACACAAGACAGAAACAACTTTCACCATGATTATGATTGCTTGAAGAACTACAAACACTTGAAATTTTCTCCCCTTGACGTCCACCTCTCTCCTATTGTGTCATGGCCCTGTATCCCACGGGTTCAAAAAGTAATCCAGCCCTTGAAAACTTTTGATGCACGTTCCCAAAACATCCAACAACCCCCTAGTGTTCAAAGTCAGCACACATTATGATTTGCTGGAGAAAACAAACAAACAGATTTGTGTTCATGGCTTTGACTTTGTTGGAGCTTTATTGTTTCTCCATCTCTCCTCATCCAATTCAACTGATGCTGCTTGAAACTTTTTTCGGTTAATCAAAAGGCCTCTCTTCCCCCCTCCTTCGTGTCTCAGGATCTTCTGCCTGGCAGATGCAGTTTAAATCTCCAAATTTAGTTTTGAGCATTTCCATGTCAAAGTAAGACAGTCTTTCCTCTCAAGTCCATCTTCAATCAACACAGTGTTAACTAGAGCACTGATTCAGATCGCACTATATATATAGTATACTGTAAAGGTATTGGCTCATATGCTGCAGCTTACAGTGATGACACTTGATAGGATATTTCTTATCAATTACTGCATGTTACAATCCCAAGGTCCAGTGGCTTTGTTATCAGGTAATTAATGGTGACTGGAAATGCTTATACTTTGGGTTTCACCTAGGCTCTTTCATTACTGCATGTCCCACATTGGTATTCTGTCTGAGTCTAGGTAAGCGATTCAGGATGCAGAGGGTGAACACAGGACAGGATTTATGAGAATTTACCACATTTTGCTTCAGTTGTTTACTCAACTGCTCTGCAATTATGCAACCTGTAGGAGCTTTTGAAAACGCAGTGTCAGTGTTTTGGCCTAGAGCAACAAATTGGAAGAGAAAAGAAATGCCTACACAATTCATTGACATTCTGCATAGATGATTGCTAGTGGTATTATTGCTTTTTGCCTCATATTGATCATAACTGATCAACATATTGATCATAGACTGCCTTCTTTCAGGACTGCCTTCTTAAAACCTACATAACATTGCAAAAATCAGGCAGAACTAATGATGCAGAACTACTAGTCCATGCATTTGTATACTTCTAGGCTGGATTACTGCAATTCCATATTATCAGGCAGCCCGAAAAAGTCCCTTACGATTCTCCAGTTGATCCAGAATGCTGCGGCACATGTGCTGGAAAGAACTAGGAAAAGAGATCTTTCTTCTCCAATATTAGCTTCTCTGCACTGGCTCACTGTAAAATCCTGTAGAATTTAAAATCCTTGTCCTCATCTAAAAAGATCTTAGTGGTCAAGCACCTTCGTATCTTAAAGAGTTCATAGTACCTAACTACCCCACTAGATCACTGCGTTGTTAAAATGCAGGGTTACTTGTGGTTCCTAGAGTCTCCAAAAGTAGAATGGGAGCCAGAGAGTTCAGCTATCAAACACCTCTCCTGTGAAATCCTAACCCAGAGGCAGACACCATCTCCACATTTAAGAGTAGGCTTAAGAATTTCCTCTTCAATAAAGCTTAGACTGGCTCAGGTGAGTCCTGAAACATCCCCTAGTTATGCTGCTATAGGCCTACAGTGTTGGGAGGCGTCCCATGATGCACCTCTCTCATCCTCTCCCTCTCCATCTGTATGCATTCTTATCCCATAAATGCACATTACTAACTCGATATCTTCTCTCTCCTGTAGTTTTGTGCTTCCTCGTCTCTCTCTTCTCTCTTCCTGTCACTTTCAGCAGGTATTTCTGCCTCCGGAGAAGTGATGATGAGTCTGGATCTGTGATTGCGGCCACCTGCTGGAACAGTGCTGCTGTGTCTGTGGCTCAGATCCTGCTCGGGGGGCATAACCTGGAGCTGCTCAGTTGTCCCAGATCCATCCTCTGCCCTTATGTTTTACAAACTACACTTTTCATCATAATTATATACACTACAATTTCATCATTTCATCATAATTGTATGTACTATGATTTCGGGTTCCATCCTCTATACTTATGTTTATAATCTACATTTTGTCATTATAATTGTATACACTATGATCTTCTGTTGTGAATCTATTCTGAACATACAACATCTGTTGCATGTCTTTCCGTCCTGTTGCTCTACCTGAGGTTTCTCAATTTATTGCCCTGTTTTTTTGGGTAGTTTTTCCTTATTCGAATTGAGGGTCTAAGGACAGAGGGTATCATATGTTGCTCAGAAAGTAAAGTTTATAAAGCCCTTTGAGGCAAATTGTGATTTGTGATAAAATTGAATTGAAATGAATAACTCAGAACCAAGCATGCAGAGTGCAGAACTAAAAAACAATGGCAGACAGCATCATTTATAATAGTGACATTTTGCCAAAGTCCATTAGGATTCATCCACTGGGAACCATGAATGTCTGTGCTAAATTGTATCTATCTATCCAACAGTTGTTGAGACATTTCACAAAAAAAGCCAAAAATGCCAACCCGCTAGTAGCACAAGAGGAAAAGTTAGAGGATCACCATAATTAGTAGGATTCATCCTCTGAGGACCATGAACATTTCATCTCAATCCATTTTATAGATGCTGATGGATTGGCATCAATTCTTCAGTTCAGCGAAGTTATTCTCGTAACTGTGGACATTCTTTTGAGATATGGGAAACACAGACTTTGGCAAAACAACATATTGAGCCCAGCAGCATGAACCTCATTAAGCTTTCCAAATAAACTTCAGTTTTATAGAAATCATACTGAGTCTGACCGAAAGTAAACACAGGAATAAGACCCCTGGATTAAGCCCCCATAGAGATCTACTTCCTGGGCAACTTTCTGGCTAACTAAAATTGATGCTTTGACGCAGATGGCGTGCCCTCCCCATCAAAACTTTCCTCAAATCAGAAAAAAGAAGGATTTCTGGATAAAAATGAACCTCACATACAATGCATGCTGGGAAGTTGCTAGTAATCTAATGATGTTTCTTAAGCAAAGTATGAGTTAAGTGAGAGATCAGTTGGACATTTAGTCAACCCATGCATCTTACAAGTTCTGAAATGTTGCCACAATTAAAGAACACAAGTTAACAGAACATTCTCATTGTGTAATCGATCACAACTAAAGATTGTTAGTTAACAGGATTATGTAGTGTTGAAGCAAGGGGAAAGGTTTTTTGTACAACTTAAATTTTTACTTTAAATGCAAATAATTCATATTTTAAAAACAAGTCAAGTTACCTTATACCTAAAGTTGATTCTGTCTCTCTTCCATGACATATTATTAGGTTTGCACATTTTCAAAGTTGATTCTTTCAACTTGCACCTACCATTGTAGGTATATGGCTTTTATGTTTATTTGTTCATGCTCAGTGTATTTATGTACTGTTTTGTCACTTTTATTTTTAGTGGCTGCTGTAAGGCAAGTTTTCTTTGAAGGAACAATAAAGGAAAGTGAAGTGAAGTGAAGTGATGTAACATGACATGAAGTCTTTTGCTCAAAGACAAATTAAGATTGTAAGACTCAATACCATGACCATGAGCCATGACCGTGTGCATGGGTTACTTCTGCCCACACTTAGATTTTCACTTTGTTCAGTTCTATGGATCCGGGGTAAATGAGGATGACGATGAATGATGGTTCAACCTTTCCAACGGGTGGGTGGGCTTTCATTTCCTATAAAGGGGCTTTACACTAAAAACAGCAACATGTATGGAAAAATATGATTGAAATTCAACTCATCAGTTATATTCAAAGAATTAATTGTGAGTGTTAGTCAGTGAGTGAGTATAAAACCCAGAAAATGAGACTTGCATCCTGTTTAAAATGTTTTTTGTCAAATCACTTTGAAAGCACTGCAGATCTAAGTAATCTAAACCATTATTAGCTCATTCGAGATCATTCCATATCCCGAGATTACTTTGAGTGTTACAAAAGACACATTGTGAAGTGTGCCACACGGGCTTATCTTAGAATTGATTTGGATTGTTACATTTAATAAAAATATAAGTCATGTCCATTTTATTTATATAGTCCAATATCACAAATCACACAGTTGGGATGATATTTTCACACAAAATGATACTTTCTGCAGCTTTTAACCCTGATGAATCTAATTATGTGACTATGTTGCCTATCCTCGCACCCAATCTTTCAAAGGAGCTTAAAGGGGCTTTACAATCTGTACAGCATACGAAACCCTCTGTCCTTAGACTCTCGATTCAGATAAGGAAAAACTCAACCCAAAACAAACCTTTTTAACAGGAACAAATGGAAGATAAGTGTATCTGTTCCATCAGATGAACAACTGACAGACACTTGACTGCACTTAAGAAAATGTGCCAGCTGTAGATTGCTCTTTAGTTACACCAAAAACACTAGCAGTATCAAAACTGCAAAGTTACTCCAGGATATTTAGTGATATTCATGTTACTGTGAAGGAAGGTTGGCCAATTTAAAGCCAAGCAATCCCATGAAAAGACCAAAACCAACAATTAATTGAAGTGTTGTCTCTATATTCAACGCCTGATATAGCTTATTCTTCTTCTTCTTAGAAACCCATTAATGAGCCATTGTTACACTGGGTGACATGTTCTTCATTACCATGAAAAATGGGCACTGTAGTTTAAGTTCTTATTTGTTGTAGATTGCAGTGAAGAGAATTGTGTTAACAACAAAGCGTGGTAACTATAGCTATATCTGTCTGGTGTACTGCCTTTCCCGTAGGCAAGCCTGTGATGGGAGAATTAGGGATCGATCTGTTACCAACTGTCTCCCTTCCAACACTGATTAAGTTGGGTTGGTATGCGTCTCCTCCACTTGTAAGACAAATAAATTATAGTTGATTTAAATGCGACAAGTGTGATTGAACAAAGGCTGGAACACATGGAGAGTGTGGGCAGGCGATCGATCCCCAACAGTGCCAACATGCTAATGTGAAAGGCAATTAAGGCCGACAGATTAGCAGGGCTGCTGACCTTAAAACCAAGGATGCATCCTTCCGCCCACATCTGCTGCCTGCAGAGCCAGAAACTGGGCCAGAGGTTCTTAGTACGTTAGACCTTTTCCTAAACACGAAGATTCGCAAGGCTGATCACCTTATCTCTGAACCTGCACTATAGCCCAACAAACATCTAAAAACCAGCACAAAATGAGCAGCAGAATTTATATACGATTTTCAGCAGACGGCAAGCAGTCCTTTTTAAAATGTATGCAAATCATAGCTGACCTAGCTTAATTTAAAAAAAAAAAAAGCTAAATAATTTAATAAAACAGCTTTAAGCAAACGTTACTCAAACAGAAGTAAATAGTGCATTTGCTGGAGACTATTTTCACTAGCAGATTAATACATTTGGTGCTCTAGAGAGTATTTAAAACAGCAGGACGGTGTATGTGGGATTGACTCATATTAATGCAGACTTTCTAATATCCGGTGCTTGTTTAATATCTAGCTATATTGTCTATGGTGATGATTCCTGTTCTGGAGCATGAGCAACAGGTCAGTTGTCATAGAGTGAATGATAGTTTTGCTTACCTACATTACATGCAGAAGAAGTAAATCGTCTTTTCTGTAGTCCTAAATGTGACTTTGTATAATTGTTCTGTAAGAGCACCCAACAGATATTTAGTTGGGAAAAGTTTAGCATTCATTAGTATGTGTTTAGTTACTCCTTAAGTTCCTGGATTATGCATTTTAAAAAACATGTAATTTATTCTGAGAGTTCCCTGATAATTAATTTATAAAGTGCTCTATTATACCTCCACAGATTCCTTGGCTTTATTTTTGACAGTCTCAATGTCTTTGAGTCCACATATGGATGTCACACCATCTGCTGCGTCTCAGCTCAGTTACTCAGCCTACATATGTATATCCACCTGTCAAACCTGCACAGTGTTTTAAGAGGCTGCCCAATTTATTCTCACATGGCTGAATTTCTAGAAAATAGCTTTTAAGTTACTAGGGAGAAATGGGTCACATGGTTGAAGGAGTTATGAAGCTATGATTATGTTAAATGTTGTTGTATGCATGTTGTTATTGAATGTACCAAATATTCTCCACACAGCATTCCCTTCTGCATGACACAGGTTACACTTATCACATTACATTCATTCCGCAAACAAGTACAGCACTACATAAGCACCTTACACATACATTTTTATGCACAGTACATTTGACATTTAGTTGCATCATGTGCAAATTAACCAGAATACTGTGTAACAATGGATTTTGAACACTTGGCAGTTTTGCTTCAATCCAGACAGTTGGGATGAGCTTCAATCACATTAGGCCCTGTCCTCCCTTTCAACCCTTAAAAAGCAGCAGACAGAGTTTAATGGGCAAGCGGAAAGTCCAGGTGACTTCCTGAGGATACTGTTCCCCCTATTGGTGTTGAATTTACATTTCAGGAGAAACTAGGACTACATTTAAAACAGCGTTTCCATTATTATTGTTGACTTTATATTTTTTCATTTAGAATAAATTCCTTGATTAAATTGATCGTATTTAGCTGGTCACGTGCTGATACATTTACGTGTGTACAATAATGCCACTACCATAAATTACATGTGAAAGCAATAGTTTGACCGCTTTCAGGACACATGAGTTGAGAACTCCCAGCAATAATCTGTTAATTAATACAACAAAATTAATTTGGAGTTGCAGAGGAAATTGGATTTAACGCCATGGTGGCCAGTCAATACCAGAGACTTGTGTGGCACCCCACCAGCCTACTTTTTAAATATTTTAATATTACTTTAAAAGAAGCTACACAGTATGAAATTATTATTGTTAAATTAATGTATTTTGTATTTTCTTTCCTAATGGGCACTGCCCAAGCCATGCAATAATTCTACTAATTCAACACTAGCTTGAGAGAGAATTGATTGAGTTATGTAGATTAAGCAAGTAGCCAAGCTGAACTGTTGGATGGAGTGTGTTTGCTTTCGTGATTCAATTTTGGAGTAAATGTAACAGTCTTCTATGGTTGAGGTCCAACCTTAGTGCATCAAGCTATAAAACTGCTTCCAGCCCCACCCAGGTAAATAAACATCAGCCACCACTAGTTGAGAGTGTATGGCTCAAACAACCAGCTAGTACAATTTATTTTTGTGAGGTGACCTGAGCAGGTGGAAACAATCTGACAACATGTGTAACTGCGTTGTACATGTAGACAGTCTATAATCCAAACTTTTAGAGGGTGCTCTCAGTGTCAGAGAGAGCAGACCATTTGGACAGGCACAGCAGAGACATAATTCCAATGTCAATCAGTTGGTGTCAGTTTCACTGAAAAGGCGACACTGAAACCTCACTAGCCAATTAAATTACTGGACTGAACAGCATTTTTTATACAGAATGTACGCTTTCAAATACGTTTGCTTTTGTCAGTATGTTTCTGTGTTTGTGTGTGTGATTAACGTTAACTGACATGCTTGAATGTAGTAAGTGATGCCAATTTGGAATGCATGGAAGCATCAATGTTCCCCATAGAGTACCAATTAGATGGAAGCCATGGGAATGCTCAGATCCATACGTTAGCTTGTCAGCATGTAACAGGCCAAATGCAGGGAGGGTGCCTTACTTTCCACACACACACACACACACACACAAGAGTGCACACAAACCCAAGTACAGAGCAAATACACATATACACAAGCGAACATATGCACTAGCCATAAACAAATTGCCATTTTCAAGTGTCAGTGCAACTGTTTTCAAGCGGTGACTTGAGGTGAATCACATCGGCAAGCTGCTCTTCTCATCTCTTTATGTTTTGATGTTTGAGGGGTGCTTAAAATGTCAGAAGCACTCAAGAAAACAACATATTCACCGCTCCAAAGTTGTATTAGAAGAAGTGGATCTGAGAGAAGGTGACAGAAAAGGAAAAGTTATTAAACTCAGCTTGCTTTACTCTTTGCTTCAGTATTTCCTCTTGAAGAAAGACAACTCCGTGTTATGTTAATATGCACCGTTCAATAATGTTGGCTTCAGTCACATAGTTCCACTGAGCCAAAGAAGCTCCCACCATTCAATGCTTCAGGCAATCTATTCAAATGATCAATATCACGGGTGCTTTGTTTTAGCAAGCAGCTGTCACAAGGCGTATAGGATTTTCTCTGAAATCTCCCACAATTTAACATCACTTAACAGAGTAGATGTCCACACATGTGCAAACACATTCAAGAAAAACATTCTGTTAACCAATGTTGGTGTAAGTGTATGTGTGAAATTTTATGGAACCAACCCTCGCTGTCTTCTCATTCATGCTCAGTTGATTTGTAGTGGGCTGGTAATTACTAAAGCAGGTTGGATGTCATTAAGGAACAGACGTTCTGTTCTAACCAGAGGAAAAACCTGAGCAAGAGAAAAGAAGTTACTGCTGTATGGAAGATGAATCTTGAGTGTAGTCACGATGTGTGGTATCCATTTTTTAGGAACTGTATTTATTGAGGAACTATCAAACCATGCAGCACTGTGGCAGGTACTATATGTAATCCAAAAATAAACATAGCTGTTCAGACTAAAACAAATTTGGAGAGGATCATTTCATGCAAGAGAATTCAGTGTGCACTGGGACCAGTCATAGATTTTCAATGGTTGCCTTACTGGTTTAGGGTATAGGGTTAGATTTCAAGGAAATATACATTATAATAGATGTATTGTACTATACTTGGACATAACTGCTAGCTGCAGTGTGTGCTGTCACAGTTCACGTCTGCAATTATGTAGGTAAACCTGACTGTTGCAGTGAAGAGGGAGCTGAATTCCAATAAATGTTAAGCTTTTTTAGTGTACCAGATCTACGTTTCAACCTTATGGTCTTTAACGAGTGACTGAAAGAATTAATACATCACAAAATCACAACGGTTTCTGTGTTAATTCTTAAGGAGGTTTTCAGACTGAACGAGAAGAATGGTACAATTTCATACAAAGTCAATGAAAAGAGTGCGCAAAGTGGACGTCAACTTGCAATGTAAAATGATTAAAGAAGATGAAAAGGGAGAGAAAGTAGAGAAAAATAACAGAAAAAAATAGTGAGTTCAGCAAAAACATGCCACTGGCCAAATTAGTGCCGATTTTACAAAATGAAAATTTTTCTTCACATTCAATCACCATCTGGAAGGAGCTTAGGGTGGAACTACTGCTCCTTTGCATTGAAAGAGGCCAGTTGAGATCATCCTGGCATCTGTTGGGGATGCCCCCAGGCACCTTCTCAGTGGAGGTATTCCAGGAGCATCCAATTACCATAGAGTAGACCCACAACACTCTTACATATCCTACCTTGCCTGGGAACACCTCAGGATCCAGGAAGAGCTGGAGGATGTGGCTGGGGAGAGGGACATCTGGGCTACTTTCCTAAGCCTGACACTGATTACATTATCGAACGTCATCATACTTAGAGGATTCATTCTTTATACAGGCTAACTCATCTATGCATTACTTTTACAACTGGGATGTTTGGTGGTGTGGCAGCTCGTGGCATTCCAAGCAAAATTTAGAAAAATACTTTCTAGGATTTCAAATATTGAAATACAGTACAGGAGCTGTTGACAAGGACTCCATGGAGAGTCTCCTCTCTGTTCTTGTTTTTTCTCATGACTGTGACTCGTTGAACCTTCACATTATCAGCACAGCGTGCACTGTAGATTCTGCACCTCGCAGCCGTGATCTAACACTGAATGGGAATCAGTTTACCTCACTGACATTTCCTTCCTGTGTAATGTGCTGCAAGTTGTAAGAGAGATTACACTGACTCACATTGATCCTCCATTTCAGCTCTTTTGTTAGCTGATTATTGGGGAAGCTTGTGACCACGGGCTGTTACATTTCAGTGGCCCAATGTCATGTCTAACTTAAGGCAAGGCAACTCAAACATATTATGGAGAGGTGTTTTGATATATCCCTGAGTGCAGTTAATCTCTGATGTTGCACTGGACTTGAAGGATGCTGAAGGCAAATTGCCTCTGAGGTGATATGAATCAACATTTTACATTGTATGAGCATTGTCAGATGTCATTGTCTATTGTCTCTGAATTTTGAAGATGTGGCCAATAGTAAATATGATCTTGCACTGGAAGGCAACAGAATAGGAAGCACACAAAGCCATGCACAAAGCTTACACATGGCATATTCATATTTTTAGTGAATATGACACATGCAGTAAGCTATAAAATCTGTCTGTACAGACAGTACAAAATTCTCTACTGCTGCTAAAAGTAAGATTTTACAAGAACCCATCATTTGGTGAAATGTCTTGGGTGCCAGCATTGATGCTGTTGATGTATTTGATGGAGCAATGTGAGATCTCCTTTCTCTCTTTTTCGACTTGATAGTATTATTTCCTCAGGTGCCCAGAGCACTGTGCACAGACGGAAAAATAACCATTTTAAAAGTTAATGGTCTCTGAAATGGTTGATGAACACAGCCATTTTTATATCTTTAAGACAGAGAAAAACACATGGTTAATGGGTTTGGTAACCAAATAGAATTTTTCCCACTGTATGTCTCCCTACAAGTTAGTACACTGTTGTAAGGAGGCAGCAGAAGGTGATGATTGTGTTTATTTCAAATCCTTTACTATATAATCTTCCTCTAGAAATTAACAAAAATATCACCCAGGGCTTCGAATATATCGCAAAAGTCAACTTATTTTTAAATGAATACCTCAACTACAGTTCAATTACATTTTATGCTCTCTTATTTTATAATGTTAGGTTTTACTTTAAATATTTTGGAGTAAAGCGAATATTTCAGATATCAAATTTCAGTTTCCGTTTCAGTTCCAATTTGATATTTAAAGCTGCTCTAATCAATATTTTTATATTAAGATTGGGTCAATTTACTATGTATAATATGAATAGAGTTGCTCATAGTTACAAACCCACAGAGAATTATAATTTGACTTTGCAAGTACCCTTTACAGACCCTGCTTTGTGTCTTTAAACTGATTGTGTTGATTTGGTTTCTCTCTTACAGTTCTCATTAACCTTTTGTTCAGCATAAAAAACCCTACAAAACCTACTGTACATAACCTACCCAGCATCAGCCAGTTGACAGATAATGGTATCAACTAGATGGTGAACATAGTGAAGTATTTAGCCGCTAAAGAGCCAAATATTTACCGAAATGGTGGAGAAAAAACAGCGCTAAAAGAAAGTGACTATTGGACTTACTTTTGCGCGGTGGCCAGAAACACGACTCACAGTGAATGCTATTGTTGCTCCATGTCTGCTGGATGTGTAATTAGGCAACTCTTTGCTAACACATTCACACCATAACAACTTTATAAGGTGATTTTATGTCAATGTTGTGTTGCCCCCGGGTGGCCAAAAGATCAGTTAATGCAATTTAAAAAAAATTGCTGCATTCAAAAGAATGCGCCTTTTTGGGACGTGATTCAAAATTGGGGGAAAAAAACAACTTAATTGCGAATTCAGTCCTGTTAACAAAATGTGTCTTTGAAGTGAGGCTTATCCTGGCATCACTACATTTTAGACAGTCAGGACCAAGACCTGCCAGGAATGCAACACAATATTTAAGGAGATGATTATGTCTATCTCTTCTCTGCCTCAGGAATCAAATAGAACACATTGATTTAGCTAGAGGGGAATATAATCTTCCAAAGAATGCTCTCAAACTATCGCTTAACTCACTTTGGGGGTCAGATGAGGGGATGGAACCTGTGAATAAAAATTGAGCTTTTCCAGTTGAATGTTGTGTTGCTCAGAGCAGCATTTCCTCTTCATTGTGGCAGACCTTTAAAACAAACACTTTTCTGACCAAGCAGATGAAACTCTCTGATACCTCAAAGCAAATCTGACATCAGTTTTCCATTACATTGAATAGAATTCATGAATAAGGCTCGTCAAACTCTCTAACTGTTTTTTTGTAATATTCTTCTTAAGTCCATGTCCCTCACACACAGACACAGTATAATGGTAATCACTGTAGCATTTATTGAATGGCAAATTGCAGTTGTTAAGTAATGTGTAAAAGAGTTGTAATGGGCCACTGCATACAATTAAGTGTTTAACCGGCTGTGTGATGATGAGCAAGTGTTTCCAAACCTGGGTTTTATTTTTGTTGAAATCATTTTAAGCACTTGTTAGTTGTACAAAGCAACTACAAAGTGTCTATTGTTTTTCAGACCTAATTCTTGTCTCATCTAATAAACAGTAAATTCATCAAATCCAGTGCCCCATATCACGAGTATTCACCAAAATCAGTGATTACAGTTATAAAGTTGTGTTTTTGTACAGTAATCCAGCCGGCCGCCTTTCTGACACAAGCATACTACGCACATGGGCAAAACAGCAGATGTTCGAGCAAGTGATGTCCCAACCGAAGACCTGCCTTGATGACAGCCCTGACTGCATTTTTATTTTCATGTTGACCCGAAAAGAGACTGGTGACATGTAAATGGAAATCCACTACATGACTGGGGACACTATTTCGCTTATTGCATTTGAATATTGTCATTTTCATTTTCAAATTTTTAGAAAAATGCATTTTCATTTTCATTTTGACTCAAATATTGCTTGCAAAAATGGAAAAATCTGGTTGCATTGTTTATATTGCATTTTCATTTTCAAATTTGAATTAACATTTCAATATTGTCCACTGTACAGCTGGGTATGACTTTGAAAATTTTATTTTAATATGGTCATAATCACCCATATAGGTATGTAAAAATGAAAATAAAAATTGAATAGTTTCATTTTCATTTTAACTTAAATAACACATACATATGTGGAACATTATAATGCACATATTTATTTTCAAGTTTACATTTTCATTTGAATATAGTTCTGTATACACTTCCATAGCCTGTATCAGTTATCGAAAAGTACATTTTCTACATCTTATTCCATCTATTTATCATTTGCCACAAAGTGTGTTTCACTCCTATTGCAATAATGCTATGATTATGCCTAACGATTGTAATATTGTAAACATTTTTTGTAATGGGTTTCCTCAGGTGAAGCTGAAGTGCTACGAAGTAAATGTTTTGAACTATGTTATTACTCTGAGCTTGGTGAGCCTAGTCCAGGAGCTGTCTATGTAATGATCTGCTGCCTTTGTAAATCAGGTGCTGAATACACACACATTTCTGTCACAAGTGTGTATTAAGTGCATAATGAGATCAATGTGGTTATGGTGGCAGTGCATATTCAATGATCACTTGCTTTTTGAGATTTTATACCAGTTGTGTCCATAGCAACGGAGGAGTAAAGACTGCCTGTCCTTTTTGGCCCTTTTGCGCAGCCTCACACCCCTGTGCCCTTTTGAATTCACATTGTCATGCTGAGCAGTCAACTTTTGAACATCTCAAACAATGATCTGTCAACAGGTTTCAGCAATATACTCCCTCTGTCACGCAATCTCAAATTTTTAAGTTTACTCAGTACTGTTTTTTTGTCCATTTGAATCACTCAATTCATTTTTATTTACATTTGACTATTTAAAATGTGCGTACAAACCCACATTATATGTTGTAAGTGCAGAGACAGCAACACAGCAAACATACTGGCAGTTACCTGTCAACTGACAACTGAGCTCTGCCCTCAACTGATCTCCCATCCCCCTCACCATGACCCCCTCACTGCTCACACACATAAACACACAGTCACATTTCTTTATCCCTGTGCTAGTCAGTTACAATGGCTCCCTCTCCCTCAGAGGCAGTGCTCAACGCAATCTGCCTATCAAGATGCATCATGACAGCTTCTCCTGTCTGCTCTGGACAATGTTCCCTGTGATGTGAGACTGAAGGAGGTGGAGAGGTGCCAGGGTAAAGAAGTAGGGTGAGATGATGTGAGACAACAGATACAGAGAGACAGAGATGGAGTTTGTGTGCGAGTTCTCAGTCCTATCTGTTAAAAAAATGTGAAGGGTAAAAAATGTTGAACATCACAAGGCTGTATGTCACACCAGTAGTAAACATCCAGAGAGAGACATTTTTCTTTCACTTGGGGAAAAGAATTTATGGTCTTTTTGTTTGACTGTTGTTTCATTTGAAGAAATTGGTAAGATATTGGACTCTCTATTGTGTTATCAATCTTACTTTGCTGGTTTAAGCGCTCAGCCTCTCTTGAGAGATGCGACAAAAATACACAAACAGACACATGCATGCACCCTTTAGACTTGTAATGTACAGTCCTGTACTTTTGATTGAACTGTAGGCACCACAGTGAATGTTGTTTGATGCAACAGAAGATGTTAAAGGCTAATTGTGGTTTATTACAAGTTTGGTCTTATTTTCCACCGGACCTCCTTGATTCCGAGGCCCACACTGCACATGAGGAAAAATTACATAAAGACGTAAAAGAAACACAATTTACAAGTACAAAATACAATCCACAGTGACATTTTTAAATAGATTCAAACTCAATTCAAAGCACTTCTTATTCCTCGTATGCCAGATTTAGACCGCACAATAATGGTCCGAACTGAGAGACAAGGGGTGTCTGGAATACAAATAAATGTCGATTTGGCGGTCATTTTCATGCTCATTTATCCCGTGTAGATTATCATAGTGGAAGACAACTGAGGCAGCATCTGGGACGCCTCCCTATTGACGTTGACCCACAGGAGCAGAGAGTGCTCTTCACACACAACTGTAAAGAAGGGGAAGCAAAAAACTTTATTTAATTTCATGGCACCTGTGATCAATTGGCTATCACCCTCAGGTCAGGAGCATTATACCAAATGAATCACACCTGCGCTTGCAACATGGCCCTCTCCATACATACAGTATGTTTTCTGCGCACCCACATACTCACCCTCTTTCTACCCACTGGAAAAGGATGAAGACTGAGCCTACTTTTACAGTAATAGGTATGTGAAACAATAAAGTTGGCGCCTGGCACTTTACCGCTCACCTACATACACCAAATCATAAAAAGGCATCAGGCTATGATTGGTCTTGTGTGCCACGTCTCTGGGCCAAGTCACGGTAAGAATTTATGACTCTGTGATCTTCTAATCTGACACAGAGACCATCTCAAAAGAAAAAAATATGAATTATGTAATTATGTAATGGCACAGTGTTGCATAGTTTTACTGTTAGATCATTCATAAAAACATTGTGGGGGCACTGGCTAGCTCAGTTGGTAGAGCTGGCGCCCCACGTACAGGGCTGACTCCGACCTGTGGCCCTTAGCTGCATGTCAATCCCCCATCTCTCTCCCACATTTCCTGTCTCTCTTCAGCTATCCCTGTCAGTAACTGCAAGAAAATACTTTTAAAAAACATTGTGATTTAGTGAAGAGGTATTACACAATTCCTTTTTGAACATTTCACTGGTTTCCGAGTGTACTAAAGAAATGTGTAAACTAAGAGACTAAGTAAGAGAAAGGAGCCAAAACCTTTTCGCTCAGCGTCCTCAGCAAGTGATGAAAGTCACTTCAGTTTTACAGCCATGATGACATGTCCCCAATGTCCACTGGCAAATCAATCAATATGTGCACTGATGCAGAAGTGTGTAGTTATGTGTGAACTTAACCCATTTACAGACTGTGACCGCCCTTGGAGTTTTGAAATATATGCTATATGTATGTATTTGTGACTATAATTCTGCTCCTTGAGTGGGAACCCACATGTGTTTGTATCATGCATTTATTTTCGTTTACTTATTGTCATAGGTATTTCTACACGTACACAAAAGAGGTGTCCTCATTAAAATAGAAAAATCTTCTCAAAGTAAGAATACGTGCCAAAGGTTTATTATGTTAAAGAAACATTTTTAAGGTGAGGAACTGAGTTTAGGCAGTAACGTTTTAAAGGTTTTTTACTGCCTTTTCTTTGCCTTATATTCAAGCCTAGCATCTTTTAAGAATATTGTGATTAGCCGTTGCCACCTATAGCCCTAAGTAGGGTCTGCAGATCTTGCACTTGGGCTGCAAAAGGGTTCCAACAAGCTCCACCAATCAACAGCCTGCCTGAGAGCCAAAACCCAAGGCCAAAAAATATCCCAGCAAACACTTGTTGATACTTGTAAAGCTTACTGCTGTAAGTCTACAGGTAATAATTAAGGCAAAACATGAGTTTATGAACATTTTTGTAAACTCAGACCTTTCAGACAGATTTTAGTGAGTGAATCAAATTGAAAATGTTAAAGTTTGTCTATTTTAAAAGCCTGTGACCAACCTATTTTTTTGTGTCTGTATATTCACTTGCCTCTGTTTATTCCTTTGTGTGCATGTGTGTGTGGATTGTGTATGTACCATTTTCTTCTTTCTAGGCTGTGTGAATGGACTTGTCATGCTCCAGGCAGCCTCGTGTGAGCGAGCCAAGGCGAGGCTTCCTTGTTTCTGTTTTTTTTTTTGCCTTTGGTCTCGCCCAATGTCTGATCAAAGAGGTGACATGAGCTGTCACTCTGCTCTCCACTGCTGCACACACTCCTCCAGAAGAGCTCACAAACACCTCAAGGATCACCGAGTCACACAGAAGGACATACATACCACACAAGGATGAACATTTCTATCTGCAGAAGTACCATTCACACATGAACCAATACAAGCAGACGCAATACCAGGGGTATGTGTTAGAGTGTGTGTAGGCATAAACCCACAAGGACAGACACATGCACATACAAACAGGGCATGGGGTGAGATTGCTGACTGACATTGTTGGGACTCACACTCAGCTTGTTTTGACTGGTGAGCATCTGTGGCATAGCCACTCACTTGGTTTATGATGAATGTGACACAAGGTGTTACTGGAAAAGAGCAAAGGAGAGCTCAGCTGGCGTTTTTCTGGATAAAAGTTACAAGCGTCAAGCCAAACATCCATTTTCTCAGAAAACCCACTCTCAGACATAGCATCTTTTTACAAAAATGTGTTGTAGCATGTCCAAAAGTGATCAGAATCAGAATCAGATTTATTGCCAAGTAGGTTTATACATGTGAGGAATTTGCTTTGGTATTTTTGGTATGTTTCAACCTCCAGTATGTCCTTTGGCGTACCCTTCCGCTCTGTCTTGCCCTGGCCAAATCCAAAGGGAGGAATCCAAGGGCATCCTCATCACATCTCTACGTGAAAGAGCAACAACTGTTAGTGAGGCCACCGTCAAATGGAGTAATTTAACTTTTATAACAACTTTGTCGTGTCCATTTTTTCTTTATTCTTCTTAATTGGAAGCCCCACATGCTGGTGAGGAGGAGAATCAGACCTTAATAGATCCTCTTCAATTCTGCAAGCGACTCATGCGTGTAACTTTAATTTCATTCCACTGGCCTGAGCCAACGCTGAGTTCATCTTGCCTTGACAGTAATGAGTTCAGCAAGGTTCACGGAAAGTCTGATGGCCAAACCTAATATTTATTAGCATTGCAATGTTTTGTATTCTAAAGTCCACCTCTGAGCTGACAGTTTTATTATAATCTATGATTCACATTGTCAGATTTCTTTCGGTGGAGAGACGTTTGGTGTCACAAACATGGGCTACAGTCATAGTAATGAGAATAACGCTGTTATTAGCAATTGCATTGCATTCGATGCACACAGCAGAATGAAGCACTCAACAATTCACGTGTTTTGACAACATCACACTGATATATTTCAGTCATTCTCACTATCTGTCTTAAGTCCATGGCACCAGATTTGACCCCTTTTATTTGGTGACAGGGATTTCACGGTCAAATAGTTTTCATCTAGCAACTCTGAGTAGTGATGTCACACGATAAAAAGCCTCATGAAATGCTTTCTGCTATAGTGAGCAATCAATGTGAAAAAGGACAATTTGCATATAACTAACCTTTGATGTAGCACCTCCCTTGAGATATTGTAGCAAGTAAATGGTCTATTACGACAAGCTAACTATGAAATCACAATCACCCTACATGCACATTTACTCTCCCCTTTTCACCTCTTCCATCGTTTGTCTGCTGTCTCCAGGAATGCATTTAAGGTGTTCATCTATCAAGCAGCTTGTTCCATTGAGGCTGCCTGTGTTTGCAGCAGGGTGCTGGGTTTACTAGGAAGGTACACATGCTGCCAGACTGTCTTTTCTCTGTCTCAGATTTTCTAAAATTATGCAAGCATGAGAAGGAAAAATAAAGAAATACCAATATTGTCCATATTATTTAACTTTTTGTCCCTCTAGCCATGTACACTGCACATATTCTGTCCAGATATTTTCAATTACTTGAACTACATAGTGTACCAGCAGCTCATAACTTCTGATAATGTATGTGTTTGTGTGCTAAGAAGATTTTGTTCCATACAGGCTGACAGACCCTGAGGGAGTTTAGAAAGACTCCGCATAGCCAGAGAGGTATCAAAACTAGACATAGATGCACAACTGCGGCATATTGTTCCACATCTTGGGAGTAAACTTAAAAGTTACAGGCCCTAGTTATAACTCGTGAAAAAAAGCTTCTTCCTCACCTTAGGCTCGTAGCACAGGACACAGTCGTATGCGGGTCCAGTTTTGCCAGTGAATCTCAGTACCAGAACTGACCCCTTACCCACAATTATCTTTAAAATCAATTCGGCCCGACTTTTAGACATTATCAAGGCTCAGAGCCAGCCTACAGTAGGCAAATGCAAGGAATACCAGGGTACTATAGGCACCTCAAAATGGCCCTGGGGGAAAAAATTATGGTATATGAAAAAACGTACAGATTGAGGAGGAAAAGGCGCCATGTTGTCATTGGATTGGGTTCATTTGCGCTTCTGCCATCACAGACCAACTCTTATGTGGCTTGTTGGCAAAGTCATATTCAAACCTCTCTAAAATCACAAACAACTTTCAGTTATGTTAAAGTTGCACTCTCACTTTGAAATACATTTTTAAACTAATTTCAATTTCATTGCACATTATTATACAACTTTTACTGCCTCTTAGAAGAGCTGGTAGAGTTACTGATTTAGGTCATGAAGTCAATGGAGAGAGATCTGTCTTTGCGCATCAGCTGTTTAAGCCCTTTAAGATGTTCCCTCTATATACCCTTATCTCGTGGCCACAAGTTAATTAACACAAATTGTATCTTGTGGCCACGCGATAGCATTTCGTAGCCTCAATATAAATATATTTTTCTCTGTGTCCCTTTCGGGGCTCCATAGGAGATGGAGGAGTTGTAGAAGGAGTAATTAGTCCTACTTTTACATAGGGGAAATGGGGGGGAGCAAAAGAAGGAGTAATGTTGCATTTCTGCTATCTTAAAGTAGGTCACGTACTCAGTGCTGCATTTGTCATAAGTGACAGCACTATTAATCATGGAAGGGGCTGTGTCAATGCCCAATGGCTTTGCTCTGCAGCTTGGTTGTCCCTCTGGATGCCAGGGCTCCAACCTCAGTGTTCTACCCCTGTTCTCCCTACTTTCCTTCTCCTCTCATCCCTCGTTGCTTTGACGCTTTGAAATGGCTCTCCTTGCATGCCCTCTGTGCGCATCCAACTCTCACCTCTTTAATTTTCCAACTCCAATCCCCTTTATCCCTGCCCATTTCGCTGAAACATCTCAAGTTTCTCTGACTCTTTCTCACTCTCTTCTTATCAGTATGTCTCTTTTCCATTTTCCACTGCCCAGCCATTCTCCTTCTTTTCAGTCTACCACTCTAGATCTCGTCCTCTTCTCCCCAGATGAAGGCTCTGGTTTCTAAGATACTCAGCAGGACCTGCATCAGCAATAAACCAGTTTGCACTCCAAGCAGTGACACGTTTGGGTTCCCAGGTGTCTTGACCAACCTTGTTTCACTCACACACCTGTCTCTCCATTCTATCTACTCCTTGCTGTGTGGAGAGTTGTTAGTACAGGAGACTGTATGTTAAAGGGAGATGCCCTGTGTAACTGTCTGTTTGATTGTCTGACAGGTTGTTTGTATACTAATGTATGCAGCGAAATGGAATATAGTAAGGTATGACTCAGGAAGAGTTTTTGCTCCTTCACACCATTCAGCTGATATTTGCAATGTACCATTATAATGAAAAATAAACCTTGAAATGTTTATTCCTCAGAGTAACTAAAAAGACTATGTTTTAAGAAAACAGTGCATACTGATACAAACTTTAACAATAAGCAGTGTTGGGCAGTACTTAGTAATGCATCACTTCAAGTAACAAGTAATGTAAGGCATAACAATAGTGATTTTATTACAGTTACTAATCACAGTAGTGTTCTGTTATATCAACATTTTGCAAGGCGTGTTTGCTGTGTTATGAAGTTTGATGGATGGTATAGTTTGGCCTCTCTCTGTTTAGTGGAGAGACGGATTTGGTATGTTAACTTAGTGCAGGGACAGGAGGTGAAGTAATGCGACTCTTGGTAACTCCAAAGTTATTGTACTTACAGTACATGTTGTGTGTTCTGAGCTTGCTTGCCAAGATTACCCTCTGATAAGCCTACATTCAGGAATCGCCTTGTTCAGAGTTGGAGGTGCTGATCCAACGTGATTACTAAAGTAATCAAATTACTTTTTCTATAAGTAGTTAGTAATTGATAATAGTTTTAGAGTAACTTGTACAACACTGACTCTTTTGAAACAATCACACCAGTAATGGAGATGTTAACTTCCATTTATACAATACCATTTCTTTTGTATATTTATGGGTTTTCCATCTTTATTCTGATAGTGACCACTGAAGTGAGACAAGACATGCAGGAGAGAGGGATGGATGACATGCAGCAAAGGGCCGCGGGCTGGAGTCGAACCCCGGCCGGTGCGGTGAGGACTATAGCCTCGTACATGGGGAGCGCGCTCTACCGAGTGAGCTTACCGCGTCCCAAAGCCGTCTCTTCTAACTCTGTCTCTGTCTGTGCATATTTGTGTGTGTGTGTGTTTGAGGACAGGTGTGCCCATCACTGCTGTTGATAGTGTTACATATTTCAGTCAGATTCCATGGTCATATATCTGGGTGCATTTGAGACCAGAGATAAGGAGGGATTTATGAAGGCAGCCCTCTGCTAAGTCAAGGTGAACACCAGAGATATGATGCTTCTGGGTGTGTACGTGTAGGAGTGTACACACATTCAGTGTTAAGAGAGCACAAATATATGATAGGTAGTTACTGTCATATGCGTACGCCATACACATGCATGTCTAAATGAGTATGCGTTTCTCTGTGTGTGTGTTCACCATTGACATTGTATTTTCAACATAACTAACCCCTCTGTGGAATGCCTGTGAAGGATTTGATGTCTTATGGTGCCTGAAATCCATCCTTTTTAATATCTCAATATTATTTTATTCTTTCATTCATTCTTTTTTCCTCCCCATCTTAATCCTTTTCATGGCCACAGGGCCTGAAGACTTTCCCAACATGCATTTGGCTGAAGGAAGGAAGATCTGTGATGGATTAGTAACCTGCCTCCCTTATTTTCACCCAACCTATTGTATGTAATAAATCTGATCATTTAAATCATATTCTAACTATATAGATAGATAAGCTAATTTTAGCACGCTTTCTCTTTCACCTTATGTTATCAATCATTTAGTCTGTTTCTGATATTTTCATATAACTGACACTCGTAACTGTCAATGCATTCAAAAACATTGCTCCTGTTACTTAAATTTTGGACAGATGTCTTCATCCTGTTGTTTAAGCGAATGTGCGACCTCATGTTTGTGCAGCAGGAATGCCAATACAAAATGCTTTTTTTTAATATATATATAATCACAAGTTCTGCTGATTTTAAGCATGGAAAGGGCACTTGTGTAGCACAACTGCAGCAAGCTGTGTGTCACTGGAAAGTTTAAATTGTTAGTGCACTCTATTCAATGCTGGCTGAGGTAACATTAATGAAGTGTTGCTTTTCCATCTGTATTTTCTTATTAGTACATGGAGGATCATTAGGCAGTGCATTACTGCTAACTTTGTCTTTTTATATGGGTCAGTTGCCAACTTCAATTTATTTGCCTTCTCTCACCATGCTCTCCAACAATCATGGATGGATTATCATGACCATGGGCCCTGGGTACATATTCACTAAGATCCCTTACAAGCATATATACTCTTCCAGATCACAGGGCCAAGTAACCTACACATAAAATGCATTTGTTTTTAGTATGCTGTAATTATTTTGATTGTTTTGGTTATTGACACAAACCACATTTGATATATTTTGTACTAATTACTTACCCTGGGCTTCCTCTGACCTTCTGTAAGTCATCAGTCCAACTCCAACTCCTCTCATCTTGTGCACTCTCTTCTTTTGCTTCCCTCTTCAGTTTGTGTTATCTCTGTATTCTGTATGTCTTATGTGGAGCTGGCTGCAAAAAGAATATCCCCTTTTGGGACAATAAAGATACTTTGACCTTGTCTTTAGGTTTATGCTTTGTTGACCCACTACACTACATGATTTTTCATGTTGACATTTTGGTTAACACTCGACATAATTCAAGATAAGCCATTTTTAAAAATCCCTAAAGATGCTATAGTTAATATTTTTATATTATCATCTGATCAAATGACTATGTGTAAAGGAAAAGGGCTCGCTTGTAGTGACGAGCCTTCAGAGAATTATTAACCAACTGTTCACTTCTTTGCCCGTCCTTCTCCCTTCTGCTCTTTATATTCACAAATAAAAACAAATTTTTATGAAAATCCATGTAATAGTCTTTAGGATTTCTTGCTTAAAGACTAATTCACTATTTGAAAACATAACTTCTGGCAATAAAAACAACCCCATGATCTTCAGATTTGGGGAAAGAGACTTTTTGGAAAAGTTGAATAGGTGATAGCAGAAAAGTAAGTATGGGAGAATTGGACTGGAGACATCGCTGCAGAGGAGAGTAGTGTTGGATGATGTGTGTCACTGCCTATTGGGTGTCTCTCTTGCCCCGCCACCCCATCCGCTGGCACACTTCTAACTGAGGAGAATCGGACTGCACAACACACAACGACTCCTGCCCCCTCGCATTTTGTTATTTCATTGAAAAGTCTTTCTCCTTTTGGACTTTTCTTTCAGGTCTCTCAGATCCCCGTGTCTTCACTGTCACATAACTTTCTTTGCTGTCTATTTTCAACTTTTTCCTTCCTCAGAAAGAACTCTAAAGCCTTTATCTACTTTATTTAACACTCAATCACCATCACAAGGCACTCTGTGCAGAGAACTGGGACAGAGAAAGATAAAAGAGTGTCTTTTTGAAGGGTATTGCAAATGCATAACTCACTTATTCTATTAGATTGTTTTTGGTACATCTGCTTAATGCCTAAGAAGTGGCTATAAGTTGGGTGTCGCTAATAAAATATGCTGTTGTTAATCTATGTACATTATATAATGAATGAATTGTCATCAACCTCTCTTTTGACCACAGAAAAGCTCAGACTCGAGGTCATGTGATAATGTGAGCGCTGGGCACAGACAGAACTTTACATCTCTCACTGCACTTTGGGATTATGTTCAATCCTACTTAGTGTCACTCAAGTGACACCCTCAAGAAGTAAGGCAAGTCGCCACCAGGAAATAATTTCATCAGAAACATTACAATCATGTTTGTTACAACTAAGACTACAATTAATTTCATGCAAAAAAAAAGAATTTTATCTTACACTGATTACAAAATGACAGAAGACTAAAGCACTTCATGAGAACAATACTGTCATTTAGCAGTCCCATGAGTAAAGACTGTGCGTGGCTGCTGGTCTCTAATTAACAGCATTTTATGTTCCTGTGTTATACTGTGTGAATTCTGACATTGAGGCTGTGTGTACACTATTACATAATGGATTTATCAACCCTACTCTACCATCCTGGAAAATATTCAAACCACTTGTGATTCCAATGACAAAATACCATTTTCCTATAAGGGGGGATAAGGAAACAACATTGCCACCATGTTAGTACAGCATAATTGGGATACACTTTCACACACACTGAGCTTCTAAACCAAGTTGGTCAATGTTTTCTGTGCTAAATTGACAAAAATGTACCCCTGTGCATTCTTTATACTATTTATGTCTGACTATGGTGACACTAATGACTCCAGTTAACAATGACCATGCTTCTAGCCCATGGTTATTGACTGTAGGTCCATTAGAAGACATTGTAACTCTCTCTGTTCCTAGCTCTCTACCTCATTTTACCTTACTCTCTCTTTGTAGATAAGTATATATAGACACACAAATATGCACATGACCACAGAAACATACAGTACATAAACTATTATGAACATTTCATCTTTTACACCAAGCTTATAAATTTGCATGTTCTTTTCTATTTTTGTACATATTTTCCGCTCAATGAATTCACTGCCAGAAAGTGGTGCAAACACATTTTCTTGTCCTGTATGGACAGGTTTCATCATTACTGAAAATACAAAGGGATTTTATCTGACCAGTAGAGCATTTCCTTGCAGCATGGAGAAAATATCAACATCCAGTCAATTGTAATTTGCAAGTTAATAGACTACTGTGTATCTAGTAAAGTACATTAGTTCATTCTTTCACTTGTGCAATGGTAAAGTTCATCATGCGCTGAATCAGCAGGTATAACAATATCATGTCCACTTTGTGAATGTAAAATCTCGTGATTTAAATTTATTTTTTTCACTTGTTTTTTTGAGGGAAATGTATATAAGTTTAATTTAAATCATTTAATCATTGTTAGTTTTGGTCAAAAACATTAAAGATGCCAATACTAGATCTATGTGAAAGGTCAAAGAGATAACTAATTTGCTACCTTTAAACAAACTGGTGTAGTTAACTTGCCCCAACTCATGACCCTATAATAGAATAGAATAGAATGCCTTTATTGTCATTTGACAGCTGTACAACGAAATTTAGTGCATCCCCTGAGCACTACAAACAATATAAAAAGAAAATCACTCACACATATTACATATATTAAGGGCAACACACATAAATAAGTATAAAATAACCTTAATTGTTAGCTAAGGTTGAATTGGTAAGAGTTTTTTACTGACCCTTCTTTACTCCTTCATTCATTACTTCCTCTAGATCAAATCTCCAGGGTCCTTAATCCTTTATCCTTTAATTCTTTTAGTTACAATGAATGTGACGAGCTATGTGGTGGCTTTCACCTCCGATTCATTTCTGTAGCAAATTGCACATTGTTTATGCAAAGCATCATGGGATTACTGACAGTGAGGAAGAGGCAGGCAACACAGTCAGCAAAGTTCAAATACAGTAAGTGAACTGTGACCTGTAAATGCATTGGTAAATTACACCTGGAGTCCTTTGAGTATTTTGTGTAAATAGATGTAAACTGCAGCCCATCATGTTAGTGCTGAAATAAAACTGATGAGCCCCAACTGCTACAGCTATGGAAGAATTTGAACTTACAAAACGATGGATCCACCCACAAGAGACTGATTGTGGTAGGCGTCGGCAGCCCATGGCTGTCTCGACGTATTCAATCTGGCAGTTGAGACTGAACTCCTTTAGTTCATATCATCTAATCAAGCAACCTTGAAAGTACTACTCTTATTACTGACCGCATGGGTAATAATCACTAATCACCTTTGCCTTTTCCATCAAGCTAACTGCACCTGTAGCCAGCTGCTTCTAGCACCTGACAGTAATGCCAACCAGCAACAAAAACCCACCCCACTACCATTAGAGCTCATAATAGGGCATCAACACCAGATTGAGATTACACCATTAGTTTAGTCCCTAAACTGTCTCGTCTGATTGAACTTAACTTGTTTTGTTTGCCTAAATTATAGGGTATGTTCACTTTTTTTCAAGTCTATCTTCTAGCAATACTTACAGGAATGTACATTGAAAGAGTTATTGGTCGCTGTAATTGTTCCTCTTGTCCATACTTGCCCTGTAGAGTTCCAAAAGGAAGAGCCACAGTCCTAGTTCTTTGCAAAAATACATTCTAAAGTTCCTCTGAAGCTATGAGGCTTCAGAAGTCTGAGTTAGACTCAAGTGGGTATCTTCCAGAGTCGCCATCCATACAATATTTTCTCTTCGTGTTAATATCCCTATACTGCAGCTCAGACTTGAAATACTGTCTGTGGAAAGCCAAAGAGGAACTAAAAAGACTGTATTTTTAGAGGGTGATCACTGGATTTGTCTAAGTCAGACTGCTAAAACCTCATATTAGTGTCACCTAAACTTGAGAATGTATATTTGCACAAAACGCGGACTGTTTTTGTCCCCCATCACGTACATTGAAATTGCTCTAGGAAGGGATCACTTTGGTACGGCTCAACCCTCATTTCTTGTAATCTCCATCCATTAAAATTTTTATTTGGTTATTTTATAATGATGAGCACAATGGGGACATGGTAATGGTAGCAAGAAGGTTTCTCTTTCATGCCCTGGCTTTGGTAGAAAAATGCAGTCAGACTGTTTTACATGTACGTCTGCTTCAAGTCACAAACCTTCACTGCTGCTGTCCCCATGAGCAAGGCACCGAATCATCAAGCTCATTCAGTGCTGTGCCATGAATGACCCTGTAGTGTGACATCTCTGATTAAATACTTGTGTGTGTGTGTGTGTGTGTGTGTGTGTGTGTGTGTGTGTGTGTGTGTGTGTGCGTGCGTGTGTGTGTGTGTGTGTGTGTGTGTGTGTGTGTGATTGTGTGTGTGTGTCAGTGGAATAGGAAAAAAACACATATTGAAGATTTTGTTACTTCCTTCCCCCCAATTTAGGTCATTGGGTTATGTCTAAACTTTCCCCCCTGTCATTACGGGGACATTGATAGAAAAAGAGGCACAGAACACTGTAATGACAAATTGAGGTGATGTGTGCAGATTATCAGCAGGCAAAACAAAAGATTTCTCTTTTTTCTCTACCTGCCTTCTCTCTCACACACATTTTCTTTTTATCGCTCCCTACCGATCTCTCCTTTTGCTTCTTTCCAGTTAGATACTGTTTCAATGATCACATTCTCTGGCATGAGAGTGCTATGTAATTAACCTATGAGATTCTTGCTATTGCAACGTGCTGCCTGCCTGCCTCAGTGGCCTCCTCTGGTGGATTATTACTGCCATCTTCTGGCCAAACAAAAACCGGAGTATCCCTGCAGTGAGAGAGAGATGTGAAAGAGGAAGCAGTTTTACATTTTCACCCCCAAGTATTCCTGAGATGACAGATTCCAGCCCAGTGAAATCCTCCTCTGTTTCTCTGTCTTACATCTCTTCAGAGGTGATTAGGGTCTGGATAGGAACATCTGATGGGGCCCTGCTGAACTTTAAACAAAAAAGTGAAAAGGTTGTATCAATGACATAAAATGAACACAGCTCCAGGTTTTATTTATATAGCTCTTTATAACTAAAATTAATAAGAGTGTCTATTGATTTATTTATAGCTGCAAAAGATCATATGCTATGATATTTGCTATGAATTCTTGTAATCAATAATTTCAATATTCTTTCATTTAACAAACAAACATAAATAAATAGGTTTGACAGGCTGGTTTCCCAAACCTATTATTCAATTTACTTATGCTGCATGGCTAAAGTTATGGCAGCATATACTCAACAAATCCCATGATTTACCTCAAAGGGCTTTACAATTTGTACAGCATTGATTTGAATGAGGAAAAACTCCACACACAAAACCTTTAAACAGGGGGGAGGGGGGATGGAAGAAACCTCAGGAAGAGCAACAGAGCAGGGATCCCTCTCCCAGGAAGGACAGGCATGCAATAAATGTCATGTGTACAGAATAGATTCACAACAGAAAATCATAGTATATACAATTATGATGACAAAATTTACATTGTAAAATATAAGTGCAGAGGATGGATCCAGGAGGACAAATGAGCAGTTTCAGGTGTTGCCCACAAAGTAGGATCTAAGCTGGAAAAGAGACCTGGAAAGAGGACAGGCCACACAAGCACAGAAGAGGACAACAGCATTTAGAGGAGAAACAAACACACAGAGGGAGAGGGAGCCATGATAACATACAAACTATGGAGAGAGGGAGAGAAGGGGAGAGGCAGAAACTCCTGGGGGACAACGATCCAGATCAATGACTGGATGAGGCACCAACAGCGAGGCGAGAGTGGGGTCCCAGGAGTCAGGACGGCTGATAGTCCAGCCCAGAGAAGCCTGAGTGCAAGAGAGGAGAAACTAGAGAGAGAGAACACAAAAAGAAGAAAAAGAAGAGTTTTCACCTTAGATTTAAAGGCCCCAGCAGAGTCAGACTGATGTCAGCAGGAAGATTAGGGGCACGGTAGGAAAAGGCCCTCCAGCCAGCTGACTTATTTTTAACTCTAGGGAAACATAGGAGTCCTGTGTTCTGAGAGCGAAGAGCACAGGATGGGACATGGGGTTTAATGAGATCAGAGAGATAAGAAGGGGCAAGCCCATTTACAATTTTATAAGTCATCAGAAGCACCTTAAAGTCTGATCTGACATAGACAGGGAGCCAGTGAAGCTAAAATTGGTGAAATATGGTCAAATATTCTGGTTTTAGTTAAGATCCTAGCTGCAGCATTCTAAACCATTTAAAGACTTTTAGTAATAGTGCAAGACAACAACACGTTACGTTAATCCAATTTAGATTAAATAAAGGCATGAATTAGGATTTCTGCATCAGCCAAGGACAGAAAAGTCCTAATTTTAGCTATGTTGTATAAGTGGAAAAAGGCAATCTTGGTGATTTATTTATTTGTGCTGATCAAAAGAGAGGGTAGGTTCAAACATAGCACCAAGATTCTTGGCCATTGAACTTTGAAAGATCACACAGTTGTTGAGAGTTACTGTTACTTGATCAAACTGGTGTCTACGTCTAGCAGGGCCAATGACCAGCATCTCAGTTTTAGTGGAATTTAGGAGCAGGAAATTACGTGACATACAGGAGTTCACAGCAGATAAACAGGCCTTTAGATTTCTAATTTTAATCATCATCTGCTTTTACAGGCACATACAGCTGAGTATCATCAGCGTAGCAATGGAAATCATTCCAAAACTGTATATAATTTTGGCCAAGAGGTGTAATATATACAAACAAAAGCAGAGGGCCAAGAACAGAGCCCTGAGGAACTCAGGTCAGAAAATAATGATGTAATGTTAATGAAAAATGCTCTGTTCGTCCAGAAAGATAAGATTTTAACAATTCGAGAGCCAGGCCAGAGATGCCAAAGTAGTTTTTGACACAATCTAGGAGTATGCCGTGATCAATGGTATCAAAAGCCAAACTGGGGTCCAGTAATAGAAGTATCAAAGTGGAATTTGAATCAATGGCAAGCAAAATGTAATTTACCACTTTATCACAGTGCAGTTTCAGTGGAATGACAGGCCCTAAAGGCAGATTGAAAAGGTTCAAAAAGACTGCTGTTACTTATGTGAGCCAAAAGTTACTGAGACAGAACTCTTTCTAATACTTTCAAAAAGAATGGAAGGTTAGACACTGGTCGATAGTTATTGAGAGATCCCGGATCAAGGTGAAGTTTCTTAACTAGTGGTTTAATCACAACAGTCTTAAAGTTGGGACAGTGTCAGTAGTAAGTGATAAATTAACAATATTCAGCATTGTAGGTCCCAGCGATGGCCAAAGATCTTTAAAACCTTTAGCTGGAAGAGGGTTAAGGAGACAGGTAGTTGAAAATCTAAGAAAATCATCTATTTTTGGTAGAATAGGTTCAACTGAATCTAGAAAGGGGGGTTGTCGTTACTACAGTTTTCATCAGGCTCCATTTCTTCCACTGTTTTCTCTTTGATTTGTGGCTTCTGGAAGGACAACTCATCATTTTGCATGTCAGGATTAGAGTTTCTGCTTCAAAACAAACTGAAAGTCACAATAGTGAGATAGACCAGAATGAAACAGACCCCTTTCAGGAAGGTTTGCATGTATATGTACAGTAATTGCAGCAGTGGCTTTAGTAAGACTGTTTTGTTAAAGCTACCAATACTGTGGAGTCAAATTAATCAATCTTTGGAAGCCCAAGCAGCTTCTTTCCTTGGTTGTCCATAAAGTGTACATATCTGCTTCTTTCTACTTCTATTTTTATTTCACTGATACATGACATGGATGCTCTCTTTTTCTCACACCTCTCTGTTGAGCTTAGTATTATCCCACCAGGGTGGAGTGTTCAGTTAAACAATAATCATCCCTGTGAAAAGGTTTAGTTTGTCTTTGTAGATACTACTTTTTAATCTGCATGGTAGACAGGTGTATTAGTATCAATTTCTCTCTAATTATGTGTAGTAGGTGCTTACGAAGGCTAATTACACGTTGAAGCTCCATTGAAGGAGTTTTTTTCTTGGATGCGTGATGTAAAAACACTGTAATTATAGATAATGTGGGTGTAATTAGGTACTTCTTAATGAACAGACTTTAAATGAGATGTTGCTTAGATGGGAGTAGGAGCTAGATAGGCCTGAGATACTTTTTGAATTTACTTATAATGGATTGTCCTCACTCATAAAAGTCTGTATGAGCTTGCAACAACAATCTTTGATGTGAAAATGGGGGCATCTGTGTTGTTTGTTCACTCATCAATGCAACCTCACAGCGCAGGCTAATCGATCCAGAGGCTGCTGTGTTTGTGTCCGCCACATTTAACACCTGGGATAAGCATCATGATGAACAGAATATCTTGGTCTCATTTCCCCTTCTGCAGATAAATCCTGAACATTACCAAGTGAAAACATATTATTCTGCACTCTTGTGGCTGAAATGTATGAGGGTTTTTTGGTACATGTTCCTGCATGGCAATATCCAGCCAGTGTGAATCTTCAGCTTATAAAGGCTCCATGAACTGAATCAAACTCTTTCTTCTAGAAAGGAGCAGTTAAAAAAATGTCCTTCTCTCCCTTCCTTTGCCCCCGAGCTGTGATCAGATGCTTGTGAGGGTGACAAGGCTGACTGCCATGTTTTTCAGCAGTGACTTCGCTCTCTCTTAATTCATTTATTCCCCTGCTCCACCTCATCTTTCCCTGCGTATCTCTGCCTTCTTCCTCATCAAAGCGAAAGGGATGTGATATAGCCACCCTCCCCACTGTGTTTGATATTCCCACTCTCCTCAGCACTGATCCATCAATCATGAAACCACGCTTTGATCCGTACATGATTGGCCGTGACATGTGTGACATTCATCGCCTTGGCCTATCACATTCACCGCTGTCATTATGTCCACTCCTGCGCAGTTCAAAGGCTTCGGTCCTTAAAGTTTAAGCTCTCCCTCTCTCTCTCCAACGAACTAGTTTTACTTTGTCATTTGTGACTTCACGTTTTCTGTCCTTCATCCCTGCATTTGTTGTGTCATGGGCTCTAATAATTCTCTCAGAAGGAAGGTTGTGACGCAACATGAAGAAAGTGTTAGAGGTTAAAGTGTGAAATGGAGCCACTTGTTTGAACCCAAAAGATAAGATACACTTGCCTGATATCAGACAGAACTGTCAACTCGCTGCAGTCCATTTCCATCTTCAATCAGTCAACTCTGTGGAGTGGGAGAATTCAAAGGTCTGGACCCAGAGGATAAAGCCCTGAACAGAAAGAGACATTGCTGAGTTTTCAAAGAGTATGCGACTTCTCCCCCTGTGCTTTAGTACTTGTGGGAACAGTGCTAAGTGTAGTGGATCTTAAGCTGTGTTAAATGCACACATCCATTGTAGAATATCAGGTTATTTAATGCTCTGGAATAATATTGCAAACAGTCTCTTTCATTTGATGCTAGCCCATGCTTTTGAGGCTAAGGGGCCTTAAGATTCCAGACACATTCAGTCTCCTGTTTCGTTGTCTTTCTGCTTGTTGCTCAGGTCGGCTTTTAACTTGTGCTGTAGGTTCATGGGAATTCACAAGAGGGATTAAGGACATGGATTGACATTTGTACATTTTAAAAGATATGCTCTGCCTAAATGTTGTTGTTTTGTTCCCTGCAGACCCAGAGAGAGACAGCGACGTGCGACTAGACTTCAGTCCATCCACTAACGCCCTTCGAAAGCCCCCCTTTGGCAGACATGGAAATGCTTTTAGTAGAGCACATTATTCAGACTTTGGTGCCCCCTGTCTGGTGCCGCCAGTGTCGCAGAGTTCAACCCCTGCCCTACGGCGCTCTCTTTGTCTGCTCAGGTTGGCTAAACACCTGCTCCCCGAACCCCACAAATATGTTTACAAATCAACAGAGGCAAGTGGGTGTGACTGTGCTGCTGTGTTGAGAAAGCTGATTTAGACTCGCTGATCAACAGACCACAGAGCCTTTTCACAAGCCTGTTTTTGTGAGATGTTCCTGTCACCTGAGCAGTAGAAAGAGGTGCAGTAAAAATGTAATTAGAGAGTCAAAGTCAGGCTCATGCCCAGTAACCAGTCAGCTTGTAAAAGGGTGAAATATCAATGTTCTTTCGATACTTTGTCTGCCAACAGTTCTCAGTTGCAGTGCCTTCAACCTTCAACCATGGGGAAAAGCCTCACTGCATGCTTTTCCTTTACAGATGACAGGGGCTTGAATGTCATCTGATGCAGGCCTGGCGATTTGCTGAAGGAAACAGGAGGTGAGAGGGAGGGAGAGTCAGGAGAATTAGAATGTATTTCAGGTCTGAGGCAAGTGGTGCATTGCTGCAACTTGTATCTCAGCGAAGGAAGGAGGGGTTTTTTTGGGGGGGGGGGCGGTATAGAGAATAGCAGGTGGGAGGGGGGAGGCTTTTGCAGTGAACTGTTGCTAGGAAACACTTGTGGCATCTCTACTCCCTCTCGTTGAAATGTCAGAACTAACTGACAGAGAAGCCGGAGTGAAATGTCAGTCCTATCCTCCCAGGAGTTTGAAGAATGTGGCGCGTGTTTCTATTTAAGTAGCCATGTTTATCAAAGGGTTCTCAAAGAGTCAACAGAAGCCTTTCTTCTGCTGGAACAGAGAGTATTTAGGATGCAGGCAGGCTGGCTGGAGTTTCTACTGCTTTTATTCTCGTCTTCTGTTTGTCTGGGTGGCTGTCTTTCTGTATTCATCTTTGGGGGGTTTTCCTCCAGTTCTGTCTTTCAAAATGTTTCTGTCTATCCCCCTCCCCCCCTTTCCTCCTTCATTCACTCACTCACTATTACTCCATCTCTCATTATTCTCCCCTAATTCTGTCTTTTATTGGTCTCCCTTGCTCCCTAATTCCCTTTCTCCTTTTCAAATTCCAAGCCATATGGTCCATCAGTGTAATCTTCTGCCCAGATATTGCATTATCAAAGCTCTCTGGTTGCAAAAGGCTCAACTGTCCACCAGCCAGTATTGAGCCTATTCCCCTACACTCAGTACATTGTAATTCAGAGAGAGTAACTGGCTCTGAATTAGAATAAAAGCATTCAAATTCTACAGTGACCTCATCTGCACCACAATACATCAGTAGAGTAAGATACACTTGGGCATACAGATGAAGAGACATTTGAATAAGCAAACAAAAATCTAATAACTCGTCATTTCTGGACATTATTTCCATGTAGCTGTGGTAAAGTAAGAATACATTTCTTCCTGATATTAATTACAAAAGTAGGGATGTTTGAGTTGCACATCAGTTAACATAAATACTAACTTCTATAGAACAAGAATCATCTTTATGCTCATGCCAGCTAAGACTTGTTTGAAATAAAGACACATTTAGACAAGCTCCTACATTGTTTTACCACACCCAATCAGAATGATTGCCTTCACACAGTTTTCCTCAAGCTTTGAACTACATAACCATCCACTTAACCTTAGAGTAAATCTGATTTGCCACCTTTGCTTTCACCACATACATACTTCACAAAGCAGACTCTTAAATGGTCTGATAGCCACATGATTTACGCCATTCATCCATCTACCTACATGGTACCTTCATACCATTGATTGACTTCCATTGCATTGTGTGGGGGCTTAAAGCTAATTATCTTATAATAATTACCAGGCACATACATTTGGGAAAAAATAAATATATATGTATATATATATATATATATATATATATATATATATATATATAGTCTCATTAAGGGGGAGAAGCTATGATTTGACAGCATGAGGGCAGACAGCGGTGAGACTTGACAGTCATATGCCTGCTGATTGCACTGCACATACTAATGGATTTATATGGGGGGGGGGTGTAATTGGAACCATAAGAGCAGTCCCAGTCTGTATTGCTGTACAGTTGCTGCACCCTTACGTGAAAATGTCAACATTTTTGAAAAACTCATACTGCCTTTTTAGACTTTTTGGACTGGCACAAGGAATGATAATATAATTCTGCGTTGAAGCTTTGTAGTGGCTGACATTGTACTAACTGTCTGACACGCCTGTGAACATAATCCAGGCAGTAATTACATTTCCCACCACAACGCAATTGGGAAAACAAATAAGTACTATATAAATGTAATTTGTTGGAGACAGGGCTGCAATTTAATAACATATAGAAACTGTAATAAAATGCCCCTCTATGTAAGATGAAAATTATGATAAAACTCGTAATGCCCTAATGATATTATAAACATCGCATTATTACATTGCCTTGTGATTCTTCTGAAGAATTTCCACTGAAGTAAAAGTATTTTAATAATAGTGCAATATTCTGAAAGAATAAGAAGTCAATACAGCGTCTGCATTAACATTTAAAGTCTAACAAAGATATAATAAATGAAAAATGTATGACTGAGACTTTACTGAAGCAAGGCAAATCGATAATATGAGGCTGTGATAGCGCATGATCCTTCATTTTGTAAAGTAAAGACAAGCGAGATTAAAATGAAATGTGTCAATGCTGTTGTTCAGTTGGTCATAACTGATTTCAGATGGAACTGTAATTTTATTTGATCAAGCCTTACTCCCAGCTGCTTTTTCTCAGAGGCCAATAACTAGCTCTGTGCAACTTTCAAAATAGCAACAAATAGTCAATAAAGTGTGCCTTTTCCAGTAGGTAAATGGGTGTGTTTTCTAAAGGCCAATATCAATATTGACAGTGGGAAAACGTCCTGTGGCCGAGGCCTGCAGCTTCCATAGCAGGCTAGTTTTCCAACAGTCCCTGCTTTGTGTTTCTACCCACTGCGCCAGCCGCCACGCTACAACTTCTCCATAAGACTTGTATGGATAATTCCATTTTCTCACTACAAAAATCTGAGCAGTATTCAGTCAGATATTGGTATTTGGTCTGCATCTCTTTGGCACTGGAGATTTGAGATAGCTTTACTACTGTATAAACTGAGTTAGTATGCAAGAATGCGTTTCAGATTTGATTCATAGGGTGACATTTTTGTATAAATAACCCTAATGTACATAATAGCCTGCTGCTTTATTTGAGAATAACACTTAACTTACATGACTAGATGGAATAATGTTTGTATTTTCTATCATTATTCTGCAGATTTTTGAGTTCTGACCTGATCCTCTGATGATGAGAATCCTGTTAAGGGTGTGTTTCTTTGTAGCTCTGGTAGTATGCTGTAAGTAGCCTACTGCATGCAAAATGCAAACTACACAGGTTTCACCATGCATCATAGTATATAAATACACATACTGCACATACATATTCACAGTATGCCTGGAGTATTTTTGTATGATAACCACACAAACACAGAAGCACACACACAAAATGTCTATACATAACATATACTATAATCATGTCATGTGTTGACACACTCAAATACACACACAGCAGTTTGCCATTTTCAGTATACACTAATAAGATTCCTATTATAGAAACAATAAATGGTGTATAAATATCTGTCTGCCCCTGGAGATTACCATGAACTGAGCCCTATTAGCAGACTGTAAACTCCTGTAAACAGAAACCTTGGGGGGTTTGGGCCAATTGCTGGAGTTACTGTGTGTTGGTGCAAGTGGATGAGACATGTAAAGCGTGATTGAATGCTTAATGCAACATTACATAATTGCATCTAACTACAAAGCTTAAGGCACAGTGACTCTGAGGTACTGTTGAGCTACATGAAAATGAGACAGCCATCTTGTTACAGAGATAAAATGATACATGCCACACAATGGACACAACTCTTTCTGCAGTTCTATAAGAGGTACCCAGAAATCTGTATGGCAAGTGGATTTAATGGAACCATGCCAGCTAATCAGAACAGAGATGTCTGTCTCTTTTTGCATGAATCCGTTTCAGTTAACAGTTGATACTCTTTGACGGAATATCCTTCTTTTTATTACCTTATTACAAAAATTGTCTTCTTTAGATTCTTCTGTATACTGGAAAACTCAAACAATGTTCAGACCCACTCCCTTTTTTAAAGTTATTCTACTTTGTCCAAAGAAAAATACAAACTGAAGCTCCGACAGACAGTGACAGCGACAGAAAATGTTCAAAGTAATTGTAATACTCACAAATTTTGATTTATATTGCTGAATAAATATGTCCTTAATACATGTTTTGCTGTACTAATATTAGTGCCACAAACACGTGTGAAAGAGTCGCTGGTCAAACCAGTAGGACGGAACAATAATAAATATGCAAATAGCATTTAATTAGCACACTACATAAGCATGAGACAAACTAGTAGTGTGTGTTGCCCAGCAAGCACACTAACTATACACACAAAATCATACAAAATATCAGATGTCGTTTTTAATACGTCTGGTGCAGTTAACATAATGTGAAAATGTAGTATTTGATGAGCATTACATTGCCAGCAACCATTTAGCAGAACCCTTCCAAACAATCAGAACATGAAATTCACCGCATCGCAATAACATAATGACACCCTAACAACCTACCAAAACAGTGATAAAGTATGTAGCACCCTTAAACCCTCGCAGTTCAACAATGGAGCAACCACCTAGAAATGCACTAACAACCATTCAGCAAATCCCTACTCCAAGCTAATGTTGCTCAGGCAACAGGTAAACTTCCATTTTTTTCACAACATTTTTGTATGCTACAGCCAGCTATCCTGTCCAACTGTCTCCCACTCATTAAGGCCTTCTAGTGATAAGCAGCTTCTTTCAATCACTGAACCCAGCATGTGTCCCTATGCCCGGGCAGCATGAGTGAAATATTTTCTGTGCCTCTGAGGTTAATAGAGTTAATGAAGATCAAAGACTCATGTCTGGGCAAGAAAATTAGTATTCTGTCAGAATGAAAACACACCATGAATAACTGAACTATGACTCTGTCTGTATACGGACAAGTAACACAGTTCTCAACAAGTGTGCCCAGAGCTAAGACCTACCTAGAGACTTTGTAGAAAATGTTAAGAAAATGTTATAAAAAAACCAAGTCTAACAAATGTATTTCAATGACATAATCAACACCAAGTTCCGTGAACTTATTAAAGTTTTCCATTAACATCCATCAGTTGTTAATGTCTAGAAGGTGTGCTTTTTTGCTTTTTTAAATTTTTATGGAATTTTATAGCAATCAGCAGTTAGTTATGACTTAGAAATGTAGCGAATTTGCTCCGGGATCAGGAAGTTTTGGGGAATAGTAATTTAGTTTTCTTTCTTTTCGATCATGTACATTTCTTGTGATTGGTTTTTGAGCCCTAAAGGTAAATACTTAACCCACCTCAACATTCTCATTACCTAAATTTACTTGAGATGGCTAGGTAAGTAGGTGGGTAGATGTGTAGTATCATAGATACAAGCACTGAGTAGCCAGATTATTACGTACACTTTGCTAAAACTAACGCAGTTTAATATAGCAGTGCTGCAAAAAAACCTACCTTCATGAAGGATATCATGTTCAGTTTTTGTGTTTTGTGTTTAAGTCAGGTGTTGATTGAACTGTACGGTCATTTTGGAGCCTGCAAGTTGTGGGGCTGTTGAATTATACTGCATAAATATCAATGAGGGTAGGCTAAATCCCAGAAACATTTCTCCTTATGACACAGTTCAGCAGCACCACAGAATACACTACTGAGTGTAGATTGGTAATTTGAGTACAGACAGTAGAATCACCTCAGTGTCCTTTATACTAAATACTAAGAAACTAAATACAAAATTGAAGGCAATCCCAAACATTAATCTCACATGAAATTGTATTTAATCCTTAATCCAAGAAAGCTGTTTCAAGACACATTCTCCTTTTTTAATCCTCCCGCTTTAACTCTCTGCACCTTTCATCTATCCTCAAGATGTCCTGTTAAGTTGATCTTCAGTACATGAAAAGAGGAAAAGGTGAATAATTTCAAAGCCCTGACAAGAATGCTGACAGTAACCTCAAGGTGAAGAGAAATTACACAACAGAAAGTGACTGGTGTCCCAAGGCAGGGATTCCAAGCAAGAAGGTCAAAAAGACAGGAAGTAAGAGCGTTTCCATGGGACCAAGAAGTGGCCTCAGCTGCACCAATCTGCCAGCCTAACCGTTACATCTGCCAAGGCCGATACCTAAAAGACAAGTGTCCAGGGGGCCAAGACGTAGCAGTGTTGTATGCCAGGCATAGCAACACACCCACACATGAATGCAAACACATACCAGCACATATGCAAATATTACAAAGGCTAACTCTGGGTGAGAAATATCCAGCACATGGGACACTTCTTTCACAGACAGGCACATAAACATACTGCTGTACTAGCATACCAAGTAGGGATTAAAAGGGTTGTGTGCTGTTCTTTCCTGCCTGAGTCATGAAAAATATGTCACCGTGGGTGTGAGGCTGTATCAATGTCTGACACGCCACTGATATAAAAAAAAACAAAACATGAATAAATGACATTTGAATAGTGTCTTTCTGCTGTAATTGGCCTTATTTCCACATGAATGGAACATGAGGTGACTCAGACTTAGTGGATGTTAAAATATGATTTTTATGCTTTAAGCCATTTGGAATGCAGCAGCCTTTAAATATGGTGTAAAGGAAAGCATGGGACTAACTTTCTCTCTCTGCAGTTGGTGCCTGGAGTGTGCGTTGTGCTGGTCACCACAACAACAGAGTGAGGGCGTGTGATGTACATGGCTGTGGCGCTTTCAACTCCAGAAGGTGATTCTTCCTGATCGGATCCTTGTGTTTAAACCTTAGAAGATTACTCATGCTGCGAGATGGGAGCTTCCATGTGCAGATGAGTTGGCAATACAACATTTTCTGGTGTTGCATATTCTCTGTAACAGTTCACTATGTGGCTTCTGACATGTCTTGCTGCGTGATCAACCTGGTTATGACATGACAACAGCTCCACATCGCAGAGAAAATGGATTAAGTATTTTATCTCGGGTCTCTCTTGTCTACATTTGTCCCTTTAATGAACTGATCCTAGATTTGGTTGGTAAAGCTGTGCCATGAAATGATATCACGTTAAATGATTACTAAACTTTTATAGATGATCAGTCCAGCTTTCTCTGGGTGGAGGGCTGGGCAGACATGTGCTGACATTAGAACATATTTTGGGCAAATTTGTTGAAATATGAGCAGAGGTTAAATAGACATTCTATACTTTACTGGAGTAATTCTTTTTCAGCCGACGTTTTACTTATATATTTCAAATATCCGTACTTTGTACTCCTTACATTTTAAAAATAGCCTCGTTACTCCTCTTTCATTTCGGCTTATTTTCATTCCAGCTTGTCAACGTTAAAAAAAAGCTTAAAGAAAAACTATCCAGATAAATCGCGCCATCCGGATAGAGTGAATTTGATTCTGGTTGGATGAGAAGTATAAACATATACCATTCCGACACCCAATTGGTTTGTACGCAATCCATCGCACCTGCACATGACACAAATCACGTCACACTCCAGCAGGGACAGAGCCAGCGTTGGGGTCGTTACTCAAAAAAAGTAATACGTTACAACAGACGTATGTAGCCACGTACGAAGATGTCTGTCACATACAGTATATGGTTCACTGGGTATAAATGCGGCTGAAACAGGTAGCCTAGTTCATCGCCAATTTTTCAAGTTTAACATTTTAATATAACATTATAGTCATTATGGCCTTTAGAAAAATGTTTTTCTGAGGAGGTGGGGTAGTGCACTACAGGCCCCTGTGGTGTGGCCTAAGCTTGTGTCCTTAATGGAATTTTTTCCATTACATTACTTTTACTTTTATACTTTAAGTAGCTTTGATACCAGTACTTTTACATTTTTACTTAAATAAAAGGCTTGAATTGATACTTCAACTTCTACAGAAGTCTTTTTAAACTCTGGTATCTTTGCTTCTACCTGAGAAATGAATATGAATATTTTTGACATCTCAGAATACGACGTATTGAAAAGATGGCTTTGTAATTCCAGTCTTTTCTGTCGCTCCCCTTACAGGGGTAATGACTTACATAAAGCAGTGGACCTGGTGTGTGATGACTATGGTAATATCAATACTCCATTCTCAGGCTCTCTGGCGGGTCCAATGAGTCGCAAAGACCCCGCTGGGCATCAGTATGATGGGGTCAAACGTCTCAATGATGGTAAGGAGGACAAGATGTCAATGCAGTACTTGGAACTGAAAATAATGAAAAAGCAGGTTTTATTAGACCACTCTACTGTTACCTCAGCAAGTAGATTCCTGTAATCCGTAGTGTATAGGGCCATGGCTAGGGCAAAGGCGATGTTAGGTTATTACGGTGTGGGCGTTAGGTGGGGATGAAAAGAGAGTGATTTAGAGGGATTAGTCAAGGTGTTGGAAAGGGGGGCTGAGACTCCACTGAACTCCTGGTTGCCTCCAACACCAGGACCCAGATGCATGTGAAACCCCATCAAAGGCTGTCCATGAGTAATGACCTCCACTAAGGGCCATCATTACAGAACAAAGCACCACATCAGCGTTTGTGTGTTTGTGTCGATAGAGGCTGGCAGAAGAGCACACACGTGCTCTCTCAATGTACAGTATATTTGTGTCTGCATGTGCTTGGGTGTGCTTTGAGAGCATCCTGAGTTGATGAGGCACCGGAGTGATGAGTAAACATCATTAGTTCTCAATCTTCCACTACCCTTAATTGAACTGTATTATCAGAAGAACACATGTACTGTCAGCTCCTTTCATCTCAAGCTAAAACACAGACATGATTAGACATCACAGAGACATATTACCTCGCCATGATACCCACATTAATGCTGAGACACTCATCATTAAGAGCTCGTAGGATTTAATGATGGTGTTGAGTTGTAGACTAGCCTACTTTTGGGTTGTTTGTTTGGCAGCATTCTTGTCTTTTTTTTCTCCACAGAACGGTGAAAGGGAGATGGTAAGAAAGTTGTTATTAAGAGTCTTGAGCTCACGTTGAGCTATTTGGAATTCTAAGCCATACAGTATTTCAAATTTGCTGCGCTCCTATAGGAGAATTTTCATCAACACGGGTGTGCAATACATTTGCACAAATTATATACAGCACATTAAGAAAAATTTATAGCAGTTGCCCAAGGTGAGGGGAATACTAAAGCTGTTTAACTCCTTTGCTGAAAAATGATTGATAAGGAAGGATTCCTATTTTACACATCCATGCTTCTGTGGTATAGAAACAGCTTTCTACTCAGATGTCATTCAGCACAACTATATCCACGCTTTCCAGTGACTGGAGTCGGAAAAAATGTGATTCCATTTCTCACAAGTTCACCATATGAAGGTAAAGTACTGAAAACAACCTGACTTCACAGGAGGTATAAATTAGCCTAAACTCCCAAAAATATTCTTAGTTGTGTCGGTGAGGTAAATTGAGTCATGTGGCTTGGTGGCAGAACGCTTGCCTGCCAATTGGAAGGTCGGTGGTTCAATCCCCCAGCCATGCGTCGAAGCATCCTTGAGCAAGATACTGAACCCCAGAAATGCTCCCGAAGCTGCGCCTTCGGTTTGTGAATGTTCCCATGTGTAAGTTGCTTTGGATAAAAGCGTCTGCTAAATGTAAATGAGTCATTCTTTGTATTACAAAAATGTCACTGATATCCTTTATTATTATTAATAGGAAAATGGTATGTACATATAAAAAACAACCCTCTTCCAAGCAGGAGATAACAGGGCATTCATATCCTCATAACTATATCCTTTGTTTCTGTCGCATCCAGTACACTGTGTGAAGCTCTTCAACATCCGTCCATACTGTTGCATCGGCCCCGTGGCTCAGGAGGAAGAATCACATCACACCTGGACCTGTAAATATGTGAGGGCACTGACCCTTCACCTTTCATATGACCTCTAACCTCTCATCATTTACATGACGTCTCAGTTGTGACATTTCATATGACCTGTTCTCCTTCAAATTAACCTTGACCCTTCACCTTTGATATGACCTCTGACTTCATGTTAGTTCTAACTTTTCCATGCCCTGAAAATGGGCCCTTTTGATTCGACAGCTATGAAACTTAAAGTTCCAGCGTGTAACATTTTGGACGAACTATTGGCCGAAATTGAGTATAATATTCACAAGTATGTTTTCATTACTTTGTTTAGAATAAGCTGTTTTTAACTACAGAGGGATCAGGTCCTCTACCATGGAGGCTGCCATTTTGTACCACTATGTTTCTACAGTAGCCCAAAACAGACAAACCAAACACTGGCTCTAGATAGGGACTTTCACGTTTTTCGTGAGTTTCGCAGCAACTGTAGTTTCTCCTAGGCGCTTGGAAAGGGAGGGTGAGGCGAGCAGTATTCAAATGGTTGCAAACTGCAATTTCACCACTAGATGCCACTAAATCCTACACACTGCTCCTTTAAGTTTTCATATCACATTTAAAATCTGGCCTATGGTGCAATAATCCCAATTCTTCATCCTCTATAGAATACAGCCTGACAGCATTTCAAGCCCAGGGTGTCACATTATGGCAACTACATTATGTTTTCTCCCCCAATGACAGCAAATAAAGTATCGTTCTTACAAGCTGATGATTGCTAGTTTTTGTGTGACTTATGATCCTTTATCTCAATTTCTCCATTTATTGTCATTATTTTTTTCTTTTTTCCACTTAATGCCATGTATTTTTATAAAGTTAACTGGAAACTAACTTAATATTGCTAATAATACTGACTTACTTTTGTGTGATGCAAACTTTTCTACTTCAGCTTTGGTATAATTAAAGTTCCATCCCTCAACATAGACTCATATGACCCCTTTTAATCTCTTCATAATCAATAGATGCAATAAATTCTAACCTTAATTTCTGCTTTTGATTCAAGTGGTTGCTATTTCCCTTAACCCATTTGGAACATTTAGGATGTGACAAGTTTATATTGGAAAGTCATGTATTTTCCTAACTTGTCATAAAGAATACATTTTTCCATTTTCCCAATACTCTATTCTAAATCATAGGCAGCCATCATTTTATATTAATACCCTGCAATGCTGCAAGGGCTGTGCCTCCTCAGATAGGGGGGGAAATGCCACATATACAGTGTTAATGTAATGAGTACAAGACGCCAAAAGATGGCGCTGTCTTGCAACAAAATTGCCATTCAAATTTCAAACGTGGTCATTAGTCTTTTTAAAATCTATAAATGAGACATGTTACAAGTATCAACGTTGCAATCTTTAAGTTACCTATAAAATAATTGCAGTCAAATCAAAAACAATAACTTACAGCACAACACTGTGATATTAATGGGGAGATGTTATACTTAGTAAGCACTTTTCTGAAACAAAATGAGCACATTTCCAGTGTAACCTATCAAAGCTTTAATCATCTCATGACTGGGAGAGACACAATATCCTTATTTTCATTTTCTCTAATTAGCCATAATGCATTTTTATCCAGTAATCATGAAACTTGTAACACATGCTGTTTCGTTTTAGACATTTTCAAATTGTCCACTAGTGGCTGCAAAAAACAACAAAGTAGATCGGGTCACCGGAACCTGGGTTACCAAGTTAGATACTATCTCTAACTATATATAACTATAACTAGCTTATAAGTAATGGACACATATTTTGAATAGTTAACTAGCTAAAAGAAATTGATAAATGGTTGAAAAAGTTCGCTAGCTATGGTAATGGAGAAATTGTTGCATTGATAAATGATTGAGTGAGGCTGAAATAGCTAAAGCTATATGGTTAGCTTGATAGCTTAGTGAGCTAAAAGTAATGGATAAATGATTGAAATAGCTAAAACTAACAATATATCGCGAAATGGTTAGCTTAGTTTGCAATAATGTCTAAATTGTTGTAATGGTGACCTAAAAGTAATGGATAAATGGTTGAAAAACGTCGAGCTTTTGCTACTCCAACCCGGAAGTTACCCTCGACAAGAAGCCAATGGGGGTTTTCCATTGGCTTTTGGATTATTACAGAAAATAAGCTCTGTGACAAACACAGGTTTATGACACCTAAACGTGTTGTTCACCAAGCTAATCTTGATAAACTAACACCCCTTGTATGCGTTTGAAGCGTAAATGTAACCGCCAGAAGTACAAAGCTAACATTTCGTCATAGAGTGACCTAAAGTTAGTCAGTCAGTGTGGCTGCATAATACTTAACACTTGACATAAGGAGGCTGTAACGGCGGACTACTGAGTAAGTTACATGAGTTTTTATGTCCCTGACAAATTCTTGTTGTCTCATTTAGCCGCTTCTTAGCAACCACCTCTTTTAAGACACGTAAACGCCTCAAAATGCAAGAGTGAGGGTATTAAGTGACGTATTTTATGGCGTAGATCAACACGTGGGAATCTCATAAACGTGTGTGAGGGAACCGGAAGTGCCAAAACGCGATGCATCCCGGTTTTAGGTCTCATTCCTGAAACACTTTAGTGGTAACTTAACGTCAGTTGTACGAATGCAAACTTAGCCAAAGTGACTTAACAGTTTGACAACTGAATATTGACAATAATAGGCCTACATAAATAGTCGATTAATGTCCAGTGTGTCATATTTAAACGCACACATCTGGAAGATGAAGGATGGTGCTGATGAAGTTAAACCAGCAGGGCTCGAGGTTAGAGTGCGTTACATCTGATTTTAAAAAAAAAAGCTGTTGTAACATTACTGCATGTCACCCTCCTAAAGATTGAAATAGACGCCATATGGGCCGATTGTGTTTATAATGTAGACGGAAACAACAATGGTACATTTAGGCTAAAGTATAGAGAAGCGGAATGACAATATGAGGTAAGACGAAAACCATAAATGTGTGCTCTGCTTTAGTGCCCTTGAGCATGATGCTGCGTTTGAGTAACGTTACTGCCTCAGATATTTCCAATGCTACTTTAACCCTTCAATACATGGACGTGACTTTCACTCCCCGCTCCCCTTTTCGAGTCTAATTATTTTGTGGATTATTGACAATCAAACGTGTTGGATAACATGTGAATCCAGATTTCCACGCCCAGCAGCGTTAATGCAGCTTTCAGTGTGCGGATTGACGCCGTGGCTAAATGATCCCGCAGCCTGCGGTTCGCCGGAGGGTTGGTCCGTGGAGCTTATTACGAAGCGACCCGGTTGCTCTGATGGGAGTGGGCGAGCTGGGATAGGCTGGGAGTTTGGTTGGAGCCGCCAGCGGGACGGGGCTAGGCACAAGAAGGAGGGGGGGGGGGGCGACCGACTGACTATTAACTTCTGGCTTGTGAGCGGCTGCACGTTGGACAGGAAAGACTGCTTCACGGAAAAAAAAAGAAGCAGTTGCATTCAAACGGCACAGAGCTGAGCGGAGCGGAGCGGAGCGGCGCGGATGACAAAGAACCGTCGCCGTGCAAACTTTCTCAACCGGGTTTGAGCCTTCGTAAAAACCCAACGCGGGACTGTGGTTTTGTGTTCGCACCGGAGGCTTGAAGAAGAGGACGTCATGCCGCGGCGCACCGTGCTCGAAGTAACCGTGCAAGATGTCCAGAAGCGGAGAAACCCGAACAAACACTACGTAAGCCTCATTTAAGTCACAACGTCAGGGTGTTGCTGCTTAAAGTGAGCAACGTATCGAGGTTATGTTGCAGTTCTTCTCCCTCTCCTCTCGGGTAAAGTAAAAACAAAGAGAGTATCAAGTTACAGTTTACCAGGCCAGCCCGACTTACTCAGACTCTTTAGACCAACCATTATTTTACTATGAAGACTGTTAACACCCCAGTCTATGGAGAAATGGGTTTATTAGATCCCAACAACCACACCGTGAAGAAAAGACAGTGAAGTTGGACAGCCTTGAAGGAGTTACATAGTCTCGTTTAAGTTGTTCTTCATGTTGACATTTAGCTTACTATTGAGTCAGACTGTAAACATTCTTGTTTCTGTCTGAGATTTTTACCAGTAACTATTATCTTTTACGCCTTAGAGGGATTAGGGTCAGTATTGTTGTTTTGGATACCATTTTTAAGGAGCATTCAAATGGATCTGGCTCATCTGACTTGTGACCCTCCCTGAGTCTGCATAACCTCAAGCGACCATCAGCAATTCAGTGTCACATGTGTGTATATACGCGAATATAGACATTGCACTGTTACTACCAGAGTCTGCAGTGTAACAGGAACCGCTTCCAGTGAGTGTCCTATGCCAGCTCTCTCGCGTGTGCCACAGGGGAAGGTCAAAGAAAACGTCGTAATAGGCAAATCTGTCCAGTCCACAAACCATCCAGACTAATCCCCAAGAGGATACGGTTCAAATTGAGCATCACCGCTTCGTCATGCCTCAGGCTCTCCAATTTACTCAGAAAAAAACATACCTGCCGGCACCGGTAAACGGGAAGTATGATTAACAGTGTTTCTAAGTTCATCACAGTGAACACAAGGCAATGTTTGAACAAGGAAAAGGTCTTAACACTACATACCAAATGACGTGGCATTTGTAGTTTTACTTTTATGACTTCAGCTTTGTAGTACATTGTACAGTTTTTATTTATGCCAGTTTTAGGGCTTTATTTTAATCAAACATTTCCCAATGTATTGATAATTAGACAATTTACACAGAATAGCTCCAGCAGTGTTTAGTTGATGTGATAATATCCTAACGTCTGTAAGAGATGTCAGACATAATCACCCGATTATAACGTGATACTGTCTCTATTGGCAGACAGTATCTGTGCCAATTTAAGGGATCTGTTTGAGTCCCATTACTGCGTGTGGGGCAGGAGAAAAGTAAGGGATATTTTTCTGTTTCAGCTATCATTCCCCTCTGGTACTGCCAAGCCTGTGTGGGAGACAAGAATGTAAAAAAAGACAAAGCAGCCATTGCTCGTTTCTTATGCAATTCATAAACAATGGCGCTTTCATCATTCTTGTCTGAAAATGAATAGTGGGGGATACATGTGGGTGAATTGGTCGGCAAAGGTGCACACCGTCAGTTTAACACATATGACATCATGCGCTCTAGAGGGCCAACAGTCAAGAGTCACCGCCAAGGCCTTAGCAGGTGTTCGTGTTAGTTCCGTGTGCATGGTGTGTGCGCGCGCTCGATTGCATATGTTGGTTAGCGTCCGTCTGTGTGTGGGGGAAAAAAATTATGCTTGGGTTGAGGGACCAACAAACCTTATACCGCTGTGAGTGTTAGTGGTCAAGGACACGGAGTTCTTGAGGTCCTGTGTCTTTTCCATCTGTTTGTTTGCTCTCTGGTACAGCCCATGTTGTTTCGTGCCTCTGCTACTCTCTCGACACCTTAAATCTTCCAGAACCCCGGAGGTGTGTTTAAGAGTACAAAAATCAGCTTACAGCTTTTCTGCTCATCAGAGTTGAACCCATCTTGTAGAAAGGAAAAATAATATGCCCAAGAGACTTACTGATATAAGTGCATTTTATTGGCAGTATTAGTGTTTCATTGGTCAATTAATTTTAAAGTTATAGCTTTGCTTTTCTTCCTCAGACCTATGTCTTCAGCCTCATTGGCCATTGTAGATGTTGTAGTTTAAAGGGCTTGGACTGTAACAAAGAAAAAAGCTCACCATACACATTTTTGCATATGGTGGTTAGCCCTCTTAATTGTTGAGAATTTACTAAATAGTAGTTGGCCACACACAATACCCTGAAAATTGTCCTGATGCACATCTTAATGTATAGATGACCCTCCATTGGTTTAAGTGTACCCCCCCCCCCACACAATACCCTGAAAATTGTCCTGATGCACATATGGTTTGGGATATAACTCCATAACGTCAGGAAGACAGCTGGCCTATATAGCTCCTGTAGTTGGTCCGTCCATGGCCATATCTGACTGTAGTGCCCTGAAAGAGAGAGCAAGGCCAGAGAAGGTCTGGGAGTGGGGCCAACAGCATTCAGCCAGACACAGTGAGCCACCGGGGAGTTTCCAATCACCAACCTGACTCTCCGCTCTTCTTTAGAAAACAAAATAAAGAACTGCCTGTTGCCTCGAGACTGCAATCATTAGGCTAGATGCTTTGTGATGTTTTACTGTCGTTGGTATGATGCTGATAGAATTTGCAGTTGCACATTCCCAAGAAGTGCCCATTTTTAACTTAGCACCCCAAATGATACAAAACAATATATCTGTATTCTAATTGTGCCGTGGCTCTCTGCAGACCTTCAGGATGTGATGTTCTGCTGTATTGAAGGCTTCACATCAAACTCATGAACTGCTGTTTCTATTGCTGCTTTTGCTGCTCAGTTCTTTATGCCAATACGGTGTTTCCCGAAAGCTGCACTTTTGAAAAGACAGCATAGTCAAATCTGCTGCATCCACGCAGGATAATGACTTCCTCTTCACCAGGATGTGATGCAAATAGACTGGGAAGTGAAATAATCGGATATCCCTATTGCGTTCATGTGAATGGGTGATGACCGTGACTGTTGCCTCATGTTGCCTGACAAGGCTGCTGTCTGCCTTTCCTCATGCTACCCTCTCTAGGAGTCACAGCACTGCCAATTACTGGCACTATTGAGTCAGGAGTGATTCCCCAGGGGTTTGGATTACCAAGTGGTTGACACTAATGCCTGTTTGTTAGTTTAAATGGTCCAGTTATTTTTGTCTTTTGCTTTTCCAGGTTTACATCATCAAAGTGTCCTGGAGCGATGGCAGTACAGAAATCATTTACAGACGCTACAGCAAGTTCTTTGACCTGCAGGTGAGTACTTGTGTTAGTGTGTCTTGGTATGTGATTGTCTGTGTATACTGTAGTTGTGTGATAATTTATAACTTTTCCACCAGAGAAGACTAGCATAGGGCAGGAAGTGAATGGAAGTACTCTTTCCATACAGCACTGTCCTCCTGTAGACCCAGTGCTCGTAGCCAAGCTCTCCCTGCTCCACCCATATGACACTGGTAATTAAATTGTGTGAGAGGAGTCGGAAAATGTCCCAATGAAGTTAATATAGGACAGGGATGAATGCAATGACCACAGAAATGTCTGAATCATTCTCGAACGTCACGCTGGCCGTGTGTGTTGCACAAGGAGGGAATCTCATTAGTAACCTAGTTTCCCTTCCTCTTTCGAAGGTAATGGATCTGGGGCCTAGGCCACATCTGAGCTTAGAGAGCATGGACTCCAGGAAACCCAGAAAGGCAAACGCTTTTAATGAGCACAAAGTCAATTTAGGCGAGGCATACTGTCAACCCTAAATGGATTAAATTCCTTTTAATTGATTAGGATCGTCAAAGCATGAGCAATGAAATAAAGACTCACTGAGGTTTTTCTGAGGCTGCAAATGTAATGTTAACCAGAAGAATGTAAACTATTTTATTACTAATTTTATTAGTTTGACTTAAGCCTACAAAAGCTGCCAACAGTCTTATAAATCAGCTCATGCCACACTCGTTATTTAGTCGTCGCACCTTTCTGTTGTTGAGGCCATGCCAATGTAAAAGTGCGTGTATAGCTATTAATGGTAATCTTTGTAGTACAATGGACACGGATTGACTAAAAACACTGAATAGGGTGGCTGTGGCTTGGTGGCAGACTGGTCGCCTGCCAATCGGAAGGTCAGCGGTTCAATCCCCCAGCCATGCGTCGAAGTATCCTTGAGCAAGGTACTGAATCCCAAAATGCTCCCGAAGCTGCGCCTTCGGTTTGTGAATGTTCTCATATGTAAGTCGCTTTGGATAAAAGCGTCTGCTAAATGACTAAATGTAGATGAATAAGGGCTGTTACTGTTACTTAACTGATAACATTTCAGAGTCATCTATGCCCACTGTTGAACTATTGTCCATCATTAAGAACTAATATTAAAGGATACTAGGAGGATTCTGGACTTTTGTACTGTAATTTAGGCTGAATGGTTGGTTGAACATGTCATTGGTTTTTTTGCAAATTCTAAATGCAGATATTGCAACTAAAGTAAATTGATTGGTGAGAGATTCACAATGTTGGGAAGTCAGTAAATTTGGTTTCATCATCTAGCCGTACCATGTTTTGCTTTTGATGTTTTTGGCTCAGGGATTTCTAGACTTTGTGAGTGGTGTGACTAAGTGAGAAGGGGAGATTGGGTGACCGATGAGAGGGGAGTTTTCTTTCCACTGTAGGCTTGAAAGGTATTTTTGAAAGCCAAAAATATCGCTGTTTCAGAGGTAATCCGTGACCACACATGTTGTCATTTGTGTTCTAGGAAGCACAAAATAAAACATCCACAAATACTGATGAAACACAGAGTTCACTTTCACTGGTCATGTCAACAATATCATCCCATGCTAAATTTCATCCATACTTCAGCATATTACCAAAACAAATGACTAGTTACATCACCAAAGACCTACAGTATCGGACCAATGGCATTGAGTCAGATGAGCATATATGAGATGTTTTCAGCAGGGGTATTCTGCTCACCCCTGCCATGCCATTCATCTGCTTCCTGGTGTGTTGACAGCCTGTGGGTGGGCTCTCACTGGTGAGGGAGATGTAGATAAAACCCAGCTGGAGAGATGACAAGCCAATCTCTTATCTCCTGTTAGGTTTGGCATTGACTTGAGGCCACCTTGAGGCTGTGGTATTTCTTACAGAAAAGTGGCACATTGGAATGCTCAAAATCTCATCAGCTCCACTATGATGAAGGATTATACGTGTTTTATGTACCAGCATTGTTTGTAGAATTTATTTGAAGTTGTTTTTTGTAATCTTTTTAAAGGGTTATTTTATCATATTGACCTGTTACACTGTAGGCTATGATGGGGCATAAGGAAGTGGTTTGACTTAATCAGGCGTCCTCCCAGGTGCCTGGCCAGGATAGTGACACCGAGCTGAGTCATTCAGCTCCACTTGTTACCATTCAGTTCATTTCCTGTCATCCTCCTTTCCTTTTCTTTTTCTGTTTTACCCTGCCTTCTTCTTGTCTGCTATGGGCATCTCTCGTTCTGTGGCTTGATGCTGCTGTTTTGTCTTGTGATTCAGGAAGGGTTTATATAAATTGAGCAAAAGATGATAATGTAAAAAAGAAATGGCACATGAAGGTCATTCCAAAGCCTCAGTGCCAGACAGGAAGTGTTATTCACCACATCCCGTCAACACAGCTGGCCCAAGCAGCGGATGCTTTAGTGCAACCAAGGCAACATGTGCTTTTTGTGTGATCACTGACCACAGACTGTGTTTATTCACTCAGTCTGACGTCAATATTATTTCTACATTTATGAAGGGAATTTGTGTTCTTCCAGACCTGCTTGGTTATCATTGTTTAAAACCACATATACATATTTTATATTTGGATGACACATTATCATGTATATGTTTCTTTTATATAGCAAACAGTGATCTTAATTTTGATTTTAATATTAATTTACATTCCTTCACCTTTTGTAAAAGTAGTTCTGTTGCACTCACTCGCCCACTAATGATTCTCCTGCCAGATTAAAGCATTTATCTGTTAATAGAGGTGACAACGCCACCACATCAAATACATAGTCTGCTTTTGAACAAGGCTGTCATCAAACATCTGTCTAAATGCTGCTGTCATCTGGGTCTGACAGCATTCACTTCCTGTGAATACTTGATCAAGAGCCAGACGTTCTTCTCACCCAAGACACTGTATTTCTATTACGTCTCCCCCACCTTTTTACTGCAACACGCAAACTGGAGTCTCTATGTAGCTGCTACCCTTAATTAGCATCAGGGAGTTTAGTATCCATTTCTGAATACTTGTGAACTACATGGTGAGACAGAATTATGGCCTGCACTTATACATAAATGTATGTAATGCGTTTCAGTATGTTAAATTGTGAACATAAATAGACTGATCTGTTCCTTCAGATGGAAAGTGTAGAGATTTTTTTTTTGCCACGGGGTCATCCTAGTGGCTCTGCAATTTAATTTCCATGTTACTGAGAAAAGTTTCCATGCTGCACACGTGTCCGCTCAACTTCACAAGCTTAGTCTTCCAGCATTCCCAGTCGCTTTGGATACAGGATACACTTTTACTTTAAAGCTGCAGGACAACATCCAATACATCGCTACATGCTTATTCAGAGTTGCACAGCTGTCACATATTTTCTATCTACAGTTATCAAGTAACAAATCTTTTTACAGGGGGGGTAGGTTATTTTGCTTAGAGCAATGGGTCTGCCTGTTGTGCGCATTTCACCAAGCAGCAACAATGTGCTAAGTTCCTTCTTGTGCACAGTAACTTGTGTAACAGTAACCATTTTCAGAATAAAATATATTTTTAGCAGTGCAGTTTGTTCCTGGAACAATAACCCAAAACTTCTGTTTTTACTCAGGCAATGCTGAAAGATAAGTACACCTAAGTTCTGTTAACGGTATTTGTGTTACGGATCTATCGTGTGATAGACTGGTTCTACCAAACAGTTTCTGGCACCATGGTAGGGAAGGTGATATGTAGGGATGCGCTGATTGCGAAATTCTGGGCTGATACCGATGTTTATTTTAATTGTTGTTTATTCCCCCTTTTGTGCCAGGGAAACAAAGAAATCTTTTCTTATAGATAATTACTGATCTGTTCTAAAAGTCATTCAGCCCTTCAATAACACTATGGGGAAAAAAAAATATATATATATATATATATATATATATTTAAAAGTAACTGCTTCAAAAGTATTTTAGCCTGCTACACAACAAATACAAATAACCAACACAAAATTTTGCCAGCACAACATTGATGAGATGCAACAGATAAAGATCGGCAACTGCCATCGGTGAATGTCATCTTATTTGCCGACAGGCAGATTGCAGCCAACAAGGCAAATGTCGGCAGATTTTATCGGTGCATCCCATTGTGAGACGATAAAAATGTTGAACCATTTCAGGTTTTCTGAATTGGTCTGAGATTCAGATATTGTTTATGCTGAGGTAGCTATCCTGATCCCAGAAACAGACAATACCAACGGATTATTTTATTGTTTTGTCAATTGAAATTTCATTAAATTTACCCCAGTATATTACCATATATAGCAATACTTAAATATAAAATTACATATACCACATTTATTCATATTGCCCACCCCTATTAAGTGATCAGGGAGAAGATCCTCAAATTGAGGATCCAGGGTCAGGCCACTTTATTTACTAAAGTGTACTTGGGAAACACTGGGCCACAGCCAGACCCTTGGGTGCTGTTGTTAAGATGACCCTCTGCTGTTCACCTCTACCTCTAGAGGTGGATATGTGAAAAGAGAATGGCCCTACAGGGACAAAATTAAAGTAAAAATATCTCCACCATATCGAGCAGTCATTGGCAGTGCAAAGCATGAAGTTAGTTTTGTATCATATTTTGCAATTTTTTCCTAATTTCTATACAGAAAGCTGCCGTGAATATAGCCAAGTTAAGCTACGATGTAATTCCAGAGCTATGACATTTGATAATAAGACCTTTGCATCATGCAGTATAGCATGTTAAACTTTCAACACTGAGAGCCACAGCCCATGGATCATTTCTTTGTTCTCACTACTAATAGTTCAGCCTTCCAAAAATGTGGGGTGTTTCAGTAACAGTAAGGTTGTCTACAAAGAGTTCAAAATGGCCTCAAGCAGGACTACCGAGATAGACATGTTGCAAAGAGAGGAGCCATTGTTCTCTCGCCTTTTATGCTCTCATTCAAGAAAGTCTGGAGCATCGCAGATCTTCTTTATTAGGCCTTTTAATTTGAAGGCCGATGATGTGGTTGAAGCGGATATGGACTAGACAGATTATAGCCTCTTGGAAGATTACGTTAGTCTCTGAATCAGCAAGAATTTGGTAAATGAAATAACAGTGTTTAAAAGTTTACAGCATTACTGGCAATACTGACAGACTGTTTATGTGACATGCTGACAATGGAAAGGTTTGTTCTTCTTCCTTACATCCCTGCACTATGCCTGTTGGTGTAAATGTACTCAATCAATAACTGCAATGTGTCAAATAGTTTTTTAAGAGCCTGTGTTCAGATTTCTAACAGTTTATGTTCAAAGTGTATTCACTCTTCCCATTATTCAATTTCCCTGGCAGGTTAAAACTGTGCTGAATGTTGCCTTTTTATTGCAGGAAATCTAGATGTCTTCCAAGCATTGAGAATAACAATAATATCTCCTCATCAGGCTTTGGTGAATTAGAGAATGAGTCCATGAGGCAGTCAGTTGTGAAAAAAGTGAGAGTGCAGTTTGAGGGTTTGAATGTGACCTTTGACAGAGTATTGCATGTTCTGGCAGCATAAGTACTATAGTACATATTCAGAACTGATGAGTTCATAGACTGAAATTATAATTTTCTATTATTTTATGTGATCAGTGTGTTGTGTCCACAAATCATTAGCTATACGTCATTATACAATCTATATAGTACTAATGTGGCTTCTAACTGAAATGAACTCAGCAGGATATCCTTTACAATAACATACTTTAGAATAGTCTGGGGAAGTCACGTGGCGCTTGACTGTGCTCCGCCTTGGCCTGTAATCCTCTTGCCTGTAGAGCATGAATATTTGATGTTGGGTGCATGATGTAACTGGTATTTTGAAGAGACCTCTTTACTCTCTCCAGATGCCTTTTTCTTGTTTGAGTGGCTGTGATTACAGAGTAGATACAAGGTTTAGAGGAGACACAGAGACTGGGTGTGTCTGCACTCACCGTCAGACACATGGGAACAATTACAGTGTGTGGGGTATTGGCTCTCTCTGTCTGCCTGTGTCTTCGCTTATGCTGTCTCTCTTAAGGTGGTACTGTGTCAGTGCTGATGCATCTGACTCCATGCATGACTTGTTGTTTTGAGTTTAGTGCTTTGTTTTTTTTTGTTCTTTTCTGAATTCCTTCTTTGCCTTCTGCTGTATCTTAAGAAACTACAAAACTAAAGAATAAAGTTGACTGACTCACTTCTTTCCTTGTCTTGGTTTAGTAGACAAAAAGGGTTGATGACTCACCTTTCTGCCCACCTTTCTTTTCATTGTTTTTGAACTTTAGAATGCTGAGCTTTAGCAGTCATAGCCAATGAGATGTAATTTAAGTGTGACCATATCTGGCTTGATATTAGCCTGATCTTTGGCTTCCTGTATGCAGTATAAAACCTACCCCATTCATTTTTTTTTTACAACCAAATCCAAGACTTAGTTCTGATATGACCTCTTCAGTTGGTTTGAGTTTCTCCAGCTTTCTGAGATGGCATTAATACCAAAGGGCATGTCTGTCAGGTATGAAAGCTAAGAATGTTATTGGATTATTTGTTTTGTAGTCATACTCATATCTTTATTGGTTCCATCACAATGAACTGCATGTTAGCTGAGCTAATTTTTTCATGAGAGGAAAAATGATCAGAGGCACTTTTGAGGTGGTTGAGAAGGTTGAGTTAGTCAAACATCAATTAAGAATTAGATTTGAGATTCCGAAGAAAGTGACTTATTTTCCTGGTGTGCCTTAAGATTTGGGGCTTGTGAAGCTCATTAGAAGGTTTAAAAATTAGGTTAAAATGACATTATTCCGTGATTCTTCCTTGTATATAAGGTTATTGCACAAAATGGTCAAACTGAAACAAATACATATTTTGAATATGACGTTTTTAACGGGGTATGGCCCATTGGCACTAGTTTAGCGGCCTAGGAAACTGACCAATTGCATGCATTGTAAATCATCTTACGTGATTAAATCTGTGCGTCCAGATGAGCATTGCGAGTCAAGTCAGTGAGTGAGATATACACACACACACACATTTGGAAAAAAAAATGTCACATGGCGTGCTCTAAAAAAGTAGACAGCAACAACAGAGCTTTTAATCAAGAATTTAAAGACTTTTTTACTTGTTCAATCTTCCCACTGTCACAAGCAGTATGTCTCATATGTACGGAGACTGTGGCAATTTATTAGACACGGCAATGTGAAGAGCCACTGCGAGACAAAGCTTGGAGCATCTTTTGAGCAGGTTAACAAGGGGATGGATTTTGGGCATTTTGCTAACAAGGGGGGTGGCATCTCCCCTCATCCCCCCTCCTTAAATCACCTACTATCTGGAGCAAGAGTTAGTGAAGAAATAAAGAAAAGAAAAGCCAGTAGGGTTTTTCAGTACAGCTGAATATCATTTAGACATTCGTTTACCTGTAAAACTAAATATAAATGTAAAACTTGCTATAAAAAAAAACGCAGACTGTATAAAACATAGATGTAGTGTCCGTGACATCACCCATTTTCTGGTTTCTGAAGAGCTGTTGTGAAGCTCTATGGGGATTGACTCGCTTTTGGAGCCAGCCTCAAGTGGCCATTCGAGGAAACTGCAGATTTTGGCACTTGCGCGTTGGCTTCTTTTTATAGCCCTGGAGTTTGCCGCTTGGAAAAAAACGTCACATTTAATAGCAGTATCAGGGCAATAATGTATCACAGAACGAATAATCAAAAGGTCATATCAAAAATAATGTCGAGTGAGCAGATAAAATGCCAAACCCTACAACACACATCCTTCACCCAAGGTTTCATGACCAACACGTGTGTGATTAGATTCAAAAGTAGGTGGATCAAAGGAGGCCCATCAGTGATTTAATATTTTGGGATGAGTGGGATCACCAAACCAAATACAAAATCTGCCTTACTCATCAAAAATGTAGCCATTGACGGTAAACATACCCAAATAATTGTAGTGCTGCATATTAGGCTCGGGCAGTATTATGGTATACCAGGGTATTTAGAAATCCAGAAGGTATCATTTTAAAAGCTCTTCTTTCTGGTGGATTGATCATATTGGCTCTTAGATCGTTTATTTTCTGTGCGCTCAGTTCGGATTGGAGTGGGTGTGTTTTCTCAAAAGGTGCTCTGTATGGCTCTTCATAGCCTCTTTTAATAATTGCCACGGTCTTCCGGTGGGAAGAATAAACATGCAACTTTTCTCTTTTTAGAGCATGCCATGTGAAATTACTTTTCTCTGACTGGCTTATCTCTCTGTCTGTCTCTCATCTCGTCTTCATTATTCTATGGGCCATCAGTATTTAAATCCTGCAAGACTTGTCTAAGTAGGCTAATTGCATATTAGACGCTGCATTTTAGGCTAGACAATTTCAAACACACTACAGTGACTTCTATCACCAGCAGCTGTTTGTTTTGTTTTGTTTTTTACAAAAATACCGTCATATACCATGTACCCTGGTGAAAAGTCAGAGGTATGAAGGTATGAAAAACTAGATACTGCCCAAGCCTACTGCATATTCTAGACATGAGTCTCTCATATCAGTCCAGCTACAGAGATAGTTAACGTCAGAGGAATGAAAACATCCCTGGTTTAGATATTTGGGGAGCCAGTTTGTTTTGACCCTCTAATGCCTCTATGGAGCACATCCTTGACAAATATATCATTTAATAATCTTGACATTGAACAGAACATAGCCAGAAATGGAATTAATCCCTTTTGTGATAGCCCTGTCATAATAACCTACACATGGGCCAGCTCTTACTGCATCTGCCGACCTTTTTAATACTTAGCTATGTTGTTTTTCGGTTGGGAGCAGTAGATTTATACATCTGGTGTCACCTTGAACCCCCCACGGGATTGAAGGATAAGTAACTGCATGGCCTGTTTTGATAAGTGAATGTGGTTTGATGATGGGGAAACTATACAGCATACAATCACTACAGAGTGGTCTTCTTAGTTTTAGGAATGCTGATCTTCACTATCAGGTGTTTTGGCAAGGTTTTCAGATATGTGCATCAAATAATAAAGGTTTTAGTTTCAGGTTGTGATTTCATTAACACAGCATTCAACTGTGAGGAGAAACTCAACAGTAAACCTGTGACCCTGTTGGTGTCTTTGGTTGGAACACAAACTTTTCAGACCCTTCAGTAATAAAATAAACTGACCATTAATTCAAGAAGTTGTGTATCCCTTTAATTAATTCAGCCAAACTTTGGCTGCTTCAAAATGTAGTTGTTTAGATTGTTTATACAAAAGAACCGCGGTGTACATTTCTCTCTTCAGATAAAGCCAAAATTTAAACAAATGTCCAAACACTCCTCTCTCAAACATTCAAGTGAGTCATGTTTTTTTATTCCTAACCCTAAATCTTTTGGTTTAAAGTTTAATGTGGATTTACCTCAAGCACCATACAAGGATCCATAAGTGAAGACATTGTGTAGATCAGCTGTCAGAAAGGAGCGTTAGAGAAAGAGAGCGTTTGTTGGTCATAATGGCCAGGTGTCATTTTATTGACCTCAGCTGCATGGAAAATGGAGGAAATGCACAAAGACACACATATGCATAAATATGTATTTATTTATACATATATTTGTAAAAAACCATATACTGTAAGTGAAAGCACAACATTTCCTCTATAGTCATTAATAAAGGAGACAAATGATGTAACATAACCTACAGCTCAGTGTAACAGAGGGGGAAAGGCAAAGCGTGTTGAAGTCTTAAGACAGAATAATTGAGTTTTCAAGACAAAGAAAAGTGTGATCAAGATAAAGGGTGATCAACAGATATAAGGAACCACTGCTCTCTGGCCTTTGAAAATTATGGAAACAGAAATGTTCCACTATGTCAGAGGTGCCTTGCTGCTAACAGCCCCGTCGCTGCAGCAGCATATGAAGTAAAGGGGGAAAAAACCATACCATCTGCTCAGGACATTCCTAATCATTGACAGGCCTTTCTTTATTGGCCCGAATTCCTTGTAGGAACTGCTTATTTTGTAAAAATGTGAACCCTTCTTCTCCAGCCTCAGCTATCCTTGTTGTGTGTAATTTGAAGTGTGTGTTTATGTGTGAGTGTAAAAGTTTTGTGTCCTAATAAGTTTGAATTAAATGGGGTGTTTCAGATGGAATTGCTGGATAAATTTCCAGTGGAAGGAGGCCAGAAAGACCCCAAGCGCAGAATCATTCCATTCCTACCAGGTAAGCGTTAAACACACAATGTCCCCCAAGGCCATTCACACACATACACATAGCACGCACACAACTGGGACTTGCTGGGAATGAACGGAGGGAGAACTATTTTGATATTCACTTAATTAATATCAAGAAAAATACCAAACATTTGCTGGTTCAAGCTTTTGAGATTTGAGGATTTGCTGTCTTCTCCCATTTATACCTGTTTGGGGTTTGGCCAGTTGTTTGGACAAATCAAGGAAACTGAAATGTTCATCTTAATGAAATTGTGATGGGCATAGTTCATTATTTTCTGAAATGTTATAGACTAAAAGATTAATCAAAAAAAAAAAAAACGTACGATGGAAATATTTGTTAGCGACAGCCCTATTTATGATAAGATGTACATATCAATACAAAAATAACTGAACCTATCACTTTAATCACACTGTATTTCCCCCTTGCTGTATTGCCGTGTCTTCATCTCATTCCCGCTCCCTTTGACTTCTCCACTGCAAATGTTTGCACGCATTGGGTTAAAATGGGGACAACAATGACTCACTGATAGGCTGTGAATGAAAGCAGAGTAGTTTGCACACAAACGAACCAGCCTGAACAATCGGCTGCAATGATTGGTCATAACCTCACTGTTTCTGTGAACCAAGAAATATGTTTTTCCATCTACTCTTTCAACATTCAGCTGCTCTAATATAACCATATTAGACAATCATATAGAATTAGTGTTGAAACCTTTGGGTGAAACATTAAATATTTGCAAATTTGCCAGAAGAATAATCTACCCGTAATCATAAAACTGAAAGGTTACAATGCATAACATTCATTAAATGTGTTGGCAGTCTTTGGCTTAGCTGCTCCGTTGTCCTGCCTGAATCGTCATCTTGTGTAAAACCTGACTTTTTACAAAAGTACAAGTGGCAACAAAGTTTATTTGGAATAAGGGCTTTGGGTGCGCTCGACTAACATTTGAAATAGTTTGAGATTGAGATCCTGCTGAAAGTAATCCTTTTATGAGACTTTGCAAGAAAGCCTCACCCAAAGACCCCACCCACATCTCCCCTACCAGGCTTGGGAAGAGTGGGGGATTGGATTTTCTTTGTGGCCTTGCAGGTCTGGAACCCATTGAGAGAATACACACAAAAAAACATACACACTCTCAGTGCTCTGAGCAGGAGGAGGGGAAAAGAGATAGAGAAACACTGCTTTTCATGCTGCTATCCCAGTATACAGTCAGACAAAGCAGTCAGACCACGAAACATTTAATGAATTCTCATCTACATTAAACTGTGTCTACTTCCTTCCTGCTTTTACCTTTAGATTTCCATTCAGTTGTCTGTCTACTAACCATGAAGGATCTTATCCTTCTCGATTCCTGTCTTCCAGTGAAGCTCTGAGTGTTGGTAGAGGCTTTCACTCCTGAAGGCACTGTGGAGCTGCTTAGGCACCAAAAGAGTGGACTCTACATGGAACCCTGTAGGAATGCCACTGTGGAACTTGCTTTTGTGGCACAATGTTGGGGATAATGTTTGTGGTCAGTGACTGCATACATTTTGGTTTAAGAGAATAACCATTGCTAGTCCCAGATCAGGTCATACACCTCTCTGAGATGGATTCCAAGCTAACGTTTGCCTGATTTGGAGAAGAATTTTCCTGGCAGCCAAAAAAACTTTACAGTTACAGAGCAAAAGTCTGGACTTGGGCTGAGACCAACCTAACAAGGCACGGAAGTGGTTTTCCCTTCTCGGTTTGGTTTGTTCAAGGCCCCAAGCTGTTTTAACTTCTTTACATCAGCAAAGTGGCTTGTCTGCATGTGTGCATAGTGCAGAATTTCTGCTGTGCTTTTTGCCAGATGTACACACCAAAACCTTGGCTGCTGCAATTTGTTCTTAATCCATCCTTTTACCTTCTAAGAGGAAGTTCCAAAAATTCCAAAACATGGCCATTTGAACCCCATACCTTTTTAAACCCCATAGTTTTTTTTCATGCAAGAGGTCGACTCAATTACATGGTATATGCAGAGTATCTATAGGGCATTTGTTGTCTGAATACCCGTCCTGGTAAATTCCTTTGACGGTTTCATAGATGACATTTATATAAAAGTGATACATTTGATCCGTTTACCCTAGACCCCTGAGCCATTGCTCTTTAAAGCAGTGTCAGAAGGTCAGCCTTTGAAAAAGAGCTGATATGCTCTTTACCAATTACCTAAAGTTGGGGTTGTTACTATGAGTCATAACCCGAAGATGGAATGTGGGTCTGTTTCTTTAGGGCCCCTGCATGATAAAAGAGGTGATATTATTTTGTGAACTTGGATCCCAGAAGTAGAATATGTATTTGGGTTGACTCCCCCCCCTCCCTTTCCTCTTGATGATAGATGTACAGTACATACTTTTTTCAGCTACTCATTGGCTGGGGCTTTCTCTGCCTGCCACAGTAGGAGGCACAGTATGTTGGGCAGGTCAAAAATATTTCTGTGGATCTGAATAACATATTCCCCAGTCAGTCCTCTATGAAGCTACAGTTACAATGACCTTGTTGCGTATGCCTCATTCATATCACGTACATCTCTTGTCTGCAAGGGAAAGTAATCACTGCTCTTTTCTACTTGAATGTGGAGTTCCAGTAGCAGACTTGTCTTTTATGGAAGCTAATGAAGTTGTGTTTGCCCTTAGTCAGCAACTTAACTAAGAACACAGTAGTTCCAATACACACAGCTAATCTTTTCATGCTTTAACTTAGTAGCTCCTCATGCATTGTTGCAGTGTTATGTAGAACCTTTTGGGGAAAGTCATTTGAGACCAAACCCAAGTCTCAAGTCTTACAACAAGGCTTATGTCAAGTTTCAACTCTTGTACTAGCAAGTCTTTGGTCATTTGAGAAAAATCCAAGTTAATTGTGAAGTTTTGTTTAACTTCAAGTTTCATGTCAAGTCTCACTGTTTAAAGAACTTGACAATTGACTTGGATTTGTCTCGCATTATTTGAGACTTGTCCAGAAGTAGTAGTCCCAGTTAAGTCTGATGTTTTGTAATAGCAAGTTTCAAGTATTATAGTAGCAACTCTCAATTTATGTCCAAAATGTTTTGAGTCAAGTCATGTTTGTAATAGCAAGTTTCATGTCAAGTCATTTGAGACAAGACCAAGTCAAACCACAAGTTAAGCAAATTGCAAGTATTTCGGATGTCTGAATGCTAACCCAAAAAATGACAGGATTGTTTTATTACTTTCCCTTCAAATCTGTATTAATAACATAGCGTAGCAATGTCTTTTCAATGTATAGGCCTGATAATTCAATATTCAAAGTATGTGCCGGTCCTATTTATTTTTCCGCCTGGATTTTTACAAGGTCAAAATTCAAAACTTGAATGTTTTTGTTTCCAAGTCTTAAGTCAAGTTTTTAGGGAGACACGAATCAGAGCAGTCGAGTATTTTGATAATTCGAATCCTCAGTTTTGTGACTTAAAGTCCCCCCCCAAACACGTTAAAAATACTCTTCTATGATTAATATTTTGTTTAACGTGGTTATCCCAGATAAAATGTTTTAAAAACTGTGAAAAGGGGTGGGAAGCACATCTACTCTTTCTCCCTCATTGAGAAATTCTGGATCTCTGAATACCCCGCCCACCACTGCTGCAAGTTAGGTCGACCTGTGCCGGTGAGAGCATGGTTATGGGTAAGAGACATACTTCCATGATGAGAGAGCGGTGCACGTCGAGATGGCTAGAGTTAGAGGAAACATCGGAGAGGTTCAGCCATACAAGTTTGAGCCTCAGTAAGACCCAGATGACGAGTCTATTGTGCACCAATAGATTAGCAGACGTATCAGAATGGTAAGGGTAGTTTGCATCTTTTATTTGTCATGTTAGCTGGTAACTGGCAGTGGCTGATACAGCCTCAGTGGTTGTGAAACATACAATAATATCTGCTACGATGTTACAGTGTGTTCACATTGTTGTTACGTAATGTTAGTATATAGTGGAAGGAAGGTCCAGGGTCCAGCATCCAAACACTGCACACTCTACCATGTTTGCTGTCAAAACTTTCACTATGCTAACGTTTGAAACTCAGGTTTTAGGAAAGTGTATCAATATCGCCCCCTTCAGTTGAGGAATGTGAAAATACCTCTCTAGTGACAAACTTTGCACACATAAGAAAAAAACATTTCTGAGTGGAAGGGTACTTTAAGTCTGACTAGAGTCCCTGTTTTAAGTCTATGGATTTGGTTTTATGTAAAAGTTTTAGCTACTTAAAATCCCTCTGAAGAACCTAAATAGGGTGGAAAAAAACAGGAGGAATTCATGTGTGGTCAGTCCAGTGATTAAGGGGTGAGTGCTGAGAACAGCTGCCTGTGTGAGGTGTGTAACAATGACCCTATCTGTGTTCCCATCTCTATCTGTTTCTTCTCTCCATCTACCTCCATCACTCTCCCCAGGAAACATAAGTTGTTGTCAATGCTGGCTCTGAGATTTGCCGTAAAGTCTAGCCTGCCTCAGCTCCAAGGCACCAGCTTTCCTTCCCTCCCTCCCCAAACAAGCCATTTTCCCGGCTGCATCCATGAGCTGCTCTGCATACAGAGTGGGCAGTGTTGAGTCAGTGCTTCTCTCCTGACCCCTGAGAGCTTTGGAAAACCGTCAAGAAAGCTTTCTGTTTGAGGAGTGACGAGGTGAGAGAGAGAGAGCGAGAGAGAGAAATACTGTAGGCGTCCAGGGGTTGACTTCTTCTTAGTTTTCATGAGCTGTCCAGACAGTGGGTCCTTTCGGCTGCACTGGCAAGACATTGGCCAACACCTTTGGAGATTTCAAATGTCTTTTCTCATTCTTCATCTAGTTAATCTCCTTTTTAATAGTCTCCCTCTTGCAGTACTATAATGTTCTCCTCTGCACAAATGTGGAAAGAAATTAGGCTGGTCAGGCCATGCACACTTTCGACATTTCCTACCGATAAACAAAGTCATCAGGATTCATCATGTAGGGACCTTGAATATTGGCACCAGATTTCATGGCAATCCATCAAATAGTTGTCAACACTTTACACTCAAATTTCAAAATTTTCAGCCTCATGGCGGTGTGAGAGGAGAACTCAGGGGATCATCTGAGTTGGTCCCTCTGGGGACCATGAATGACTGTACAAAATCCATCCAATAGTTATATAGATATTTTCTCTGCCATGGCTAATGTAAATAGAAGTTCCAAAACAAAAGCCACAAGAACGGGGCGGCCGTGGCTTGGTGGCAGAACGGTTGCCTCCCAATCGGAAGGTTGGCGGTTCGATCCCCCAGCCATGCGCCGAAGCATCCTTGAGCAAGATACTGAACCCCAAAATGCTCCCGAAGCTGCGTCTTCGGTTTGTGAATGTTCTCATATGTAAGTCGCTTTGGATAAAAGCGTCTGCTAAATGACTAAATGTAAATGTAAATGTAGAACGGGGGCTAAAGGTATACTTATTATTTTAAAGATCAGATTTTTCTCACAAAAATGACCTGTCTATTCACAATATTAGCTCAGATGAGCAGCCGGATGTAGTTTTTGCTTTAGATATATTAATCTCCAAAATTGGGTTTCTTTATTCCCTGACAGCGTATATGGTCTGGCTCTTTGATATTATAGTAGGCTACACTCTCTTATCTTTAGTCACTGTAAAGAGGAAGTGTAATGAATATGAATTCCTTTGTTTTTTTTGTAAGTGTCAGGATTTTTGGGGCCAATAGCTGGAAATGTGTGCAATGTATTTCTATTTCTAGTAGGTTATTTCTTATTTCACCATTTCAATCCCTCCTTTCCCTTTAGCCCCCCCCCCCCCCCCCCCCCCCCCCCCCCCCCCCCCCTCCCCTCCT
>CM022491.1:3998125-4072242 GCA_011952105.1 Coreoperca whiteheadi | reverse complement strand
CCTTTTGCCCCCCCCCCCCCCCACACACACACACGGACACCTCTGCACACAGAGACCTTGTAGAGACCACCGATCAAAGTATTAAGAACGAATTTCGGCCAATAACGATCAGTGGGGAATCAATCGAATATCCCTTCGTTTTTTTGTCTTTTTCATGAACCTGAGTCAACTAGTAGGTTGCCGTCAGAGATGGGATGTTTGGGTAGAGTACAGAGGTGGCCTTTTGGCACGTTGGGTTTTTGTGGTTATTGTGTAAAATGTGTGAGATCTGACGTCTTTTGAAGAGGTCACCACACATATATCCACTCAGGAGTCTGCCCCCTCTTTACACATTCTCTTTTTTTTCTTGTTTTTTTCCTTTCCTTTTTTTCCCCCTTTATGTATCCTTATTTTCTTTACTCTTGATTCCCCAGGACGAGCAGTAAAAAATGGGCATATGTATTCATAATCAGACACTGTGATTTTCACAAACCTCTGTGTGCCTGTATACATCTTTTCATCAGTATGTCATTCACCCCCTCAATCTCACAGACAAAAGACATTTGTGGTTTTGAGCTGTATCGGTCACGGAAGCGCAAAGACATTTTCCGTAACGTGTGAAACGGTGGAGCTATGGAGGGGTTGACTGCTCAACGGCGATCTCCTGTGAGATGGATTCATGTTTCAGCTTAAAGCACGTCTGCTTGAAGTATTCTTTAAAAAAATACCATAACCCTTTGATGCAGTAACTTCTCCAAACATGTCCCCTTTTGTGTTCAGGATCTTGTTACAGCCTGGACTTCCTGCCTAGTTTATGTGTTTGCATTAGAGCAGTCTCAGTGAATTTATTGGAGAAACTTTAGGAGCTAAAATGAGGAAATAGATTCTTGCTCTGAAATTTCCTGCATACCTTTTTATATTTAGAGTGTTTTAAGAGGCCTATTTTTAGGCTTTTCTTGTTATTGTTATGGCGACCCAACTTGTCTGTGCCTGTGGTTATTTGTGCCTGGAGATAAGAGCAGGGGAGTAGCATTTTAACTGTCGCGCAGACATAATTTGCTTTATCAAAATCATTTATTCATGACTTGGAAAGGCCAGCTTTTCACCTAGCTCTTTACCCACCTCATTGTGCTGTCAGTGTTATTGATGACGTGACTGTATTGTGTCTGCATGCTAATTCACTAACCATGTTTTGTAATAGCCCCTGTGTCCTCATTGTCCTTCAGTGGACCCCTAACTTTTTAAAGTTGCATTTGACAACAGCATTATCCAAATGAAAAAGCAATTGACGGTTTTTATTTGGTAATATTGCTTTTATTTATGTAACCGACAACTAGGTGCTGATTTAAATATATTATATAAATTTGCTGTGGAACACTGCTAGCAACAACGACTATCTCATTTCCTGTTCTGTTGTGATGTTGTGTTTGAAAATAAAAATTTGGCATCATACACATGCGCATCTACTGTATACGCACATTTTAACTGTTTATATGGAAGACTGAAAGTTATTTTAAGTTTGGCTTTTCTGACTTTTCTAAATCTGTTTTTCCTACTTTGTTACAGGGAAGATCCTGTTTAGGAGGAGCCATATCAGAGATGTGGCCATGAAAAGGCTAAGGCCCATCAATGAGTACTGCAGGGTGAGTATGCTGACCAATATGTTACTTTAACCTGAAAATCTGTGATGATCATATTTTTTTGCAGTTCATGAAAGCTCCGCTGACCAGTGAGCATTTACATCCTCAGCACAAAGTACTAAAATCAAAGTAGAAAGTACAGTGGTCAGGGGAAAAGAAAAACAAGCACCCCACCCACGTTGTATCAACTTAGTCATGAACAGGAAAATAATCTTTTCATGCCCTTTGTGTATGTATATGAGCAACACGAGTCGTTGTTTCTTTCAGCACGTTCAGGATTACGCCGGGGCGGAAGCGCCGCGAAGCCCCGAAGCGCTGCGCACTACCTTTTGGCGCCCATGTTAACCAATTGGGCTGTTCAGCCTCATGAAACCATCACTGTACATGTCATGGTTTGTGAATTTTTAAACAAACAATGTTATGACATCTCTAATGTCACGAAATTTGTAAGCCAATACCTTTAAGATATTCCACCTGTCCAACAGACAGACACTGTAGGTGTTAAAAATTCAAACACGTGGCTATATTCATTAAAGTTAAGCTCATAGCCATATTGCAAGATTTGCATAACAACCACATTTCTAGGATTACATTGTTCTAAGAACAGCTGTATGAATAATGCACATTGCCCTTGTCTTTCAAATTGTCACTGTGTGGTGGGTGCCATGCTAAACTCCCTGGAGCAAGCCTTTTGTGACAGCAGGCGTCCACCTTGCTGAGGTATCCTAAAAGCTCCCCAGGTGCTCAGTAGCCGACTGTGACCTCTATGCTAAAGGAGACAAACAAAAGAATCTCTCTCAAGGGATCGACAGTGTATGAGCAAAAATCTGTCTCTGTGTCTTTTTAAATGTGGAGATGTCATTGTATCTCCTATATGCAGCCTAAACCCTCGTGATCCCTCCGGAGAAGAGAATTTATAAAGGCACTTTGTATGTTTCTGCTGTTAAGGTGCTCTCAGTGAAAGAAGAAAGACAGACTGGACTCCACTTTCGCAGAGTATAGAAATATGTTGATTTACCACTGGAAATACTGCAGCTCATTCCACCAGTTAAAACAGAGATAATGTAAAACCTGTGCATTATCCAGCCCATTACATTTTTTACCAAAGAGATTAATCACTTGGCCTCAAGAAAGGGAAAGAAATGCAACTCTACGTTCTCATGCTCCACTGTAGCAGAACTGCAACCATAAAAGTGCCAATAGCTGGGAACTAATTGCTATAATTTGACAGAAATGTAACCACAGCAACCTAAGTTAATACATTATGATTGGTGTTCAGCAAGAAGACAAAGTTGTGTTCCCCTGAAGTAAATTCAAAGCAATAGTTTAAAATTTTAAATGTTTCTAAATTCAGTTGCCAACTGTTTATCTGCAGTAACCAAGAAGTGAGTCTGTTTTGCAGCCAGGGCTCATTACTTTTTATGATCAGACATCTCCAAACAGATCTCTTGGCCATAAAGTCACATGACTGAGATGTGAAACAGTGCTCTGGTATTGAGAAATACCAGGCAACTGTTGTTGTATGTCATGTTGTGGTGGTAGCTGTCAGCAGACCGATGTGCCAAAGGCAATGAGCTTGCTGGTGCTGAGTTTGCAACAGTCAGCACATCCACCGCCGATAGGCTGTGTTTTTGTTAAATTTTACAGGCTTGCCTTAGGGCCTCTAAACCTTACACACCTCCTTGTGAAAAGCTGAAATTTGAGGATGTTTTCACAAGTTAGTTCTGACTTAGGACTTACTCATGCCTTCTTGTATTTTCAACTGTTATTTTATCACGGGACCACTTGAAACCATCTCTGTACAAATGATTTTCTGATATGGTGCAGATAGGCCTTTTGTCATTTCTTTCTTCCTGAATAAAAATAACAACTCACAAGGCCTCAGAGTGCAGAGAAGAGTCCTCATGTATGGTAAACAATGTTGAGGACTTGAGGGGCTGGTGACTGTACAGCTCTACTCCACCAAGTCCCGTCTGGGGTTAAAAGAATGTACAGCTGATCTAGGAAACATCTTTAACCACTTATATGAAAAATAAGAGTTTGAGGTAGAGTTGTTGGTTTGTGTGTGTGGGCGTGGATGTTTACGGGAATAGCGGAGCCACATCAGTGGTGTTGCTGCCGTCCAAGGTTTTATTGTGGAAATGTCTGAAAAGTTATAAAAACTGCATTTACCTGTTGTGGAGTTGAATAAATGTTGAGTGGAAATTAATACAGTCCTGTCGCACTGCTTTTAAATTCGAGCAGTGGGAAGTCACAATTCGCCAGCCACTGAGCCAAATGCTATCTCACACATTAACAGTGTCTGTCACACATAGTGATTTAACATCATTGAGCCCTATGATGGCATCATGGCAGGTCGGATCTCAGAAGGCAGTGTTTGCAGTGAATTCTGGGTATTACAGTAACTGCTGAAACAAATCTGAACTTGACTGCAAGCAAAATAATGGCATTTTCATCCACCCCCGCATGCAGCCAGGTTGACGAGGTGAAACTTCATGTTTTTCTTAGGGAAGAGCTGAGTCAGCCCTTCTGTTGCACAGCTGAAACTTTGACCTGACTCATATGGAATTTTCCTGGTTCTAAAGTCTTATGTTTTTATTCAAGTCAGGAAACCAAGAGAGAGAGAGAGAAACTGTTCACTAGAAAGGTCGCACAGCTTGATGAAATGCATCATATCAAAAAGTCTATTAAAGGTGGGGTATACGATTCTTTTTTTTTTTTGGCAAATTCAGCGAATATCTCCCCACTGTCTGTCTGTTCAGTGTGTGTGCTGAAAAACAAAATCCACTATCACGTCAGTGCACAGAAGAATGGAAGTACTAAGCAAGGCAAAACGCAAAAATGTAATACACTATAATACAGGTAACTACAAAGTGGGTATAAGTATAAATTTAAATAAGTAAGTGTAATGTACACAGTGGGTTTACTGTTTGAGGTTAATATTACAGTATAAAGTAATAGTGCATGAGCTGTCAAGTTGCGTGTAGCTTATTAACAATATATAATGGGACGGAGGATATTGTACAGCCGTACTAGAAGTATAAATAAGTATCACAAATTAAATTTAAGACAGGGTGTATTGCACAGTAGTTTAAGCACCGAATTTTCCCAAATTGTGTCCAGTATTGCAGAGCTGTTCATGATCGGTGTCCGGTTTAGTGACTTATGGTCATATCGACTAACACTTAGCGGGAGGAGTTATAGAGTTTGATGGCCACAGATAGGAATGACTTCCTGTGGCGCTCTGTCGTGCATTTGCTTCAAACAGTGGATATTTTCAAAATACATTCACAGGCAGTCCTTTTTTTTTTTTTCTAAAATTGAAAAAAATGTTGTGGATGATGCCTTTTGGAGATGTAACAAATGCAACCTCTTTAATCTCCTTTGCTGTTGATGTTGTTGTTGTTGAAGACTGAGGATCCCCGTTTGCTGTATGTGTCTACATGTGAAAAGTTTTTGTGCACAGATACAACACAGTCACACTGTAATGTACCTGATGGGAGTGCACAAGTAGATCTTTCATTTCCATTACCTATTTTTCCTTGGAGACAAATACATGTGTACGCACACGCCGCACACGCATGTAGGCCCACACAATTACGTTAATGCTGCCTGCTGTAAAGAAAACCCATAAAGTCCATTTGATGTAATGTACCCAGAGCCTCCCTGGGGAGAATTGTAATGAGCGGATCGGCCACAGGCTGACATGAGGACAGGAATAAATCCAAGGAGTGGATAGCCAGTACAGGATGCACTCTGACCTCAGGCACAGTGCAGCGTTCTGGGCTGCACGGACTAGAAATTTGGGGGGGGTCCTCCAGAGGTCACCAGTAAAGATTCTTAAATCAGCTACTTTAGTTTCGCTATTTCAAGATATGGTTTAAGCTACTATAAAAAGGGAGATTTCGAGGTCATGTTGATGCATATTAATCAAGCAATATTGTGCGTACCATGAATCAACAAACATGTAAGTGGGCACGCTCACCCTCTGTATGACTTTGTGGCTTATGCAAAACACTACTTACACTTTGTCTATGGCAGTAGTCCCTCTCCTTTACTTCAACACAGGCTGTTGGCATGGACTTATGGTCATAAGTGTGACAAAGCAAATGTGGCACATGGGACAAGGGCACCTTGGTTGGGTCTTTAGCTTCCATTCCATGTTCGTCGGCCCTAACGTTATATCAGTGTGTGTGAGCGGGAGACAGAGACTCTGCTCCCTTAAAGGACTGAAGTGAAACACTTAGGAGTATTACAATCAGAGGTAGAGGCTAGCTTGATGGATAGCATTGAGCTTTGCTTGCCAGCAAAAGGAGAAAGAGTGGCCTAGCTCCCTTAGCTGTAAGAGAGACAGTCACCACGGGGTCGTTGGCGACAGTTATTCTGGCTTCTGGTTTGGGGCATCAAGCTGTTGAGGTGATTATCTGTTTCACTGCTGCGCTTTAGTGGTTTGGTTAAAAGAGTAGGAGAAGCAGATAAAACAGACGAGAGAGAACAAAAAAAAAAAGGTCCATAAACCGAGACTGTGTGATAACATGACTAACCATGTGTGCGAGAGAGATCGCACCAATAAAGAGAAAGCTGAATGTGTTGTGTGTGAATGTTTGTCTTTCATCTCCGACCCTATTGTCTGGGCTCATCTCTCTGCTGCTAGTGATCCTCCACTGAGGCATAAGATTAGGGAGGAAGGTAGGCGGGACGGATCAATGAACTGAGCTCAGAATCAGAGAAGAGACGAGAACCAGCCGGCGGAATTGAAAAATACTGCAAAAGGAGAATGGAAAATTACTAATTTTACTTATTATTGATGTGCTTTTATTCTGAGGTTTTTGATCTTTATATTAAAATTGAACACCAGTTGGGGCAATAACAATAAATATGAGAACTAGATATATAATAGAAAGTAGAGGGCACATACGTCTGGCTAGGCTGCACAATCCTGCAATTGTGTTAGTTTTAAGAGAAAATATTTCTAATTTAATTTGGAATTGAGCAAAATGTCACTGGAGTCAGATTCATATTGTTGTAGTGCTGTCCATACACAACATGCTATCTCATATTTTGTTTAGCGATGTCATGTATGGGCCTATACTGAGGATTTGTCTTAAACAATGAATCTGTTGTTTGAAAAACTTCTGACAAATGAATATTAGATTAAATAAGTTGCTCCATGCCTTTTGTACACTGCAACATTTAAACCTGTACAGGAGGGTAGTCTGAAAATGCCCTTAGGCCGAATATAGTAATTGCTTCGTGGAGGCCAGGCACCCAATAAACACTATATTTAACCTCTGGTGATTGTGCTTGTCAGTTTGTGTGGTTATCTAAGTTCCCTGCTATCTTTTGTGCCTGCAGGCCCTCATTCAGTTACCTGTCTACATCTCCCAGTGTGAGGAGGTCAGAGTGTTTTTTGAGACCAGACCTGAAGACCTCAACCCACCCAAGGAGTAAGTACCACACATGGGCACACACACGCGGCCTCCTATTAGAAACCACCCCCAGGCTCACATACAATGGCAAAAACCCATCATTGTTCCACTGACTGATGTCATCTCATGTCACGTCCCGTCCCGCCAACATTTACTCCCAACCTGCCGGTAATGAGCATTCATTACACCCTCTAATGGATATGATTTCATACTGTTGTTGCACTACTTCCTGTTGGATATTTCAAGCTGAAAAACCCTTAATGGGTCGCTTTTTAAATGCTGAGTTAGCAATTAAGCAAGTAGCTACAGCTCAGTTCAGCCGCCAGGCTCCAGACAGCCGAGAATACATAGTTACTCTGAAGGTGTGCAGACCTGCTCTGTTGTGTCTTGTAAATCTCAGTCAACACATTAGAATCATATCCAGCGCTGACAGTTATCATGTGCCAAAACGAAGACATCAGCAGGCAATGAATGCCAGCGTCCAACACTCCCAAGCACGTGTTGACACGCACATAACACCACACACAGGCCTCGGTTACCAAAATGTTGTTAATAATGTTACCAGCACCTTCAGGGCAGTGGATGTTTCGGGTGTCTGGTTTCATAGAGACCATAATGTGGGGCTCACATTTTGACCCTGGAGATGGTTTTTACACCAACATCGGTCAGCTGAGTGATTAGTTTTAACCTCTCTGTCATCACACACACACGGATGTGTGGCACTGGGCATTGAGAAGTTGTGTCAGTCGGCAGGAAATTGAGTTGATAAGTCCTGTGATATGTCCCAGGAGTGCATGTAGGGCCAGCAGTAAGCTAGGGTGGGTTTTTTTAAAATGCAAGACCTTTTGTTGCAAAATCTGGGTCACAGAAGTGAGACTATTACTGTATCCCAATCCCTCACTACAAACTTAATACTATACTACACTGTGATTGATCATTTGAACCCAACATAACTGACATAACATGAATGTAACCTACTAGCAAAATGTTTTTAAAAGTGTTATTACTTAATTTGTTGTTTTCTCAAATGTTCCTTGAGCTGTCACCTCCATGTCACTTTAAGTTGTTTGTGTTGTGCATTGTGGGACAAAAGTGTCCACCAACACCACATTCAAAAATCTAGCAACTTAAGAACGCATGCTGCCATTTTCAAATATACGTTATTCATTTGTCAGCATGGATGCACTACATACTCAAAAGGATGGTTAGAACTAGGATATAAACTTTCATCCAATTTGAACACAGCTTTTATATTTGGTTGAAATTTTCTGAACGGTTCAAAATGTACTGTAGGTGCGCGAACCAGAACAGAGTCGGTTCCATGCTGGTGGAAAAGGCCTATGAGTGAGCAGCTGGGGGTTCCTGCTCAAGGACACATTGCTGTTATGGGGACTGAGTATGAGACAGGCACTTGCACCAGCCTGCCATATTGACACCTATAATGTGGATGGATTTAATGTCATTTTGGACTGTGCTGCTGTCTGTTGCAGTCAGGCGGTTTACTGAGTTTGCTGGATTGTTCTGGCCTGTGATAAGATAATCAGAATTGTGTCACTCAGAAGAGATTATTCTCTTATCCCAACATTTTCACTAGTGTGATAACCGTAACCCTCCGGAACTCTCATATTTGTATGTGATCAATGTACACAATATATATTCATACACACTTGGTCTTCTGTCCTCCCATCAGAGGAGGTTGCCAAGGACACATACCTCCTTACTCCTCATACAAAACCCCAGCATGTGTTGTGAGAGGCAGGAAAGAGACGGCGCATTCACTCGAGGTGGACGAATATAGGAAAGACCTTGGTTTGTCTTTATTGAAATTGGATTACTGCTTTCTGCTAGTGCAGCTGGTTGTTTGGCTGACTGACAACAGGGCTGGTGTACAGACACAGCAGCCACTGTGGGAGAAGATTTATCATGGCCTATAAATCTACTGCACTGAGAGGGACATCTTAGACTTTCTCCTTAAGAGCAGCAAAGTAAGAGGAGTGGAAAAGGAGTACTTAAATGTAAAGAGGAAGTACAGGGTCAGAGAACCAGAAAAGATGTGTGAGAAGTGAAGGAGTCTCCTGAAAAGAGGAAGTGTTGCAATAAGGATGTGGGAAAGGAAAAGGGGAATGTAAGGGAGATCATAGGGGAAGAAAATGGAATTAGATGGTGGCTCAAGATGAAATAAGAGCTGGATGGAAAAAATAAAGAGGAGCTCGTTTCCAACTCGGGCAGAAGGAGATGAACAGACGGGTTGAGGTGAAGTGGTGGGGACAGAGGGAGACAGATTAAGAGAGGAGGGATTTCATTATCATTCAAATCAGTAATGTACAAGTCCTCTGTGGTACGCCACCTGTTTACTGTAAGGTGTGGCTCCAGGTGCAGAAACTTAATAGCTTTTACTTGATAGCTTTTATTTTAATGGGTCTGCAAGAATCGGAGCCCAGATTGAATATATCCATATAATCTGTAGTAGAAGGTTTGATGGATGTTTCATCATTTGCCTCTGTTCTATAACAGCAAACCTGTAAGTGTGTTCTCACGATTCCTCTGTAGTTATAATGTGATATCCCGTTGATCATGTCAGTGGCCACCATGTGACTCAACCATGGTTGCCTGATGTGAATTTTCCCATGAAAGTTGAAATTGAAGTTGGCTCCAGTAATAATGTTTTTTTTCATAACCAGCCTCAGAGTAACACTAAATCTTTATTGGTCATTTGACTTGATACTCTAAACTAGTTACATTGAAATAATCACATTGGGCCAATGATCCAGGTCAGTGGTTATGTCCGGTTTATTACATGACTCAGGTTTAACCTCAGTTCAAAACAAGCAAACAAAGCATACACATACTGTACACACAGTTTCCTGCTCTATAATAATCCAGATCATTGGTATTGCTTTGGTTGGCTCGGCCAGGGATTTCTTTTTATAGTACATTAATGGGCACACTTATGGCTAAAGATTTATTGAGACTTAAGCCTCTGCAATTAACAGTTCTGCCGATCGAACAATGCTGTATATGGCTGAGAGCATTCATGTTGATGCAGGGAAACAAACGAGCAGTAGTTGCCAAGGAAAATGATCAAGGGAGATTAAGGAGTTAAGTAGACATGGAAGATGTGAGATGGAAAAAGGAAGGCCATAAAGTAAGAGAGTAATATTTAGATAACAAAGAGGGAGAGACGGCGCGAGTGAGAGAGTAAAATGCTGAGCATTAGCCACCACTGACTTTTTGGGGCATCTGGACATTGAATCAGCTCCTGACTGCTGCTGTGGAGTGATGGTCTATTTATCTGGCTAATGTCTAAACCAGACACAGCAGATGCTGTATTGAATTTAACATCAGGCTAAATTTCAGAGATCAGCTATCTTGAGGTTCTTTGTCCCTGTTGGAGAGAGAGAGAGGCTGAGAGACAGTCCTTTTCTCTGTGTCTGTAGCATATTAATAGATCTAACGGATAGCAATGATAATAGCAATTATTGTTCATTCTTTGCTGGAGAAAGTGTTGCGCTGTGGCACCATGACAAATTCAAAAATGCAATAAAGCAATTCAAAATATCATCAAATTAAATCATTTCAAAGTTTATTTAAAAAGCATCATTAGTGCCAGTTTGCCATGCAAAGTTTTCAGTTAATAACTGAAAACATCAATATTAACAGAGATAATAGTAGTATTATGAAATAAATAAAACCATCCATGAGATGATGTGAATTCTTATAAATATTGATGATGGTATTTGTACATCAGGAATATCTCCTTAGCTGATGTGATGATTTCCTCTCTTGAACAGGGAACCCATCGGAAAGAAGAAATCAGGTAAGACACAGCTTTATTTGTGTATTTGAAAAGAAAATTGGGTTAGGTGGCCTTGACTATGGTGTGTGATTTAGTCTTAAAATAAGTGCAGAGAAGAAATCAAACAGGTACTTTGCTGTTTTACTGCTTTTATGACTTGATTACCAACACACGTCTTCTACAATTCATCTGTAGTATAAAATGTAACATTATCGCCATCTAGTGGTCACATAGTTTTACACAGGTAAAAAAAGAAACATTCCACCAGCCCAAATGTTCTTGTTTCATTAACAAAGGCATGATCTGTCTATACTGGAGTTGACTATTATTGTACCGGCAACAAAGGAACCATCTTTGTTTCACTGATTCTTTTTATATTCTCTCTATCCTCTTGCATCCATGTAAGTTTTTTCAGTTTTCTTCTCCATTCATTTTCCTTTCCATCAGGGATTGTGGAGAGAGCGACTACTTTCCTAAAGCGAGGTAGTAAACACTTGGCCGTGCTGTGTGTGTGACCCAGCTGGTTGCTAGTGGCCTGTCCCCCCGCTCCTCCCCTGGCATGGGCAGGTGGGATGTGGCTCTGTAGAAGGCTTGGGGCTTGCATTGGTTCTGTAAAGACAGCATACGATATAGCTGGTGATTTTCAGACCCTGTGTGGCTTATTTCTTGGGTGTAACTAAGTACGTGGCGTTGGGACAGAGTAGAAAACACTGAAGATAATGGCAGGATTTTAACCATGCATCTAAATGAGGGATTGACTGTATACCGTAGATCGGTTATCAGGCAAAATCAGGGAGATCGAGGTCACGCAAACGATGCTTCAATGCAGAGCCCTAGAGGCAGAAATAATGTCACTGGTTGAGTTAGATGTGAATGGTTGAACCTTTTACTTGTGTGTGCGCTAAAATACATTAAACTAAACCCGGGAGAAAAGGCTTTAATATTATTATAAACTAGTGATTTAAAAGCTTGCTATTAGCAGGAATTCATTTCCATATTCCCAAAGTGTTTTGCCCTTACGTTAGCTAACTGAGGTTCTCTGCTTAAAATTAAACTCAGCCTGATATTAGTTCCAATCCAGTTCTGCTTTTGAGAAACTAATAAATTACTAATATTGAAATTTGTGATTGACAGAATTGAGAATCTATTGCAGATTAAAAAAAATAAAAAATCGGATTACTCACTTGCTCACTGAAGGATGTGCACGGGCGGGCAAGCTGTGGTATTTTAAGCTGTTTAAGAACCATACAATGAGAATTTACCACATATTATATTTCACATTAGATTTAAGTCTTTTGTCTGCTGAGACATGATTTCTGTCTACCTGTGCGTTATGAACCCATTTGTTGAAATGTGTTCATCAGCAACTTCAGTGATCGGCATGCTGTGTTGGATTTTACTGTCCTTTCACAGAGTGTTAATATTGCAACGCGCAATGCAGTGTGTCAGCCAAAAGGTATTTTGTTTTCAATTAATCTATCAGGGTTTATTCCATATATGTTTTTAAAGAACATCATTCGCAAGGAAAGAGGCATAGTGCTATGAGTTTATGCTACTGGTTGTATTGTGAGCCCTCATGTGTTAAAAGTTGATTTCTCTCAGGCTGGCTTGGTGCTAACATTGGTGGTGGGTCTTAGTGGTGCTGGTTTGTTTCGGTGTGGAAGTCACAGCCATGCTAATGATTGACTTAACCCTCTACCCTTTTTAAATCCCTACCTTTCACTCCCATTCTCTAAATCTCTTATTCCTCTGTCAGCTCGTTGTTTCCCTCACGCCATCGTGCCAATCATCTCCACTACCTCCTCTGCTTCATGTCTGGGTGAATCTCCATACTCTAGATAATCCTCCTCCCACTTAAACGTTTCACTCAAAAGCCCTAGCACAAATTCTTGAGCATGGAATTACAATTGGCATTTCATCATCATTGAGCTATTCACTTATTATAGCTCTACAGATGCATTCGAGCTGTTTTGTAAAGACCATGCTTAAATGGGCTCTTCAGTAATGTTCTTTAAAGTGCGTATGAAATCTGACATTTTAAAAGGTCATTCCCTTCAGTCAGCGAGATGCAAGACATTTTAAAGGTCAATATCTCTTGTGATTCCAAGTTAATGGACATTCCTTTATTATCACATTAACAAATATTGCCAAAGGTCCTCACTAAGGTAGAGGAGGATTTTTTATATTATTGAGATTTCATCCTTACCCAGTGTAACAACGAGCAGAAAGGGGGGGGAAAGAGCTAAATGAGCCTCTGTTCTGATTTGTTCCCCTTAACAGGAGATTCCACCTCAGCAGACCCACTCCTTCTCGACCAGTATGTGGCAGTAACAGACTATGAGAAGCAGGAGAGCTCCGAGATCAGCCTGCATGTGGGTCAGGTGGTGGAGGTCATTGAGAAAAATGAGTCTGGTAAGTTCTATACCTCATTCAGTATAGTCTTCCATTAGTTTCTCAAGTTTAAATTGTGCAAAGGTTGCTGGTATAAATCGAAAAACAGCTTCACTAAAGAAACAAAAAATGGCGGTAGACAAATACATCAGCGCACCAATGAGGAGATTGTAACATCCCTGATTCCCCCTAAAAAGGAGGATGTACGCAGTCCTGGACAGTCCAAATGAACAGTACACAAGCTAGGAATCAGCTATCAAGCCACCCAAGCTACCAAAAGAAAGATCAGAAAGTCAGCTAAAAGCCAGTACCAAGCATCCACAACCAGAACAAAACACAATTACAACCTAGGCAATTATACTCATAATGTCCAAAAACACACAAATATGCAAATCACAATTCCATGATTTCGCTATTTTCACCACTTCCAGCAATCCACACAAGCTTTACACCCTCTGAAAGGGCAGACTCTGCAGAAAACAAAGATATCAACCACGTTGCCATGCGATGAAATATCAGCGATCTACAGTCATAAACGTAACAAAAAATCATAATCGGCCAAAGGGCTGCTGCTTTCTGGATGTTTGACAGGCCACACAAAGACAGCAACAGACACATAAATGCAGGACCAGAGAGAGTCCCTGGCTGATTCTGAGCCAGATTATAAGCTCTAAATGACTCAAAAACAGTTGTATTTGATGGAATGAGTTACTATAATGATATATTAGTGAAATATAAATAGTTTTTACTGCCTCGTACCTAAAACAGCTCAATGGCACATCTGGATTCAAATCCCATATTTGCTGGTTCCGCCTGGAAATATCTGTGATAAACTGCTTAGGTTCACTTTTTTAGAATCAACCTTTGCTCAGTTACTTAGCAAATATTATTTTAATCATGCCTACAAAGTTTAGGCTTATTCCTTGATGTTTCTAATGTGTTTTCACTATAAATTGTGGGTTTTTTTAGGCGGAGGTAGAAATTTCAATTTTCTACTGCTTTCCAGATGCATATTATCTGACAGAGTATAGATACCTGAATCCCTACAATTCTATTGTAATCTCACAGGTCTTAGCTTTCATTTGAGACCAAGATTATGCATATAGCCTTTGTGGTTATTAAGATATACTCAATCTATTTTGGCATGTAATCTCGGAAAAATGGGCTTAGGGATGATCAGGTTTTAAATCAATACACGAAATGAACAAACAATGTAATCTTGCAATATTTCTCAATTGTTTTTGCGCATTTTCTTGAAAGTCATTTAAAATGTCTAGCTACCTTTTGGATGCAAACTCGACTTGTGTGTAGTCCTGACGGGATTATTTTAATTGTTTAGCTTACCTGTTAATTGAAAGAACACCTGTCTGTCATGCATTTCAACAATGAACTACCACAAATCCTTAAATTGAATAGAATTCGCTCAGGATATCCTGTATGTCCATGCGTTTTATATTCTGCTCATTTAGGGTGGTGGTTTGTGAGCTCAGATGATGCCCAGGGCTGGGTCCCTGCCACCTGCCTTGAGGCACAGGATGACCCCGATGACTTCAGTCTTCCAGGGGAAGAAGGTACATAAAGCTCTCCATCAGAGTGCTATTGTTTTGATTCAATATAACTGCAAGGAAAAGTTTAGGATGTGAAGAGGCCATTTAGCATTTACTGTCAAACTCAACTGTATGTGCAAGTTATGTATTCCCTTGGAATAATGAGAGCAAGAAGAAGTTAAACTGTACTTGTATGCAATTTTGGCAAATGTCTTGAGCTGTTGTCTTTCTGTTGCCTTCTAAAGTGCAACACACACCACGCGTAGCTCCACCTCATTTGGCATGCACCATTTGACTCCTGTAGCACACACCAGACACTCCATATAAATAGAGGAGGTCGAGGTTCGGTGATGTGCGGCTTCCGGGGAGCAAACTGCTACTTTTCAATGGGGGCGGGTGTTTTTATGCACTTTATATTTTGCCAGTGTGTGGTGCCCTGAAGAACAGCATTTCAAATATGTTTAAATACCTGAATTTTAGAGCACTCATTAATACAAATTTATGTAATTAATACATTAAAAGGTGATTCAGAAACATTAACGAATAGGTAAAACAATTTCCATCTGTGGCATGAATTGGGGAAGGTTCCATTTAAAAAAAAAAAAAAAAAAGCCAGATGTCGAGGTTACAAGAATGATTCTGTACAGCACGTTGTAGGAGCCCTACTAAGCAAAGAAGGGTACCCAGCCAATATGCAAATTATAGACCATATTTCAAGTTTTGGCAAGCCTAAGTAGTGAACATTTAGCTGGCTGCCCTGTGTTTGTTGGGCAGGACCGCGCTCAGAACCCTGGAATTAGACACATCTAAAATCCACCAACATTATCAGATGTTTAGAAATATATAATATAAAAACAGAAGGAAATAAATTAGCAAGTTGTCCCGTTACTTGTCAGTATCAGTTTTGCAGGTCTTCTAGTAATGAGAGATTTAATTAAATAGTGCCAAGACAAGACTCAGGTCCAACATTACCCCACAGATCCTAATCAATCATGACATATTTGGACTATTACGCAATAAATCATGCTCCCTTCTGTGGCATGCAGCATGGTACAGTAGTGTCCCCAGCACACTGGTAAGGACAGCACATGGGGTTTGAGACCGGAAAGGGAAGACAGTTTATCTAGAATGGATAGAACCTGTAATACCACGTTTTTAAAAATGTTAAGCCTAGAGGGATTATTTTTCAGTAAAACAGCACCAGGCCTGCCAGGACTAGAACTGTGATTTCTACTAGACCCACCAATACTGACAATGCTTTCATTTAGGATGAAAACATCCTCCAGATGGCTTATGTAATGTTCACTTCCTATTTTGCCCCACTTACTGTGCTGGGATGTCAGTGCCTCGGAGATTCTGGTCACTGCCAAGGCACATGGGTCGTCGCAGAACTTTAGGGGATCTATTCAGCACAGGCTTTGGGCAAGGTGGAGCGCACGCCTTTCTTCTCCCCCTATTCTAAATGTGTGTGCGCGTGCATACACAACTGTGTGCATGTTTGTCCAGGTGTATGCATGAAATGTTTTTTGCATGAGAGATCCAAGCATGGAAATTAAACCCTTGCATGCAAAGTCGTTGTGTATGTTTATCTGAAAAATATATATCACTTCAATTAACCAGCAACACTTGGTAAATCCATAGTATTACATATCATGTGTTTAATATATAAAAATCTGTTGTAGTACAGTAACAAGTTTGTCTTGTTTGTGATCAATATTTGTGGAGGATGTATGTGTGTATCTTACATCTTCTCACTCCACAAGATGCTGCTCAAGCCTTGCCTCATTTATCAGTTAGCTAATGTAAAACCAATGTACTTCTGTACAGTATCTCATCCTAAATCACATGGGGAGAGTGTCGTGATAGAGAAAGGATTTAGAACCTTTTCATTAAAACGTTGCAGACATTTTCACTGCACAACAAGAAGCTTAAACTATTTCATAAATGCAACACTACAGTCATCTTAGTATCAGATTGCAACTTTAACTTTGAAATGCTTCAAGCCATTGTATTCTAAATGTGCCACTGTGTGCTTTGTCTCCCAAGCTATTACCCTACATGTAAACCTATACAGATTGATCTTCAAAACAGACATTATGTTCTTATATTTAACAATATTGGCTTTTTCTGACACCAGAAGAGAAGTACTCCGTGATTTACCCGTACTCTGCCAGGGACAAAGATGAGATTGACCTGGAGAGAGGCATGATTGTCGAGGTGATTCAGAGGAACTTGGAGGGCTGGTGGAAGATCAGGTAATAAAATCAATGACATTAACTCTGGAAGAGTAAATATTATAAATTTAAAATAAATCTGTATTTACTAAAGACAGAAAGTGAATATATTTAAAAAAACATGAATTGATGTTTGACTGGGTAAACTAGCCAGTGTATTTACCTGAATCCACCGATTGTACATGTCTCCTCCTCTCAGGTACCAGGGCTGTGAGGGCTGGGCCCCTGCCTCCTACCTGAAGAAGACCGATATCCTGAGCCAAAAGCAGTCAGCAGGCGCTGCTACTCATGCCAGTACCAACGACCTAGATGGGGTTTCCAAACAGCAAAACAATGCAGCCAGAGAGAACAAGGACAACGGCCATAAAGAAAACAGACTCTCGTTTTTTTCGGACAACAAAAGTAAACTTTCACTCTTTATTTTGCTGTTGTAACACTTAATATATTTCAAAGCTGTCTATTTATGATGTAAAAATGTCAGGATATGTAAACCAACTCTAAAAAGTTAACAAAAACATACTTGTGCGTTACGTGATAGACCCTCTATCATTTGACAAGGTAGTGATTGGCTTTAGGCTGTAATCTTATTGCCCAGCCACAGGGATTGGGAAAACATTCAGTTCAAAGACAGTAGTGTCGAAAAATAATTTTAGCATATGATTTTACAACAAAACCACCACCTAGTGGGCATCTGGTGCCAAACTTTGCACAGAGCCTCAGTAGGGGTCCGGAAACTACTGGCCCAGGTTTTGCGTTAACTGGACAGAGCTATGTGGAGATGTTACATCCCTTCCCGTTTTGATTGCAACCCGCATGAAGTTTTTGCTTTATAACTTGTGCATTTTGTGGAGTATCAAAATTATGTTAGTAACTTTGGATCATGAGCATAGATTTTATGTGCAAGGTTTCGTGCAGAACAGGCTCACGGCCTAGGATTTCAAAAAAGTAGGTTCGCATATTTCATTATTTTGCAATGAATGCGCCACCTAGTGGCCGATTGGCACCAAAGTTTACACAGCGCCTCAGAGTGGCATAAGAAACTACTGAGCCAAGTTTCAATAGGTGCTGGGCACCATGATGCCTTGTATTCATGGTCCCCAGTGCCCTTGGCCTTGGACCCCTAATAAAAACCTAAATTCAAAATGTCTAAGAATGTTGTAGTGCACTACTGCTTTGCAAAAGTACAACTCATAAAAATGGATTACTTAGTCTTTTCCTTTCACAGAAGTGGGATCAAGACACAGACCTCCTCCACGCAGAGACCTTACCATTGTAAGAGATCCCGTTAACATGTCCATTTGACAAAGTGGAGATTCTGTTGTACTGGAAGATAGCTCTCCAAGTTTATCCATCAACCTAAACGCCGTGTTTCTCTCACATTCCACAGCCACGTGGTACAAACCTACCCAAGCCGCCCATTCCTCCTCAGGTTGAAGAAGAGTTCTACACCATTGCAGACTTCCAGACCACCATCCCTGATGGTATCAGCTTCCAAGCTGGAGTCAAAGTTGAGGTGGGTCAGGCACTTCCTGAAGTTGTATTGAAATAAAGAATATATAGTGAAAGATTGTAAATTTTGTCTACATGTATTCTGGTTTTTAATTTTAAAGTGATATAGTAAAATTAAATGACTCCTTTTTTACTTACTAGGTAATTGAGAAGAATGCAAGTGGTTGGTGGTACATCCAGATAGATGAAAAAGAGGGCTGGGCCCCTGCCACATTTATTGACAAGTACAAGAAGACCAGTAATGCCCTGCGACCTAATTTCCTTGCCCCTCTGCCCAATGAGATGGAAAAGCTGAGGCTGGAAGATGGTGGTTCTTCACATGTTGCAGGCACAGATGACAGCTGGTCCAAGCCTTTACCAGATGAGCCAACCACAGCCCCTGAGTCCTCTGCCTGGCCTAAGCTGAGAGATTGGAAGTCCAGTGCCAGCAAGGGGCCCCCTGGGCTTTTACCTCCAGCCCCAGCTGCCCCTCCAGTCGAGGAGAAGCCAGCTCTGCCACCTCGACGGGAGTCCATTAATAAGAGCTTTGAATTGGAGGTAGCAGAGAAACCGAGACCTGATCATTCTAAACCTTTGCCCCCAAAATCCCCAGCTCCTGGGGTCATCATGCCACTGGTGCCACCCAAGGCAGCCCCCTTCAAACAGGACAAGCCACCAGAGACCAAGAAAGATGATAAGAGCAAACCTCTTCCTCTTCGGAATGAGATGGGTCTTGAATGTGGCCACAAGATCTCTGCCAAAGAGGTGAAGAAGTTTAATCTGAAACCTGTACCTAAACAGCCACCAAAACCCAAATCAGAAGCGCAGGAGGAGAAACCAGAGGCAGCAGGCCCAGCAGCATTTATGAAGGCGAAGCCAGTGATCCGACCTAAACCTGTTCCAGCTGCCAAGCCAGATCCTCCGGCAGAGAACAAACTAGACATCACCAACCTGAGAAGCAAGCTGAGGCCGTCAAGACCTGCAGATCTCGGCTCTGTGTCAGCCGAGGTGAACCATCAGAATGACACCTCAGCAGCAGTCAACAGTTGCCAACCCAGTCCCCCCATACATATCCCTACTCTCAATAATGGTAAGCACTGTGATGAGCCAAAACTCCCCCCAAAACACATTAATGGTCACAGCCAGGAGAGCTCATCACCCCCTGCAAAACCAGCAGTGCCTCCCCACAAGGAACCACCGCAGAGACCCCCCACCATGGCTCCAAGGAGACCACCTCCTCCAAAGAAGGAGAGCCCATCCAGCCCGACCGAGCTCAAACCTCCACCTGCTCTAAAAGAAGCCCGGGACTTTCCCAAGGCCGCACCACCTCAACTCAGCAGACCCCCTCCCCCTAAACCCAAAGGGTTTGTTCCTGCACCTCCAAACAAAGAGAAAGAAGAGCCCAGAGTTAATAAAGTCCCGATTCCTCCCAAGCCCCAGTTGAAGAGTGAGAAGCCCAGCCCGCCCAAGGACAAGCTTCCACCTTTACTCAAGGAGCCCAGTAAGGATGAGCTGTATCTAGCTGTGGCGGACTTTGAAGGGGATGAAAACACATCCAGCTTCAAGGTGGGTACAGTGTTTGAGGTTCTGGAAAAAAACGGCAGCGGCTGGTGGTTCTGTAAAAATGTAGGCGAAGATGCTGAGGGCTGGATCCCCTCAAATTACCTGAGCAAGAAACCTTAGTGTGAATGGGCTCTCAAAACCATCGCCATATGAATAAATACACAAACCAAGCATTTAAATGAATAAAATATCACTACTTTGTAGCTTAATAGAATTTTTTATTTATAGGTACCTTTTTTGACACATTTGTTATGTTTCATTTTGATAAGAATATTCTACCTAAACTGAACCAGCAATAACACATGACCTTGTTGGGTCTTGTAATGTTTACTTTTTTTTTTTTAATTCTAAAAATTATGTGAAAACGTAGTTAAAAAGGCTAGACACTAGAACAGCAGTAAATGTATCTCCACCCATGCCTTCTATGATATTGTGCCTCTATATTATATGCAAAGTGCTTCAGAGCTTAATATACTGTATGCAACTGTAGACATAGTTCTTGTTGGAATCTTAAAAACCTTTTGACTAAATCATGAACCTACATCACAGGAGAATATACTAGATGTTCATATCCAGCCAGTCTTTCCCCAGCAGTAGACAAAATACGCTAAATCCCTTAGGCAAGAATGCACATGAACTCACTGGGGGAGTTCAGTGACTACATTTGGGCTCTCAAGCGCTATTAGCAATTATTAAGAGATGTCTTTGCCAAGTAGAAGTGCTGTTTGTTATACTAGAAACATGCATCTTAGTTTTTGTGCTATTGTAATGCATTTCTTTGTTGACTGTATAGTTAATATTGCAGTGACTTGTAACAGATGTGCACTTTGTCAGTCATTTTAGATGAGGTGAGTTTAAGGTTTGCACACTGAGGGAAGGGGAAAAATGCCATAGGTCATTTTATTTTAGTTATGAGCTATGTGTTTTTGTACTCACTGTATCAAAATATCCACCAATGGAAAGATGAGGCTAGAACATCTAAACTGAGAAGGTGAAAAGAAGCTGTGTCAAAGTATTTTAACCTAATCATGTTATCTCACAACCAGAAATAAGAATCCTGAACTTGCAGAGCACATCTGCATATCTGTACCAGATATCTGACCTAAGAAATTGGAGATCTACAGTGATTTGTGCAATTATTTACAGTATTTTAAGTGTGGTCTGTTCTCTTAACCGAAGTTTGGTGCTAAAATAAAATCAAAGTATGACCATTGTATAAAAATAATGTTTTACATTAATGCTTGACTGGTCTCAAGCATGGTCAGTATAGCAAATTATTTTTTATTGTACAGAAATGAGAGGCATATCTTAGCTGTTGTCACTTTTCTTTGATGGTCCATCAGTTAGGTCTTATTCTGTACTAAAGAAGGGGTTGGGAAGAAAGGAAGGAATTTAATAATTAGAATACTTGGGGGGGGGTGTGGCTCTGTCAAAAGATTTTTAAAAAAGTCGCTTAAGAATAGTATGTGAAACAACTGTCTGCTAAACTCACACTAAGTGGGCTAGAAATGATTGTTGGGTTTACTAATTAAATAAGCAAAATTGGAAAATAAAAATGTATTTCCATGGTTCAACACAATGACAAGGCTGCAAGCTATAACGCTGATGCTGTTCTGCTTCTAGTCGCTATGTTATTCCACCTTCCACCTATGTTTTATACAGAAAAAGTTACCAACTAGAAAGAAAATTAAGTCTTACATATACCTAAAATTGTATTGCTTAGGTATATTTTATGTTGACAAAAGGCAGGAAAAGTACAGTACAAGGCAAATGGGTTGATGGTGTCATCATTTCAGTATTATAATCTTATTTACTATGTGTTTTTCATTATGTTGAATCTCCTTTTGCTTAAGTCAATAAAAGTTTTAAGATTTTTCAGTTCAGCTGTTATACTGTGTCTGATTTGGTATTTTAAAAATCCCAAGACAAATGTTGGAATGTTTCTTGGTTATTTATCTGAAAAACTGGTAAAAGCTTAAGTATTTGGCTAATCCGTGTTTTTATATTCAAAAGGTACGCTGTAAAGCTTTAGTAGCATTATTGGGCTATGTTTTGTTTGCATCATGGTGGGATTCACATCCTCCCATTGGTTTCCCGCCTATTGATAGTTGGTGGGGATAACGAACAAATCGCCTCCTGATGAACCCACAAACTCTACCGTTTCCCTCAACTCTATAGTGTGTTTCGGTTTCCTGCCTGCAAATTTACTGTTTAGTGTCACCGCTCTCGTTTCTAGCAACAGCAGGCCGCTGCTTTCATGGATGCATCCACTTTTACATCCTGCCCAACATCAAGAAGCAGCGGCTAAAGAACCATGTTATTTCCCTCAGGAGTTGGAGACCAACACAGAGCTAAATTGCGAAAATTCTACCTAATGTTGCCCTCCTCAAGAAAAGGCGAACGTTAGCTGCATCAGCTTTTTAGATGAGGTCAGCATTGTGTTCATAGCTTGTTGCGCTGCCTCCAAGTGACCCAACAAACAAGTATGCAGGTTTAACTACATTTTGTGGTGACCCACCTTTGATAGAACAGCTCCAACATCAGCGCTCCTAGCGTTTTCTCAGGTCTCCTCTCTCACTGCGTTGGTCCAATTCTTGTTGAGGGAGCCAGTAACCTCTGCTACAGTGAATCATGAGAGCAAGCATGTGATTAGTTATGGCAATATACAGTAGAGCTGGGTAATGACAAAAGGTCAGATGGAACTTACTGTAATTTAGAGGTGATGTCCCGCTCTTCTTTCAGCGTAGTCCTTCACTTTCAGATGGAGAAAACTGGATTTTTTTTGTTTTGTTTTTAAAATAGGACTTTGCCTTTTATTCTTCAAATCTCATGGTATCAATTCAAACTGACTAAAAATCCTGGCCTTGATGTCAACATCACATTATGTTACAGTCTTCATAACCTGTGTGTTACTGCTGCTACTATTAGAAAGAGCCTACACAACAATCCAGTAATTATAAAATCTGCCTTTATTAAGAGTTATTTACAACGGCGGTTCCTTCTGATAGAGTTTCATTCACACTCACAACCCCTCCATACAAACAATGTCATGTAAACTGAGGAGGAGAAAAAGGCATAGATGGAGCCATTGAACACGACAGAAAAGAGAATTTTTACAACAAATTTCAATACCTTTGACAGAGTGTGGGAAAGGGAGAGGGAGATTAAGCTGTACCTGATTGCTGACCTGGTTCAATGTAAATCTGCAGGCCAGACTGCTCATCAAAATAAAAACTCAACAAGACAACGAGTTCCTCAGCTGCATCATTTGAAAAAATGAAACCCTAAACGAACTACTAAAAAAGGATGAACATGGAATCATTTTTAAGCAATGCTGTTTCTTTCAAAAAGGCTGATACATCTATTTTTGGAGTTAAACTCTTCATATTATTCCCCCTCTCAGTGCAAAGGAAGGCAAAGTTTAAGAAAAATAAAACATCTTTAAGCTTAGCAAAGACATACATGTAATATTGCACTTTGGTTAGCAGGCAGTGCGTTTACTGCACAGGGTATAACAATTATACACTTGATACATTTTTTTAAATTCAAATATAAATCCCCTATCTAACATCCATCAAAGAACAGTATTTTTCTTTGGCTTTGTTAGTTCCCATCCAGTGTGACCAATTTTACAGTAAAAAAAAAAAAAAAAAAATACAACAGAAAAACAAATGTCATAATAGCAACACTTTATGAATGACTATTAGTCCTCCCCATCTGTTAAAATCTCATTCCTAAATAATCATTTAAAAATAAACTATTCAATTCTGATCTGGATTTAGCCTCATCCCCCATTTCAAACAAGTTGGTAAATGATTAGATTTTGGGTATGTTTTTGGTCATGATATTTGGAAGACTGATAATGTGGGGTGAACAAAAAGTGCTTAGTTACTGGCTCACCAGCTTTCATACAAACAAACGCATGCAAAAAGAAATTCCCTCACCGGGTGCTTGGAGACCACAAACTACTTTGTCCCAACCAAACTTCTTTTTCCCCCCTTAATATTTACTCATTAAGACATCATTAGTTTGGCATCTTCAGCTTCACCCAAACTCACAGCCACTGTATCATATTACCCTCATGTTTCGCTGGTGAGCATTAAGAAGCGGACTTGAACAGGGAAAGGAAATTAAAACACTGTATGGGAGCAGATACTCTGTAACTGATTCATGTGAAGCACATGATGAGTTTTTAATTCACCAAATGCTAAAACACTTTTTTCAAAGAAAAACCCTAGAACATGAGTTAAAACATAAATATTCACTAAAACAATAAAGAAACCTAATAAGGGATAGGTGTGCTGCCCTTTTCAGGCAAAGCCAATTAAAACTGAGGCAGAAAGCATTTGTAATGCCTGTGGGTGTATGGTTATGTGCTGGTGCCAACAGTGGCCAGGAGACATTGTGCAATGTCACAGCGGCTGTTCTTATGTGGTAGAAGAGTCTTGGTAAGGCACAAACCTGGAGAGTTTGTTGGGAGAACTTGGGTTTAAGCAATCCGAACTCACACTCATCCTGAAGAAAGCCTCCTGGTCCCTTTTCTTCATGTTTAGCTCCTCTTCAATGGCCTAGGAGGGTTCGAGGAGAAGGGCGTAAACCAACATATGTATAAGATTACCTGAACAACCTTATATAGAGGGATGTAAACTTTATTTACACTTTTCTAATGCGATACCGGTGGAATTTTCCTTTCCCAAGATAGGAAATACCGATGAAGACGGTATGATGCATGCGGCACAAAAATGGACAATAAGAAACGAGTTTTAATTTTGGGGGGAAAGTGCTCTTTTGTGCTCAAGCTCTTGTATTAAGTTAAAGGAATAGTTTGACATTTTGGGGAACACGCTTATTCGCTGTCTTGCTCAGAGGATGAGATGACTAAAAGCACTCATCTCCGGAGCCAGAGGAGATTAGCTTAGCTTAGCATAGAGACAAGACTCCAGGAAGTCACTGCCCCTGGCCTCTTTTTGCGAAGAAACTGCTACAGCATGTAACCCACAACTTGTTGTTTTTACAGTTTACACAAAGAAGGGAACAATGCTCATTAGTGGGCTTTATAGGCGTAAAGCCACCCCCCGCCCCCCTTCATGCCAAGATAAGCTGATTGCCTCCTGTCCTGGCTCTCGTTTCACAAGTAAGAGAATGGTATTTCTCTTCTCATCTAATCTTAACTTAAGTCAAGGCTGCATATTTCTCAAAATGTTCAACTACTCCTTTAACTAGCTAGCTATTTTTGTTATAAGAGCTGTGTTTTTAGATGGCTCTTTTATATAAAAACACATGTAGAAAATTACTCAGGACTATCTCCTGTCCCAATGATATTGCAATGTGTTATACAAAACCAATTTCAAAGTCTACTTGCTTATCTACATGGCTCAGACACGCAAAACGTAAGTGTACATCATACATGTACTGAAATCATTCAAGTGCTTATGACGGGCTTAGAGTGACCAAACACGTACCGTCTTTCTGGGTTTCAGCTGATCCCGCCATTCCTTCAGCAGCTGGTTGTGTTGCTCATCCAGCTGCTTGAGCCTCTGAGTCTCATTCTCGATCAACAGGTGACATTTTTCATTCTGAAGCACAAAACGAGCTCTTGTCAACACGTGCAGGCCATTTTATTGGGCCCACTTAGGAGTCGTGACACAAACCAAAAGATCGACAGTGGCACGCAGGGTAGAAATGTGTAAAAGTTGAGAAAGCGTTCACCTGTAGCTGCTGCAGCTCTCGGATATTGCTCTCACACTCGCCAATCATCTCTCTCATGCAGTTCTCGTGTTTCTGCTGCTGATGCAGCCTCTCTGCCTTCTGCCGCTTCTCCTCCTGCTGAGAAAACTGAAGAGAGACACAAGGGAGTGCGTTACTAAATAAATAACTTGATGCTTCAATATGGAGTGAGAAAGCCCGTGCTACACCTACCTGTTTGATCTTCTCTCGGTCCTCTGAGGCGCTGCCCGATAAGTTGATGCGGAGGCTCTTCTTGAACATGGCCATGCGGGTCTTGGCCTCACTGCGCTGGATCTTAGGCAGCCGGTTCTTCTCCTGCTGCTGCCGAGCTTTCAGAATCTCAATCATTCGCTGATTGTAGCACTGCATCTGTTCCTGCTCCTGCAGCGACGCAGCAAAACGGACACGTTGTCACATCCGCTTGCCGTGTATGCAGGGAATATGAAAACTATACTCTGACAGTGCTGACGACCATGAAACAGCTAACAAGCACACAAATGGAAGTGCTGAAGAACACCGGCTAAATGCTGGATTGCTAATTTTGTTGGACCTGGAACAAAGACTTGTATATACATATTGTGGCAAGACGAGTTGCAATCCACTGATTTACCTTCTCATGTTTTTTGAGAAGTTGATGCCTCTGGAGGAAGTACTGGTCTTTCAGCTGCTGCTTCAATAACTGGTGTCTCTCGTAAAGGTTCTTCTCCTCCAAGTCCCATATCGTAGCTTCACGCTCTAATCAAAGCGAGGAGCGGACAGAAGAAATGGCCGAGAGTTAAACGTTACGTCAACACTGTACAACAAAAAGGTAAGATCATTTGATCAGGTGCCTGGCAGATACTGTACCTCGGATTAGTTGGTGTTTCTTGTTGAGGCATTCCCTCTCCATCTCCGCAATCTCTCGCTTGTTGTTGGAGAGGATTCTCCTCAGCGTGGCGTCCAGGTGGTTCTTCTGAGCGTCCAAGAATTTTTTCTCCTAAAACACAGAAGAGAGAGACATGAAGCGGGAGGGAAGGGACGGCTGAAGAGGAGCTACAACTGTGGTAGTCAAGTATTTACTATAATGCTTGATTGGACTAAGAGGTTAATGTGTAGGGGATATGCTCGCTTTTCAGCAATCTTTCATGAATTTATGTAAGAATTCTCAGTATTTTAAATGTTTCAAAACCAGTTAAGTATGCATGAAAATACCATCAGCCCAAATGACTGCTGACCAAACAACTTACGTCTTGTATCTTCTCTTCTTGGAAGGAATTCATCTTCTGCTTCAAGGATTCCTTACGCTGACCTCTGGGCAGCCTATCCACAGACTGTTTTACCTAAATATTTTAAAAAGAATATAACATCCTTTTATGACTTCAAGAAATTCAACTGGTGAGTCCCCCCCACCCCCCACCATCTTAAACGTACCTCCTTTTTCTTGTGTTTCATCTGATCCTGGAACTTGCCTAAGTCGCGTTCCTGATCTGCTTTGATGCGTTTGGTCTCTTCCTTGAGCTTAACATGGTGGTCTGCCTCCATCTTCTCAACACACTGCTTCTGGTGCTTCTCCAGGTTCTCCAGCTCCACATCGTAGTGCTTCTTCTTGGCCTGCGATGCACCAATAGGAAACAAGCACATTGTAAGCTTGGGTGAAAATAAAAACTTTTTTTTGTATCACGCCGCCTAAATGGAGCAACAACATCACTTATGATGAACACACTTTTCATAAGAGAGAATACTTTGACAACCTAAATGTGTATCAGAAATATCAAAAAAGAAATGTATTACAAGTTTGCCCTGCTCCTGCCAATCATCATGTGAATCAAAATAATTAAATACAATAAGAAAGGTAATTCAACAGCACCACAAACTACAGGCTCCGAACTAACCATTGAGTTAGAGCAACAACAAAGGCGGAATATCTTCACAGCTGTAGGATTTGTTGCATGGCTGTTGGCCTGCCTGTTGCTAGGTGTACCTAATAAAGTGGCAACTCAGTGTGTGTGTGTGTGTGTGTGTGTGTGTGTGTGTGGCTGACTCACATGCATCTCCTGGTCAAAGCGTTTCTGCATTTGTTCTCTCTGTGTTTCCAGTTTGTCGTTTAGAACAGCCTGAGCGCGGTGCTCTTCCTTCTGCAGCAAACGGAGGTCACGCAGCTCCTGACGTCTAAACACACACACCGAATTATTTTTAACATTATATATACACACAACTTTGGTATGTGATTTAACAACTTCTCAAAACACGTAAATACAGTTAATATTATTATTTAAGTTAATAGTGTTACTCTGTATTAATTCTTTTACAAAAAGGTACATGGGGAAATGTCGGAAATGTTCCTTATTCGCTCAGCCTCTGAAGGGGCATGTCGGTGTTTGATCGACAGCTAAACCGGCAGAGAAGTAAACAAACTTGCACTGGAAAGCTTCGTTCAGGTGCCGGTATTGAGTGTAGGTCAGCCAGGTTTTGGCAGCGCTCAGGGCCCAGAAAAAAATAGACTTGAAGTGTAAAAAAAATACACTTTGGGGCGCCATGAGGAGTAGTTTTTAAGCTGTTTAATGCGCTACAGCTGACCTTAGCCTGCAAACTGACATCAGCAGTGTGGATGTTTATTTTGTCATTTATTTAGCTAAGGTGCAACCCAGGATGAGTTTCCAAGCCGTTACACATGCAATGTCATATTCCTACCACTAGATGGCATGAGTAATGCACCAGTAACTCCTTAGGGCTTCATTGGCAGTGCAGTGAATAATTCATGTCACTGGACAATAAATATATAAAACTGTATGGATCCTTCTACTTGAATATCTAGACTCCCTGCATCAATTACAGATAAACTAATCTTCACCCAGATCTAAAAATGACTTGAGACATTGTATTTTTCTTTCAAACCATAGACTGTATAAAGAAACTGTTTCCTAAATTTGTCTTTTTCCATAACAGTTTGGATATTTGTGAACTCAAATCTCAAGGGGCTAAAAGCCAAAAGAGCAGGATGCCTGAAATAGTATGTAGAGTAAACGCAACATCCAACAGGCCACTTGTCGCTGTACAGACTTCACTCTGAGCCGAGGAATGAGCAGACAGAGTTCGTGGCCCTCAGTCACAGATAATAGAAACTGATTTTTCCAGGAAATAAAAGGAATAAACAAGAGCTTGGGACACAGAATGCACATATGTCCAACCTCGCTTATCTAGATAGTGATTGGATACAAGTTTGTACCTCAGGAATCTCATCTCCTCATCTTTCTTCTCATCGTCCCTGATGATCTTGGAGGTGGTCACGCTCACTTGTACGCCGTCAATAACAAACTTCCTGGTCCGCTTCAGAGTCTTACTCGAGAAGTCCTGAGAGGCGGAACAAAAGGTCACGAAAAAGGACGACATTAGATTAAGTCAGCCCTCAATTAAAAGACAAATCTTCATTTGCACTTGTGTCCATGCATCACTATATGTGTTTGAGAGTATACTGAGATTATGCTAGTAGTTGTTGTTCGTTCAGTAATTAAGAGACATTTTGGGGGAGGCAAAGCACATGGAGGTGGAAGTAAATAATGATGGACAGTTCAAGGATCAAATTGATGCAGCAGAACCAGTGATATCGTTTTTATTTCACGCATTTCTCTACCTTGTCAAAACCTGCCGCCTACGTTACCCACAATGCAACTCGACCGTCGATGGCAGGGGTGTGTAAATCTGGTTGGTTTTCACATTAGGACTTGCAGTCGACTGGATGAGAAACATGCAGCCTGTTCAACAATTTTCCTAGTTAGTGGAACAGTCACCTTCTGGAGATTCAAGGTTTAAACCAAACACGGGCAGACTATTTCTGATCATGGTCATACCAAGAACAGGCCGATGACCTTCTTCTTTGCTCCCAGATCAAAGTTGACCAAACTCAGTCTAATTTAGGGAGGTATGGGTAAGACAGTGCAGGCCAGTCCAACAATGTCTAGGGACGTCATACAATGTGACACATTCCATGTTTAATATGAGTCAGAGTGTGACGCCACCTTATAAATGAGTAGACAAAATTGTTGTGGCTAACAAAGCTGTGTCGTTGCATGGTTACATTTCCAGTGTCCCCTATCTAAATCAGCCTCTGCGGACAATATTTACAAGTCATGATATGGCAGTGTTTACTCTGCAAACACTGGCTATCTCAAACCTGGATGTCGTAATTTCCTGGTTTATAAATAGATCATATATAAAAAGGAGAGGAGGCAATTAGTTTATGCAAACTGTTGTCCACTCTGACAAAGCTTCTACAGCTGAGAAAAGAGACTGCACATACGAGTCCGTGTGAGGTTACTGCCACAGAGGAGTGTTACTGGAAGCTACTTTTGCACGGTTGATTCCCTATCTACACAACACAACTGATCCATTCACAATGGCAATAACCTTATGTGCTTGTGTTATTAAGTGCGCACTGACACTATAATCAGAGGACACGTGGGTCATTCTGAAGCTCAGCTGCGTTGTTTGCATTTGAGGCTCTACGTGACTGTGCTAACTTCCTATCACTCGTCATTCAGAAAATCTCACACACAAACACACACAGAGTACATGTACACGGATTAATTCATGAGCAAATGCGCGTGGACCCAGTGATGCTCTCAATCATACACACTTGTGCATTAACACACACACACACACACTCACATGTGTGAGTGTCCTCCTGTCCAAAACAACAAAACAAAGAAAGCCCATTCACTCTCACTGCAGGCCGCTGACCGAGTTGCCTGCTGAATAATCTGTTCTGGAAAAACTTAACATACCACAAACAGACAGTACTCCACGCACAGTCAATAGGATTTCAATCATGGTCAGTCCATAAGCCTCCAGAAGCAGCAGCGTGACAATGAGCTGCACAGAAACTTCCATAGACACTGGTGAATACTGAACTGTGCCCACACAAAGGGCACTGTTGGTCGTGATGAATGCAAAATGTTGCATATTTTGCTTCAGAAAGGCTTTGTGTCTAATGATAAAATGGTCTCTCTCTCTTCAGCTTCATAATGTCCCTTCCTCTCTGGGACCGTCGGGCTAAGCACAAATGTGGTGATTGTTAAGTGGTCTAGGGGTTATGGGAATTCTCCTGCGTTGGGCTGATAAACCAATTGGATTGTGTTGAAAAAGCATTTTCATTAGGTGTAAAAGAAAGCTTGTTTTGTTTTCGGGGAGATTGGTTTTCCCTTTTCACACTGGTATTTTAATATGCTAAAAGTGTTTGTCAATCATTCAGCTCAGATTCACCGAATAAATCGGTGTTCACCACAAACTATAACCAATTAAAAAGAAAAACGTAGGGTTTAAGAGCATTAACTAGTATCATTCTCCGTATCCTCCCTAAATGCAATGTGTAGCCCAATAGAAGACAGGCTCTCCTCTGTTTCAGATGGTTAACACCCACACCCCAAAACACAACACAATGCAGTTTCAGTTCCTCGGTCGGTGCCGAGAAATAGATTTTCCAAGGAGGGGTTTTCCTAAGGAGGCAGCTCCCTGCCTCTGTACCTCGTTAACACTTCAACACTGGTCTATTTCACTTTAAAAGACACATACTGCTGAAACACTTGAGTGAACATAAGATAGGTCTACATCAGCCTCTTCCCTGCATCAACAAACCATTACGTAAAGCCATTATCATTATGGTACTTCAAATACGAAGACAGAAGGTACATTCACACAAGACAGACCAGGCTGCTTACTACGTACGCTGAGTAACAAGCGCAACCTGCGTATTTCCTCAAGAAGAGAGTGCTGTGCTTCATGTTGACTCACCCTTGCAGACATTGAGATGTTCCCCTTGTGGATCGACATGTCCATGCTCTCTGATGCCAGGCTGCCTGTGTAAGAGCACCGCTTGTTGATAATCCCTCCATTGATATAAGGAGAGAGGGTCTCCGAGTTTTCTCCTGTCGATGTCCGCTCTGGGGTACCTTTGGTTGGGCTAACATTCGGCCCAGAACGGGGTGTGGGTACTGGGGTGGGAGCAGGAGAGGAAGCGGGAGTGGGTGTGGGACTTGAGCTTGGAGATGGCAAGCCTCCCTTAGCCACAACGCTCCTCTCCTCCTCGGTCACCTGGATCTTGGGCACCTCTGGGTCTGTTGAGTCTTTGATGATGTCAACATGTTCCTCAGATGCCTCGGGCTGGGGGAGAGACGGTGGCTGTTCTGTCTCTGGGGTCTCCACAGCAACCTTAAAATGAATTTTAGTATTATTATTATTACCATTACAATAGGAATATTCATCAATAGATACAGGAATAAAAAAAAACTTCAGAGGGCACCTTTTCCTCCTCCAATGTGGGGGTACTCTTCCCATCCTCAATGCCCGAATCTGAGCTGGAAGTCTTGGTTGAGGCCTCGCTCTCACATTTCTCAGACTCAAGATTGACGTCATCGGCCAGCTTGTCGCCCAACCCCTCCGAATGTTTGGAAGAGAGATTCTGCCGTGGTAGGGGAACAGGGACCACCATGACGGAGCCTGGATGTTCCTCTGTTGGTGTATCTGGCTCGGCCTCCTTCCTGGGTAACGGTATTAGTGGGGTTGGGGAGGGTGTGGTAGGGCTTGGGGTGTCCGGAGACTGGTCTCCTTCCAAACTGGTCTGACTGGTCTCGCAAGGCTCCTTGCCTGCAGACTTTAAGAATGAGGAGGAGGGAGAAGAGAGGTGTTGTTATGCACCGATGTGACAAAATATCTGATGTGTCTAGGCTTGAAGTCATTGGTGGTCACCCAAATGTTAAAGTCCAACTGAAATCACATTTAGTCTTCCCTGTTTGTAGTCAAAAATTATGTAAACATGTTTTTTAAAATGCATTGATAATAGTTTGTTTTTTTTATTTAAAAGAAGGAAAAAGGTGTTTGGGGAAATGCGGCAGGAGGGTTAGAGTGAAAGCAGCTGCCGATGTTAAACAGCTGGGAATGACAGACAACGTAAACAATCTTGTGCTGTAGCCTACATGTCATAGGCAGACAGCATGGTGTTAGTGGTACTGAAGAGTAAGTACCACACCGGCATGTCACCGGACCGAAGTGACATTTGCAGGTACATTTACATGCTGTTAAATGTGCTGCAGCTGAGCAGCGAATTAGCTGCCAAGCCTGCACGTTAGCAGTGCACTTTTCCCCAGTGAAAGTTTGTTTGGTGGCTCGCTCGCTCAACAGGCGAATGTGCAGGACAAGACGTGTTCATGTCTGTAAGTTAGATAAGAAGGAGACCTTAGCATGCAGTCATTCCTGCTTTTACTCTTGGACTGCTACTTCTCACTGTGGCTGAGATGGCTATCTAATCTGTAATAAGTACACTAATAATTGCAGCGGTGAAAAGCCTATGTAAATCATGGCTGACAACCAGGGACAGAGTGTTCCTAAATGGCATTGTTACCAAGAATTATGTGTGCTTTATTTTGCCAACTGCTCATCACGAATCAGTAGATTGTCCTGTTGTTTGTGCACACCAATGCATATTTAAAAAAATTTATTTACTCAACTTTTATTTAAACAAAAAGTTAAATGAATGACTTTCAAAGACATTTTTATTACCACATAAAATGCTTTTTAATACCCGTTTCATGGTCATACCGGCCAAAGTGTGAAAGACATCCATGAAAACAAGTAGGGATGATAAGGCCTAAAATTATTAAAGCCATGGCATGAAGCTATTAACATTTATATTACAATTTTAAGTATTTTCAACACCTCCAGATACCCCTGCGAAAGGAAGGTCTGACTGAGATTAAAATTTGCCAAGACAGAATAATAACATAATACTGTGTACAAAAATGCAACTGTAAAATCCTGAATAAAATTGCCAACAATAAACCATTAAAAAAGGTCACACTCCAGAAGCAGCCTAAAGACAACTTCAAAACACTTTAAAAATCATCAATCAAAAAATAAATTAATAACACTAACTAAATGATTGACTAATATACCCTAAAACGTTTGCAACCAGAAGGGAAAGTGTAGAGTTTCTGCAACAATTATGTTCACAGAAAGAGGCCATTTTTAATCAAATCTAATAAGGGCAGATTCCAGACACGTTTGTTAGACATGGGAATTCTATGGTCTGTAATTATAAACACCACTTTACGTGTTATTTCAAAAGTATGTGCACAGCTATTTATATATTGTTGCTATTCTGCTTCCTGAAGTACCTCTCCGCTATCTTTCACTAGAGGCAAACAATCCCATCAGACATCTTTATGGTCAGGTTCAGCCTTTCTAATGTCTCTGTCTGGGTGTGTACGATACATAGGAAGAGATAAATGGTCATGAATTGCTTGGCTGGCTTTCAGGGTCTTGTAACTGGATGTGTCAAAATGTTGCTGTGTGTTGCTCTGAATGCCCTTGCTGGAAGAGATGAGGAAACAGCTGTAATTATATCACAGTTAACTTAACAGGGGGATGAGAAATCTGAAGTTTGGACTCAGTCGACCATTTACAGTGAAAGTACTGTATGCACAGTAACATTTTGATATTTACATTAATATTTGCCTATAAATAGAGGTTTATCTTGCAACCCAAAAATCCAATAGCACCATGTTTGATTCACAAGATGTTTGGAAAAACTGCAGCAGTGACCGCTTAGCCAAGTTTCAAACTGCACTGTTGCTACACTGGAGCCAAGTTATTCACCTCAAGAAATTTGGAAGTCATCACACTAACTTGACATTAGGGGAGGAAGAGATAAATCGGCAAACATTCACGGAGAGAAAAACATCCATTTTCAACACACAATTAACACATTTGTCTGGTCAAAGCTTCCTGTTAGCAAGAGTATTTCTAGGCTGTGGGTCGCTGGTGTAGAGTGAACCGTCTATCTTTAGTTAAGGGTCACAGGATAACAACAGAACAATGTCCGACCTTAAATAATTTACTCCTATCAGGGCTTGAGAGGTGACCGCGTTTGTATAGAGGAGTGAGGCTGAAGGCAGCACCTATATTTAGGGTTTCAAGCCCTGAAGGGGGTTCTAGGTTTGTGGTGGTTTATTATTATTTGTTGTCTGCTGCAAATGCTCAAATTGCCGTGAGCTGGAATGAGCTAGAAATAAGAAACTTGGCCCAATAACTGGAAATGATGTGCATGTGCTTCCATAGAAATATGAGCCCAATCGGCCACATGGTGCTGTAATTAAGGCCCAAAAATGCAATTTTGAACAGGCCACGCCCCTCACACTAGAAGTCCAAATGACTTGAAATTTTCCACACAAGTCCAGCTCAATGCGCTCTAAAAAATAAAAAAAAAAGCCTCCTGGACCACTAAAGTCCGCCTAACTAGATTTTGTTTTCCAACACATTTTTGACATCTCCTCCTAAACTTGCTACCAAATTTTTGGTGGATTATCATTGGACGAGGCTTATCAAAAGTTGCATATAGCTTGTTGATATCTTATTCAGTTTTCAATATATAGACCAAGGAACTTCAAAGGCGCCGGGCTCAGCACATAAATAGACCAAAGTCAACAACCATTGGGCCAATCATCACAACTTGCAAGATATGTCACGTAAGTACCTGAAAATGTCAGTCAAATCGACCACTGGCGGAGCCACAGAGGCAAAAAACATGAATCAGAAATTGTTTGTTTTCGTTATTCTATTGATTAAAAAGCAAAAATGGGAAATTTCACTGCTTTTGACATATCCAGGCCACATTTGACCAGGTACAGATCCAAATCTTTAAACTTCCAGCAGCCTGTGTTGGCCCGAACCCCAGAATTACCTCTTGCGGCTAAATTTAATCATGTATGGGTGTGGGTGAGCGCCAGGATTCCGGTTTCTGTTCCTTTGTTTGTGCTGAGAACTCTGAACTGCACTCTCATACTATGTCACTTTCTAATCTTATGCCCTCTATGGATTTATGAATGGCTTCTGCAACTGACCTTCAGTCCTTTGGCAGGAAGATCTTGTTTACCAAAATAAAAATGCTGTTCAAAGGGGTGAACAAGGGGACAGTAAAGGCAGAACATGTGTGCTTTTTGGGGCACGTGTAGGTAGGTGCATGCCTTTGTGCGATTATGTTTGGTCTGGTGACTCTAAAACAAAACTCTTACAGTCCCATTATTGACCTTGTGAGTCCAAATCACATGTACTCTTACAACTCAACAGCTTAAAGCCACCAGACCTGTCCAAAAAAAGCGACTGGAAGAACATGGATTGCCCCATTCTCCTTTCGGAAACAAACACGACAGTGAAGAAGTTGAAGGGACAGAAAAGATAAAAAGAAAGAAAGAAAAAAGATCCAGGTTTGGTACCACATTGAGCTCCATGGCATCGTCCTCCTCTCCTTCCTCTCTATTGTCCTCGATTTCCTCCATGACCTCAGCGTTGGCCTCGGCCACAAGCTCCCGCAGTGGACGGTTGGTCGTCACGGATTTCACAAAAGGGTGCTGTGGACACAAAGGACAGAGGAGAGAGGGTTAATTAACTATCAGAAAAAATGCACAGAATGACTGGTGCATAAATAGCAAGACAATTTTCTTACAACTTGTTCCCCCCCTTGTATTTCATTTAATGTATCATGTCAATGCGCCTGCCCAGCATTTGGCTGCTGCCTGTTCAAAGAGGGAGAGAGAATAAAAGGCTTGGCATGACCACTGAATAAACACCCTTACCACCATAAAACAATATTTGCTGGAAGGAAAGCGAACACATTATCCATGGATCATCAGACTATTGCTTGAGGGATGGTGCACGTACTGGAGTGACAATGGTGAGGCAGGAGTAACATTTGACACATGTTGGTACCGGTTTGATTTGTGGCTTTTTAATAAGTCACTTCATTAGCTGTAAATATCTAGCGTGAAACAAAACAATTAGGAGATGTGAAAACCTTCAGTTAACAGGTCAAAACCTGTGTAAAATGTGAAACTGCTGTAAATAAAAAAAAACTGTTTAAAGAGACAACAGTGAGATGAAGGAAGGCTACAGAATTAAATACAATTTTGGTGAAAAATAAACTAACACATTAGCTGCGAGAGGCAACAAGCAGAAGATGAAAGGCTACAGGAGACTTTCACTGCAGGGGAAACTCTATCTGCCACCTGCCAGTTCCTGAACAGCTTCAACAATAGTTGCTCTACAACTCTCCCCTTAGTGGCACACTGAGGTAACAGTGTTCAATCTAACATTATGTCCTTAAAAATAGCATGCCATCTTTAGTTGTGCAACTGATAGAGAGAAAATGTGTTTTGCCAGGGTGCAAACAAGGCAGTAATAAGTTGAGTGCAAGGAGACTAAAAAGCTAAATTAAAAGTTGCGTGCAGCTGGGATACGAGGCTGACCATCTATTATTCAGATGCTTTGCACTACCGCGACAGTTAATTGGAACAGCTGACAAAGGGAAACGGCTACAAGTGGTGCTGGACCATGAAGTGTGTATAAGTAGGTTTGTGTGTGTGAGCACAATTGTCGTGGGTGATCAAAGTTGTTTGTGTGCAGGCGCTTGTCCTTGAGGAGAGCATTAGCCTTCAGCTTTTAACGTCTCCAGTGACAAACAACAGTAAGCTATTGTTCAGTGAGTCGGGTAGTGTACATGCTGAGTGCCATCGAAGCTACATACATACCTGAGCCTTCGATTTGATACAGCTGACTAATTTTATGATCGAGCATTTCAACACAAGACTGACACAGTGGAGAGCCAAACTTGTTATTTCACGACACACAGTTCAAGTGATATCGTACAGACTCCAACAACCACACCACCACTTCCTGAGTGCACATGGTGAGAGATCAGCCATCAGATTGTTAAAGCCGTGCAAACCTGGGGTGGTACAGAGTGAGATGAACAAATGCTGGGACCTCCAATAATACTTTCAAAATCATTTCAGAGTTTGTGATGCTTGGACGAGGGTGTGACAGGTACTGTTGAAGTGGGCACATGCATTTAAGGGCAAAAGTAAATAAATAACCCAGTCCCTGTGTGTAGGCCATCTACTCTTCAATTATCCCAACAGGAAAAGGGCGTCTTTATGGACATTTGTAAGGCTTGAACCCAAAAATATTCAATTTACTATAATTTAAAAAGACAAGGAAAAGCAGCAGATTCTCACATTTAGGGAAGCTGGAACCATCAAAATGTTTGACATTTTTGCCAAGGAATAACCTAGAATAGTTGTATCTCCCCCAGATAGTGAAATATTTTTTTGTGCAGTTACACTGCTCAAATGAAATACTGGATAGAACCAAAATGTTATCTGTGGATCTCTTTTCCTCTCCTTTCTTGCACCATTAATTCTAATACCTAAAGTCGTGAACATCTGATGTTTCAGCAAGTGTTTATTGTAACAAGTGAACTCAGACCTCCCATGCTCAATCTAAACCCAGTTTTGAGGCATATCAAAGGGGAGAAAAGGCGCACAGTGTAGAATTGCTGCTCTGTTAAACCTAGCAATGTTTTTTCTTTACTGCCATTATGGATCAAGATGTGGATCAGTGGAGCTTATGTCCTCTCTTTTAGGTTTCACGTTGCTTGAGAACCAAGTGAGGCTGGTGATTTTGGGTCTTACGTGCATCGCTGGGCGTGAAAAGGTTAAATGTGAACAATATGGCCCATTAGGGGACCAGAGTAAGGGGCTGCATGAGGGCACAGTTACCGGTGTAGCAATGACAGTGGAGTGTGTGTATTTGTACTTCTGTCTTTGTGAGGATAAATGTGAGTTTTAGGCCTTGAGAGAGGACATTTTTTGGAAAGTGCGGGCATTGTGGTCAGTCCTCACTTTTTCAAAGGGTGGTTCGGAGGTTAAGACCTGTTTTTAGGGTTAGGGTTATAATTAAGTTTAGGTTAGGTTTGGGGTTAGGCAAGTAGCAATTTTGGTCCACATAAATAAAATTGACCTGACTTTTATTTACCCAAATTTTGAAATATCAGTCTGAGATTTCTGTCTCGCTTGCGGCGCTCACACGCATTGAAAAGTTACGTTTATTTTTATAAAGTCCCTTACTCTACATTCCACTGAAAAATACTTCCTTTTCTTAGGATTTCTAAGCTGATTTAACGAAGTTCTTTCGCGATGGTATAATATCCTAAAATAGTGTAAGTCACTAAAAATATGTATTAGATGTCTGTGTTTTTGTTTTTTTTAGAAAACCAACATATACCTGTCCCTTTCACCTCATGCAGTATCTTTGCATCACACCCTCCGTGCCTCCCCTTCAACTCTCCTGCGCCCCCCGGGGGGCGAGCCTCACAGATCTGTGCGAACTGACCCTTTAATGTTAGAATTAGGCTGGGAGTAAGGTCAGGGTAAGGGTTGGGCTTAGCCATGTAGTCACAGTTGGCGTTATGGTTCAGGGCTCAGGAATGCATGATGTCAATGGGGGTTCTCACAAGTATAGAAGTATAAATGTGTTTGTGTGTGCACATCAATGGCACAAAGTCATGGCTCAGACATAAAATATCCAAATGCTGCCATGGTCAAATGACCCAACATATAGACATGCTATGATAAACAGAAAAGCATCTAATATTATACATGACTTCAAGCTCCACCAAATACACTGCAAAAATTCAGACCATGAGAAACTATGTGGGAGGAGAAGCTCTATTCAGTATAATGAGTACAAGTCATCCAGATGGTCTGCCGCCAGCCAAACAGCCACAGTGACGGATACTGTGTCATGTTTTGTATACGTTCTTTACAAGCTTTACACATGTGGGACAGACACAAGGCAAGAGGTTCAAAAATGTTCTAAACTAATACCAGCTTTGTCCTTTTCTTTCCAAAGCCACACACACCACATACAGTTCAGCATCTACACTGTAGAAGCTCTTATCTATGATTCATTATAATCTTCCTTCCTGCACTACATCTGTTTTCCACATCCATACACTCCAGTGAATAACTGCATTAAAAAGTCTGACCTAAAACGTGTCACATACACTGATTGAAACTTCCTGTAAACTCACATCATACGACATCCATTGCACAGCAGAATGTAATGCCGTCATCCCACGACTATCTACAGTAAATACTATCTGACAGCCGTTAGGAGCAGCAGGCATGATAAACATCTAAAAACCTCCAGCGCGGCACCAAAAACTGGACCGCGCCCGTCTCTTTTCCCTCCACTGCAGAGCACATGTAGAATTCCCAGCAGGCCTGGGTCTAGGAGTTTCATCTCTGCCTCTCTCTAATTGGCCAGAGATGGCAAGCTCACGGTAACCCAGACATACTATTGGCTGAGGGTGGGAATGTAAATAGTTGGCATTCCCTCAGCTGTGGGACACAGACCGGAAACTGTGGCTCTGAATTTTAATAGACACTGCGCTCGTGCTTTAATCCACACCCTGTTCACGTTTTCTCTCATTTTTCATGCTCCAAACTCTGGATTTTGAGAAACATTTGTCAAAGCTCATCCTCAGATATTAACGTTCTACTGACAGAAATCAGCCTCACCGTAGCAATATCCCAGCTGTGCCAAAGTGCACTCACATGGAAACATTTGTGTTGTCCTTTCTTACCGGTGTCACTAGCCTGCATTTACTGTTGTTCACAAAAAGAGTCAAGAGGTACAAAGTATTTGACATCATTCAAAATGTTTTGGCACAAAAACCTCCATTGTACATAAGATCAAAGTGTTTTAAATGCCCTAAGAGGGTGCTTCAAAAGTAAAGAGCTGCTTCTAAATGTTCTGAATGTTCCACTTTTAACGCCATCCCACTCCTGTGCCTGCTCCATGTCTTGCCCACTCTTGTACACCTTCTAATCCCCTCCCACTCACATGTCAGTGCCCTCCACGGGGCACCACTCCCTTCCCTGGCATAGATCACTCCATTCACGTCTTAAAATACAAGATTATGTGTGTCAGTGCACGATAAGGACAGAGCGAGCACAATGTTCCGTCATATATCAAAGTGCAGCGTTGTAGAACATTTGCTAGGTTGTAATTGCAGATTGCATCGGGGCCTACCTCCATGAGTTGTACTGCAGTCGGACGGGTCTCTGGGTTTTTATCCAAAGCTTTCCTCAGGAAATCTTTAAACTCCTGCGACCTTGGGTGAACACAAGAGAACAGCATTAATCAAAAACAAGAGGAATGAAGAAAAAAAAAAAAAGGGGGGGGGGGCGCAGGGGGGGGTGAAGGAATAGTTACAAAACATTTGAACATTTCCAGATATGCAATGATGGTGCATGTGGATCATCTCTGTGCACAGCTGTGCTTTGTAAAACAAAGCTTTCAAAAGGGAATGAGTCGGCGGCTCCCCATCCCAAATCTCCTTTCAGCACCAGCACTTTTGCTTTACTAAATTTGCTGCCTAGATGCATTCACACTCATAAAATTGATAAGGGAAAAAGTTATAGTTTGGCACTCGCTGAACTCCTGCCTTTCTGCTGAGTAGTCGCTGTAGTGTTGGAAAGGGCAAAATGGACTGCAGGCGGCGAGAGGGAGGACAATGTGACACATCGAGTGTCTACAGTAGATTACAGGATACAGAGTGTACAAAAAAAAACCTGGTGATAGAATGCCAGACAGTTGTACATACTAGATTTTATTTCCATTTACTCCAATTTTCTGGCTAAGCTATCCCCGGTGGGTAAGCTATCCGTGCTTTGTCTTCCCACTTTGCACATATTATGTGATACACTGACTGCCCAGTGTGCAACAGCTGAATTGAGAATCAATTTTTAAAATGCATCCTCACCATTTGTTTGGCTGCTCCAGGGTGGGAGGCTCCGACTTGGCGATCTTCAGCAGCACCCTCATGGGGTTGAGCTCATGGTGCGGGGGTTCAATCTGGGCGAGCTCGATCAGAGTGATTCCCAGAGACCAGATATCCGCCTTGTAGTCATATGGAGCATCCTTCATTGTCTCACACATTACCACCTCTGGGGCCATCCTGAGAAAACAAAAATGGCTAAATATTTATCGGGACCATGATTACAAGAGAAAGGTATTAAAAAGTGAACACTTGATATTTGTTTTCAATTTTAAAAAAAGAAAGATGAATGCCATGCTTATATCGCCAACCTATGTTAGCCCTAAAATCACCATCTGGGATTACTCTACTTTAATACTCACGTGTCTTAAAAAAAAAAATGCCGTACACTAAATGCATCAAAATAAAAAGTCTTTAAAATGGTTAAAGTTTTTTTTAAATATATTTTTGGTGTAGGTTTACAAACATGTTAAACTTCACTTAACGTACACTACTTTGGCTTATGGCTACTTCCTGAAGGATAACGTGCCATGTCACAAAGCACCAAATCATCTGTGGTTTCTTGAAAATGACAAGGAGTTCACTGTACTCCAATGGCCTCCACAGTCACCAGATCTCAATCCAATAGAGCACACCTTTGGAATGTGGTGGAACGGGAGAGTCGCATCATGGATGTGCAGCTGCCAAAAATCTGCAGCAACTGCGCGACGCTACCATGCCAATGTGGACCAAGATGCGATGGTCCTGATTCTCTGAGGAATGTTTCCAGCCCCTTGTGGAATCTATGCCACGAAGAATTAAGGCAGTTCTGAAGGCCAAAGGGGGTCCAACCTCGTACTAGCAAGGTGTACCTAATGAAGTGGCTGGTGTCTGTATGTCATAATGATTGGCTCCTAAATAACAACAACAACAAAAAATCATGTGCTACTAAGTATCAAGTGCTAATAAGTAGCTTAACTGAAGATTTTAACAATGACATGCTGTAAAAATCTGGCTTTGCCAAATCAACACAGCTAGTCATAGAGAAATCATTCCTAACATGATTCAATAGTTTCTGATATCATAAAGATACAGTATTACAGTATTTAGTGAGTGACTAACTGATGGTTACTGCAGGGGGTTAAGGAGTATTTTCTCCTCTCTCTTACTCACTCACTATTTTGCATGTGTCAACATCGATCACACTTCTCCGGTCAGCGTGTGCTTGCAATCTACAAAATGGCATTCATAACCCAGAGCTCTTAGATTTACTCAATTGCAAAGTAACAAATGTTTGCTCAAAAGTGAGCAGGACTAAATCACTATTGTGCGAAACGAGGGCATGTTTCTGGGAGCGTATTCTTGATGGATGATCACCTCTTCTAATCAATGGCTAACTGGCTCCAACAGGGGACAACAGTATGGTACAAGGCTCACTGCAGAGGCTTCAAAAGGGAACCTTTCAAATTTGTTCAGGTACAGAGGAGAGAACCTCGCTGATGTCACAACAGTGGAGGTTTAAAAACAATGAGTTATTGACATATTTGGTTGAGGGTGTGTATAGACAACATCATGCTCTTAGTATTATGGAAGAGTTGTGGGTAGCAGGAAATGTATTCTCAACAAGCAATAATCCACTGCTTACATAGCTCATGTAGGGATGGTTGATAAGTCTGCATATGTCTAAGTTAGAGATTTAGCTATAGGGTTTATACCAAGGTAACTAATATCTCAGGTTGTATTTCTACATTGCAGCCAATGTTCTAAAATCAGTGAACAGGACTGTTTTATATTGGATTTATTGGATGGTTTTTCAATTTAATTTCTAGAAAAAAAGACTTTCACCCACCAATAAGCTCATGCATAGCTCTTTCCCTCGATGGTCCATCTTACTCACCAGTATGGCGTTCCAATGAAAGAATCTCTTCTTTGTAAGGTTTTGGTGTTTTTTGCAGACACGCCAAAATCAGCTAAGAATGAGGAGAGAGAGAGAAAAAAATAAGATGACGTAAGTTGAAAGAAGAAGCATTTCTCAGTTAGAGGGAGTGAAGCCAGTTCAAAAACGTCTATCATCCCCCCCGACCCCTTGAAGTAGCTTGTCACAAAGCCAGAATTTATAGCAATCCTGTTTCCCAAACAAGCTGCCCCCATTCCCCGACATGACCCTCGGATTACAGGGGTGTTGTTTTCATTTTGGCTGAACACGTTTTTCTCTGAACATAAGAATATTACGTGTGGCATGCCCAGGGTCGAGAAGTGTTTGACAGAGGCCCGAGGATTTTACTCACAAGGCAGCAGGCTGACTGCTTCAATTACAAACTGGCATGTTCTATTACAGGAACTTAAGTGACCGTCTTGGTTTTGTAGACTACAATTCAAATATCTTTGACTTCCCAGTTGAACATGTCATTTGGACTGTTGCAGTCTAAACTTTAAAGGATTTTTACTTTCTACAAAAGACAATAAATAGCACTACTGCTTTTGTTGTACATCAAATGAAAGTTTACACATTATTATCCTGGAAGGATGTTAACATATTCTGGTAGATATCGTACCAATAGGAGTTGGCACTGTGAACCCAGAGGTCAAATACACTACAATACTATACATCCCTTCCCCTCACCTCTGCTGTATCACTGAGTTTACCCTGCACCATGTTCCTTCAAAGAATCACCAAGGGTGTGTCTCTCAAGAAGCATTATCATGATTGTACACAAATATGTCTACCCAAACACCTCAATGCTCCCATAATGCACCACACTATCAGGAACTAATTGGGTGCACACTAACCGGTTTTTGAGTGGGGAATCACCACAAACCCCAACAATAGAAATGACTGGGATACAGTGTTTTGATCTTAATAATTCTAAGTGGAAAAATAAAGATGGGGTTTTATTTACTATACATAACAATACTATGTTGTTTCCTGTTCTATACTGATTTCCATTGGTTATTGATCATTACCTTGATAAAGCAGCCTTTGACACTGTGTTTCCTTGATGCGTATGTTGCTCTTAAAATTGGTCAAATTGCTGAACATACCTAGAGATCAACAGTCGCTATAGACTTTTAGAAACATAAGCCAAAAGTTTACAACAAGCTGTGCAACATGGAAGAACAAAATCTTTTACTGCCATGTAACATACGTGGAACTAATACATTTGGCTGACCTCAAAGACAGTTAACTGCTGCCTTCTCTGAATTAACAAGTAGTTAGATAAGCGTGGAGACTGTAAATGAGTCAGTGTCATGACTTAATGAGGTTAAAGGGGCAACTCCCAGTGATTATTTCTAACTGTGGTGTCTTAGGGAAGAATGTAAGGCAGTGGAAAAGGACATTAACAAGATGAACAAGTCCAGCGCAGTGAGCAACATTCAATGTCCAATCAAACGAAACTTAAGAACTCAGCACCCACATATTAAGCTCTTTGTTTTAGGTTTAACTGATTGCAAAATGAGCCAAAGAGAGTGAAGGAAGTAAAACATCATGCATGCAAAGCAGATATTTTTGTTTGTTTGTTGTTTTATGTCTGAGGGTCCAAATGTCAGGCAGCCATTTAAAAATAATCAGCACTTCCTTAACTGACACTTACATAAAGCACATTAAGACACCTTTTCTGGAAACTACACTTCAAAACATACTGGCGAGATTGAGTTGGATGCCCAACATCAGCTGTGCAATGTGAACAATGTGGAGAAGTCCTCAAAAAGCCACTAAATGATTATGGAAAACTTCTGAAAATGCAGTTCCCCCCCCCCCCACATGGTCCTCTCTTATGATCCCAACAGGAGGGGTACAGGGCCTCTTTTTGCAGCGTCTTTTTGTCTACATTTATCATATTTATTCCGAATGGTAGAGGTGTTGTTTCAACAAATTTAAAAAGCATCACTTCCTGTGTGGCAGGATGTTAGAGGAAAGTGTGGTACCACCCCGTGTTTTCTCTTTTTTGAACAGCAAATGAGATTACATTGTGAACCACTTTAACGTCACTTGTGTTTTGTCAGAAACCTCAAAAGAATGTGTGTGTCTGGATTTAGCCACCAGAACCTGTTCAATCCTTTGAGAGGTCAAACAGTACTAATGCATGTTGTGGAGCCAAGCACTGTTTAAACCCACAAAGCTTTATTGTCCTTTCATTTCTCAAGATGTGAATTATTATTTGTGTGAGCATGGACAAAATGGCACTAGGACACCATGATGCCCTCACAATGAGTAATGCATGGAATCTGGCTTTCTAGAAATGCCAGAGTTAAATGTCCACTTTGTACAAGCACCTAAAACTAGCAATATTCTGAAGGGTAAATATCTAAAGCCTCACCCAGTTTGATGTCCCCATCCAGCATGAGGAGGATGTTACCAGCCTTCAGGTCTCTGTGGATGATCTTCATGCTGTGGAGGTAGACCAGAGCTTCCAGCATCTGGCGACAAACCACCTTAATCTGTGGCTCCGTCAGCCCACGATCCAACTCTGATAAGAGCACGAGACAGGGGGTGGAGAGGTGGAAAAAAAAAAAAAAAAAAAAAAAAAACACGGGGCAAGGGGGAGAGAAACCAGATACCAGAGCAGAATGGAAGTGAGAGTTGAGAAAACTAGCTGAGAGGGTTCAAAGCCCATTTCTGCACACCTTGCACATACAATCAAGATCTAGTGTGTGAACGCCACGAAAGAAAACAAAAAGGTAAATGCTTGATGATATCAATGGAGTCTCCCAGATAGTGTTGCTGGATAAGTAATCCCAGATCAGAAAAGCTTGCACACATCCAAGCCCTGTAGACTTTATTCTACTGTGTCTGTGTTTGGTTAGCTGCAGTGGGGGTACAGACAGTTATGAGGATGTGGATTACCCAGTAAAAACAGACCAGGGGGGTTTCCCACACTATGTCTGACTGCTTTCTAGAGCATTCAAGGTCAGACTAGTGAAGTTGCAGTACAGACTCATGCAAGTCAACAGTAATGTGATAAATGCTGGTTTTCTAGATGTTTCCTTTAGAAAACAAACATGCAAATGTGATTCTTCAGTGCATGGACTGGAGCTTTGAAACAACAGCATAGACTGACAGCCCATCTTTGACCTTTTATCATGTCTCAACACTTCCTTAAAGTCACCGCTGAAGGGACAGGTGTAGTCACGGCACTGCCACGGGTGTGGAACTTGACTCTCGTGACAGGGAGGAAGGTGGAGCGCTTATAAAAACACACATAAAGCAAAAAGAGAGAGAGACCTACCTAGCATTGTGGCATCCACAGCCCCTCCGGGGCAGAACTCGATCATAATCTGGGGAAAGAAGGGGAGGGGTTAAACTTGACCCAGCTCCATGAATATACAGTATAAACATACAATTGACAGCTTTAATCTCCTTTTTTGTGGATTTTCATGAAGCAACAGGAAGAGCAGATAAGTTTTCATCAGCAGCACATGCACAAATTATTAAATAATTATTAAATTGTCTTAAGGTTTTAAAATACTGTTAATGTATTGTATTTGAGTCGAGGAACATTCAGCACTGATCGACCATAAAAAGGTGGCAGTAAAATGAGCTTGAGTTAATTAATAACATACACAAGGTGAGTTTTACATTTGCAGCACTTGGAGGAAAAGAGGAGAAAGATACATTCCTTCATGGTATTCAATGTAGGTAAGTATCTGTCTGTATTTTCTGCCTGCACTGTTGACTGTTAATGCAACGTCATCACTACCTGGAGAGCCTGCTTTCTCTACATCAGTCAAACACTCTTTGGCATCTGTGGTGAAAGTACTAGAACACACACACTTTGCAAAGTGGACAGCTGGATTCAGACTGAAGTGTTGTGATAAACTGTCAGGCTGTAACTATACACACTTCCTGGGACACACTGCCAAATATATAATACCAGTTCTGAAGTGAAGTAAAAACACACACACACAGAGAGAGAGCGAGAAAGAGGAGAGAAAAACGAGTCTGAGAACACACTCCCTAAATGGTGTCTTGTTGGCCAAAAGCAACTTCCACTCTTAATCACCTTTCATTTCCTCTCCTTACATAGTCAGCCTCTCTCTGACTGACACACATACGACTGTCAGAAAAACCTCCGAACTTTACTTGAATGAAACTTTCAAAAGGACAACACATCGTAGGATTTCTTAATAATCCTGTGCAGAGCAGTCGAGTTGTATTCAGAAAACGGTGTCTATGTGTGTTAGTCCTTTACATTGTGAAAGTATACCTGCTTTGTGAGGTCATTCCTATTTAATCGTCGCGCTTGCTATGACAACGCTGTCAAAGCATCAACCTGCCAGTGGACAGGGTGTGGAGTTTCAATCCAGAGAAAGCCAATAAAAGTACAAAAGGTGCAAACACACCAGGCACAGATGAATACGGGAAACTATGCATACCTCCATGCAGTTGCATGAAGACACCCACACACTCTGTGGAAGATGAGGAATTTAAATCTTGGAACACAGCTCCAGGTGAAACAATGTTCTTTTGTGAAGTTTGGATTGACAAACCCCTTTATTTTGGGTTTTGTCAAGCATTATCAAGGATGTTTCACTTCATCATGGTCTCTTTAAAATACAGTTTCACATATCGGTCTTCTTAAATGACAGACAGCAGCCTGTGTTACACGCTCTACAGCTTCGAAGTTTGATATCCCCTTACTAACATCTGCCCTCAGTTTTTGACCTATTAAAAAAAAGACACGACTCCCGTTCTCGAAAAAGCACCTGAAATCTAGTTTTAAAAACTATTCTTTGTCTCTTAACAGTGACTATATGTGTCTAAATGACAAACATTCCAAGTTAGAGAAAAAGGAAAAAAACATTCTCATTTGCAAATTAATAAAAGTTGAACACTCAAAAACTCTCCTAATCTGCTTTATCTGGAAATTGTGTGTTTCAGATTCTGATTCTTATGTTGTTAAATTTGGATTGGTCTAGAAATACAGAAAGTGACGTCACCTTTTTCCAAACACAGCCACACCCACTTCAAACTGGCAAAAATAAACCAGTATTATTCTAACTGGCAGATAAAATACTGCGCTCTGTGTACTGTGATAATACTGTATATTGGTATCGGTGTATATGTCAGCTGATAAGTAACAAAAAACTGCAGTACGGGTTTTTAGTCATTTACAGTGTCTCCATTAGTGTCGCCACTAGAGAGCACTCAAGTTTATTTTGTAACTGTAAAATGTATGCCCAGTGTGTACCTTGGTCACAATTACGAAACAATACATAAATCACAGAGATTTGTATCAATATTGTTTACGTTTAAACAAAAAAAAAAAAACACACTATTATCGTTATTGGATATTTCAAACAAATATCGATATCAGTATCGGCCTCCAAAATCCGTTAGCAGTCGGGGTATAGTTTGTATAGTACCCCGTCACTTATAGTAAGAAGAAAATTGTTTTTCGGGGTCTTTAAAACGAACATTTTCTGCACCAATTTACTTTGTATTCTGGTCAGTTTGCGACGCATCAGAAGTTGAAATGTACATATATAAAATGCGCTTTTAATTACAGTACATCTCCATGCAGTGCCAAGTAACTGCTAATAAAAGTATATTCTAGTTTGAAAGCACATTATCATTATCACTGCAGAGGGAGGTTTATTACACATTTCAGTACAAACCACTTCCCTATTCCTGCTCATCGCTAAACAAACACACATTTATTTTATTTCTCTTCGGTTTAGACACCACCTCCGTCAATTAAATGAACTCCCCTTCAGTAGTAATCACACTGTACTGCCCAACCTAAACAGCTGTACATTACCCTACTGTGTCAGAAGCAAATGGTTTGTGTTTCGGTCACTGTCTCGGCAGCCAGATCTGCTCTCCCTGCCTGAAAGAAATCTGGATGTGATGTGCTGTGCTGAAGAATGTGCCCCAACTGGTCAAGCTACATGCATAGCATACCTGCTATGGGCTGAACACACATGCAGACAGATCTCCATCTCACACACACACACACACGAAGACCCAAAAATCCAGCATTTCAGTTTCAATCGGAGGTAATAGAACTATCGATCTACTAATTATGTTATGTGTATTGATTTTCTACTCTCACAAGATGAATCTCATAAGAGAATCACTCAACTACGCCAAGCTGGTGTTGTGCAATGTCTTACAATAATGTCTCCATTTTTGAGTGCCTCTCTTCCTTTCCTTTGAGTCAAGCTGAACCAAACTAAGTCCACAGTCTACAAAATCCAAAAAGTCTTAAAATAAATGGAGCAGGACTCGCTGACATTGCAGTGTTCCTGTAATTCACAGCTCTGTACTTTCACAATGATTTCCCACCTCATTTTGTCACAAGTCTAAAGAACATAAAACGGTATTTTCCCAACAAAGACGTGGTTAGAAACTGCAAAACCGAATAAAGAAAGACATACGACCATATAAAACCTGAATCACACAGACACACTATATGAACATGACTAATGCTACAGTAATCTGTGTACCTGAGGTGGTGCCAACAAAGACAACATACTGACTTCTATCTTTTTGCTTTCCAGTGGCATCAAAAATCCCCTAGCAACCACGGCCGGTGCCATTATGTAGACCTCACTGTATGCAAATATATAGTGTGACAACCCGGCAATTAAAACATATTGTCACTTTCTCGCTGCGTCTAAAAACACCAACCAATATTACTCGACAGCGAGAGCCCGATCACCTCTCCCTTCTTTGTCAAACTAAAGGCTCTTGAAAAGAATGATATAAAGGACTATTGATACACAATACTAACCTGCTGTCTCCTCTGTAAGATCACAGTGCATCTAATGGGTTAAACCACAAGATCTTACGGTCTATATTCTTAATTTTGGTGTAGAAAAGCTGCAGTTATTTCTTCCATTCTATACTTCTAGTAGGTTCTGATGAAGAGATATTTGCTTTTCAAAACTCTGATCTGAAACCTGAAGCAGAAACCCATTGTGAAACTATCCCTCTTCATTAGACATTAGGATCTGCTGGAACTCTACTCTGAAACCCAGCTGAAAGCATTACTTTGGTGCCCAAAGCACGGAAAATATACATTTTTAAAAGTGGACAAGTGAAATCTTCTTCTAGAAACAGTGCCCAGTTTTTTAATCTAGAGTTTATATTTTAACTTTCCACTGGAAAAATAGTCCCTGTGGATTCTATTACTGTAGTATTTGGGTGGCAGCAGAAATCTCAGGGAGGGAAATGGCGAGATATCATAGGAGGCAAGTGAGACAACGCGTTTTTTTGTCATTTGGGTGAACCAACCCTTTACAAAAGAGGCAGGCTTAACTATGCTTGTAAATTATGTGCGTAAGATCTCTTGTGTTTATAGTCTCCTTTTCATCTGTTTAACTGTTCTCCTCCCTTCTCCGTGTGCTGATGTCAGCAGTCCCGTCCCCATGTTAAAGGCCCTCTTTTTCTCACGCTGTGGGCCCTGCTAGCCTGAAGACCAGATTGTTCCTGAAAAGGAACAAACAGCCCGTCTCTCACTCCCTTTCTTTCCTCCTCTATCTCTCGCTTACTCAGTAGAAACTGAACGGGCGGGTCAGTACTGGACTGCACCATCTTACCCCTGCCCAGTCTCCAACCAACCGGAGGTTACTGTGGCCTGACCGCCAACCACTGGACTAATTGTTGAGATCCTGAGACAAACACACACAGTCATGGCAATGAGGTGCAGAGCTTGTTCACTTTCTCACGTTGTATATAATTATTCACCTTCTGGTTGGATGCTCATGTGTCCATTTTGGCTGTGAGGAGTTTCTATTCTAACCCAGAAAGGTGTGGCTGCTCTTAAAACACAGGCGGAAAAACAGAGAGATTGAGAGTAAAAGTGTGTCAGATTTAAAATAATAGATCAGTATCCGAACACAGCTTGGACGTGAAATAATAAAGCTAAAGCTGACAGTCTAAAGCCACATGCTTCCTTTGTGTATGCGAGAGACACACACAAAGGAAGCATGTGGTTTGAATGCATGAAAGGATATTTGTACATGTGACTTATCAGCACAAACACAGTCCAGCTTTGACTGATGGGGGACGTTCACTTTCTACGTTTAGGAAATTCCAGTTATGGCCAACACAACCAGCCATGTACAGCCATCTTTGTGAGGACCAATTTGCGTTTTAGACCTTGGGAGTGAGGACATTTTGGCCCTTTTCAAGACATCTTCAAGGGGCTGTTTGAGGGTTAAGACTTGGTTTTAGGGTAAATGTTACAATTAGGTTAAGGTAAGGGTTAGGTTTAGGCACTTAGTTGCAATGGTTAAGGTTAGGGTAAGGGGCTGGGGAATTCATTATGTTAATGAGAGTCCTCACAAGTACAGAAGTAAAAGGTTGTGTGTGTGTGTGTGTGTCGAGCGTGCGTGGGCAGAGACTCCAGGTCATGTCTCGAAATAAGTGGTTTGTCAATGTTGGTCATGGTTAGTTGGACTTAAAAAAGTTGAGGTATGCGATTCTAGAGAAATCCAATAACATGATCTAGCGTGAACAACAGCACAGTAACTAGTGTAACTAACGTTAGCTAGGTTTTGGGTTATTTAAGCAAACGGTCCCTACAGTTACTGCTGCGATGCTAACCGCCAGAGAGGATGAGACGGTTTCCCAGAGCCAGCACACCGGCTCCAGACAGCGATACTCACAACTCTCCTGTTACTACAGCAACATCACAACAACAGCATATCTAGGCAAACTAGAAAGTAAGCTGAATGTCCGTGGGCAAGTCATTTAACGTTACGTGACACACAAATCATGGCTGGAATGGCTAGAATAGTGTTGTGTGGCTCAGTCTGAGCCACTTTGTTTATTTCCCATTTACAGAGCCAGGGCTGTGTACAAACACCGGATTGGACATCTGGTGGACGGTGGGGAGATACTCTCTGAATTTGACAAAAAGACATGGATTGGATTAGAATCGCATACCCCCACCTTCATAGTTATAAACCTTCAGATTTTCATGTAATCAAAACCCATTTGATACCATTTATGGTCTGCATTTTTGTTCTTCAATAGCCATTCAATGTTTTTACATCCAGTAATGATCTCATATAGTTTTTAAAAAGTCCAGTGTAATTTTATCTAATTAACAGCCTCAATGTTATTGTTTGCTCTCTTCACACATGTCCGTGCTGTATTAAGTTACACCTAATGCAAACAGAAAAACATACTGCCGCTACGTCACATTAAAAGCGCTCAACTGGTGAAACCGAACAAAAAAAACTGTCAATTCTCTGTTTGATGAATGGATTCACTCATTCCTAAATGCAATGCAGTATAAATGTGCGCACATGTTAAACTGAACTCTTAAATCTAATGTTTGTTGTTCACAAGTTGAGTAACAGCTATCTTTAGTCTTAACGCTGCCTTGTAATTCCTCAGATATTGACAGTCGTGGCCCAGCGTGATGTCACTATTATTTTTCTTGGCCAAAGAGAATGGCAAATTACAGAGGGAGTTGAAAAGTTTACACTTCACCCAGTGAGCGAGCGTGGAGAGGAAACATAACTCGAGAGCAGAAAACCCTGAACTGAAATGCATGTTCGTTCTTGCAGTAACGTCAGGGTGAGGAGTGGGTCATTTCTGATGCATTACCTCACCCTGGGGGTATTGTGTCATCCCCATTTAGGCTATCCACTTTTGTTATCTTTATGAACGAGAAAAAGACTCTAGATGAGATATTGTTGCAATGAAATAACAAGGCGGTCACAGAGTGATACATGGTTAAAAGTATGAAAACAAAGAAAACATGGTGTATGAACACAACCTCTTCAACACAGTTAAAACAATACATCTTGTGAGGAAGGCAATAGGGTAGATAGCAGATAAGGTCAATTTGGTACATTATGCACAAGTCTAATACAACAGCTGCCCTGACCACAGTGTTCCCCTGCCGCAGCACACTGTCTGTTCATTTAAATGAACTGTGAACTCTGGATTAAATCTGTAGTAATATTCACTGGTAGTTCAATTTACAGTACAATTTAGAGTACAATTTCTTCTTCCTCCAGTCTATCAGTTTGGTTTTTATTTCTTTTCTTTGTTCAGTTAATTGCTAAAATGTTCAAACAATGTTCACGTTTTTATGGTGGACTTGTTCAATAGTGTCCAGTAAAGGAAGGATGAAACCGAAAGAGACAAGGGTTGACAAGTCTGTGGTTTGCATTTAAAGCTGGTTGTCTTAACCAGGGGTCTGTGTTACCTACCCACAGTTTGTTGTCATGGTAAAATGCATCAAGCAGCTTGACAATGTAGTGGTGGTCACATTTGGCCAGGATGTCAATCTCAACGATGTAGTCCTCTAGCTCGTCTTCACATTTCGTCTCGATCTGTTTGGCTGCAGCCAGAGCTCCTGTCTCCTTGTTCCTGGCCTGACAGACAGAAACAGAACAACATTAGAATGAACATGCATGAGGAATGGCAGGCCTGTTTTCAAAATTGATTCTTGCATTGAACTTCCTCGATTTTAGGCTAAAACTCTTCCACATAGAAAAGGACATTTCTTTCAGTGTAACTAATCCTATGAACTCAAGAGTTTCACTTCTCCACAGAGAAGATGTTGTCATCACTCAGAAAATAGAGATACAGGGTGTGGCTGTGTGATATAAAGGGGATGTGAAGAAAATGTGTTACTTAAGATTTCTGCCAACTTTGTTGTTTGTGTTATGCCAGACTTAAAAGGTGAAAAATATCTAAATGACGAGATCTATCTTCATACAGACATCTAATGCTAAGATTTTGCCAGATTGCCTCACAGATCAGTTTACTGTGCATCTTGCGTGTGCCTATCACTCTGCAATTAAAATGCTGACTAACATTTAGACACAAAACAGGAAAGGAAATTCCACACCCTCCCTGAGCGACTGCGGGAAAAGGAGAAACCTCAAAAACCATCAAGTGTCAGTATGGCTAAACTAAGACACACACACAGAGACAGAATTCCTAGTAATAAAGGGAAGCAAACGTAAACATGAGTAGACCATTCAGTGCGTTCTGGAAAGCATCAAAACACCCAAACCATAGTGTGACTCAGAGTGAAGAACAAGGCGCCAAACGTATGATGTTCATCCTTGTGCAGGAGACAGAATGTTGTGAATGCTGACTGATGGGATTTTGTGGGTAAACGCGACATTAACGTGCGCCTGCAGACAAAACCGCACGTTCAGTGCCATAATTGCGAGAGCACGACCGGAGACGAGCCCAGACTCAAAATAGAGTCTAAAACACTGTTAAAAACGGTGGTGATCCATGCTGCACCACTGTTAAGAACCTCCGACAGATAAAAGACCGAAGATGCCTGCACAAACAAATAAACTAAATAAAATCTATACTGTACATTTCTCATGCACAAAGAGAAGTTAGAAACAGAGGATAATGCAACAAGCGGTCAGTTATCAAGAGGAACATTACAAGTGTGAAAGTTGGTGCAGACAACATTTGACTGGACAGTGATGTGTCATGGTGAGCAATGGAGGTGATACCATTGTGAGCATGTGCATCTCTGTGTGTGTGTGTGTGTGTGTGTACGTGTCCACCCGCTGACCTGCAGAAACACGACAGACTAAACAGCCTGGTGGGGTCTGATGCCTCCACGCTTTACAGGGGCTGTGGGAAAACATCTGAACAAACAGAACAGGCTCGCAGCAAAAACACACTCGCTTTCACTCATCTCGGTTCGCCATGGCCATTTGTGTGCGCGAGTTTGTGTTTGTCAAACGGAGGCCCAGAGAAGCCAAACTGCCCCCCCTACCCCCCCACCCGGGTAACCCCCAGTGCGAGTCTCATCCTGCCATCAAACCATCCGTCTGTTTGTTGACAAGCCTTGACAGTAAACACCGAGACACCAGATCCTTTCGCTTCTCTGCTAACGTCACAGCTCTGTGCTATTCGCTCCCCTCCTGCACCAACACACACTCACTGTCTGGGGTTTGACTTCCAGTAGAAGCAGCTACAGACCTGCTGATACTGTATGTGCACCTATATTTGTTGGTGTTCTGCCATCTCTGTCAAAGATAAAGTTCTATATGTGCTTCAATTCGTGGCACCAGTTTTGCCAGAAGATCTTCAAATATATGAAACATCAGTTGACATTTAATATATAATACTGCCATGAACAACGACAATTCTTTTGAAGACCGGGAGTATCAAACAAAAACACAGCACCAAAGACGAAACTGATTCCTTGAGTTTTTATTCTTGTCCCTAAACATCCTGTTGCAGGAAAAGAGACAACATGGCACATAGTTATGCAAACCTACACAGACACAAGAGAGATAGTAATCACCAGCTCAACTGTAGCAAACATTAGGCCGCTATAAAGGATAACATTTGCAAAATGTAGCAGAAGCCAAAATTTGTGAACAACTCTTGTTATTTTCTTAACAGAATGCGAATGAAGTTCAGAAGGCGGCAAAATTATTATAATTTTTTTTTTCAGCTTGCAACACACATTTGGTGAAAGCAACAGTATTGCGTAGCCAATAATGGTTTATTTTATTGTAACAAGACTAGCTGCAGTATATTAAACCTGCCATGATTCCGATCCCAGAACTGTCTCTGCTCTCCACTAAAGTGTCCTCCTCACCTTTTCGTCCTCTTTTGTCTCTCATCATGAGTCCGATTCACAGACCAATAGAATCATGGGTGACTCATATCTCAACAAGTACGCGAATTCACCATATTTTCCAGTGGAACAGTGGTCTCACAGAAACTATGAGAGATATGGAGGTCTGTCGCCACATCAAAAAGAGGCAAAGTGGGCCGCCCCGTCAGCTCACCTGTTAGTACATGTTGCGTGAGCGCTAAGGCTGAGTCCTTAGCGCAGAGGCCCGGGTTCGATTCGAGCCCAGCCCCCCACCACACCACACACCACATGTCTCTCTTTAGTTGGTCTAATAAAAGGCAGAACATTTGAAAAAAATTAATTAATTAAAAAAAAACTGATTTGTCTACATGTTTTGTGAATGTGAAGACGTGAACAGAACAGTAATCAACTTTTGGTCATGCTCAAATAAACAGCACTAACTGGGCATAAATATAAAATATAAGGCGCCGCAAGTCTGAAGATTTTAAATGTTTCTGCTGTTGCGTAGTTTTAACTTTTCAACGGCCAACCCCCTGACCCAGCTTGACAAGGGCATTCACACGCACTCACGCACACACACCCACACCTTCACATCTCAGCGGGAACAAGGCTGAGGAATGCGCCTCTGGCCTTCAGATGGTCGGGGGAGTGGACAAAGAAGGTAGACCGAGAAAAAGGGAGCATTTACGTGGTGCCGCCTGGAACGCATTACGCCAATGAGGGTCCTCAAGTATAGTGTGCAAACATGCGTGTTTGTTTACGCGTGCACCTTACCAACTGTACACACTGCACAGAGAGGAAATTACACTGAAACGCCTCATTGTGTCTCACATGGGGCCCTGACATCCTACAAGGTAGTGTGACATCAATGCACGAGTGTGTGTAGATGTTCATGCGTGTTTTTGTATGTAGACACACAAGACAGAAACGTGGAAATAATTGCAGCGGGAGGCGTCATTCTTCTTCACGCTCTTTAATCTTCAACAACCTTCAAAAGACCAGCGGCAGGCTCTCCCAGCAAACACAAATTCCTGTCTGATTGACTGATGTCTTTACTTAAAAACAATATGTTGTGTCAAATTAGTGACATTTAAGGTTAATTTACAATCAACACTTTCTGCCATTTTTGTTGTTTGTTTAGAGTTTGCTGCCGACCTTACTTCACATCCTGATATACTACACCCACCACTCATGCGCTTATTGCATCTTCCAGATGTAGCATTCATTTCTGCACAACCAAAAGTCAGAAAGGACACTGGATACGCAAGTGCATAGTTAAAATCATGCATATAAGCATTCTTGTATGACTTTGAAAAATGGAATCGATTATGCATCTTTACGGTCTTTCAGTGCCGATTGGAGATGTAAAATTTTACGTTTTTTTTTTTTAATTAAACATGATGTCTCATTCAACAACAGTCGGATTTTAACAATAGATGGGAGCGATAATGCGGTGTTTGTGCTTTAAAAACATACTATTCTGTAAATTGTCTGAATAAAGCCGGAAATATGCTTTGCCGGAGATACTGTACATCTAACCATCTCTGTGAACCGACGCATAGAAGAGCGTAATAGTCTATGGTCATGGGTAACCGTAGGTCGCAGAGGAACTGACACACATTGTCACACCTGCAAAATATCACACGTCGTGTGGACCAGTGAGTCAAGCACTTTGATTGGTTGATTCAACTCCAGTCAGGAGTTTGAAATGGAGTAAAAAGTAAACATCATATAAGTTGTACATACGAGTATAAAAGAAAGGTCTCCGAGAGACCAAAGGGTACTTTCGCCTACATTACTCCAGCTTTAGAAGGATGACAAGTTGGCCCAGGAGTCACCTACATCACTCTGTTTGTTTACAGATGACAAAAGTAAGGTGACAGGAAAACAACTGTTATTACGTAATCATTTACTTTAACAGTACACAGGACTGAAGAGGTAGGGATATAGTTAACTGCATACTGTAGCCACCCCGAGAGAACACGCTTCACTGCTTCTAACTCTCCTCCAGAGCAGAACGACCGTTTTTGGCTCGTCTCATTAGATCCCTGGGCCCGGCCGTTTTCCTGTTCATTGGTGACTATCGTGTAGGTTAAGTGCAAAAGGATTACCCAGAGGACCCAACCTGGCAGAAACACACACACACACACACACTCGCGCTTCTTCTACGGTTTGAACAAATTGCCTAATAAGACCAAAAAGCATTACAAGCATTTGCACATGTCCCATTTCTAATTTGGCTTTAGTTAATTACGCCACATCTTATTCGACCACATGCAAGTTTCAAATATGAAAAGTACATATCAACTGATTTCCACCTCAATAATAAAATATTTTATTTTGCAGAGTGAAAGGACATACTTAACATTCAAAAATACACAAAGGAAACACATATGAAGATTATAGTTCTAGTGCTCGTCCACGCCTCCCAAATCCTGTGAGAACAAACTAACAGTTGCACTAATATAAAAATAGGAGCCAATCGATCATTATTTGAACTGTTCATTTCACCGCAATTGGGATGGAAAATGTAAGGAAACAAAAGGAGAGAATTGTAGCCAACACCTTATTTCTGTTCATCTGTTTCCCCCATTCTCATGATCATCCATCAGTTTGGTGTTATCCACCTCCCTGAGTAGCATGTAACTTTCTTAACAGCTTACATTTAATTTTTCCCCTGTTTTTAATCCTCTTTATGAAGCATTTATAAAGTACACCTCTCTGCCCTCCTGCCTCATCAGCCACACTGTTCATCCATCGTCTCCCTGCCTGTACATCTCTCCCCCATCTGTCGTGTATATTTATCCGTCTGTCACTAACAGTCTGTCTGAAGGCCACGATCCGTGACCGAGAGGCACACCGGCTGCTGCTCGAGAAAAGCTTTAGAAAAGGCAGAGCTGTAAAAGCAGATGTTACTGACCCATGTGTGGGTATACAAACACACTTTACTGTATGTACGGATAGACTAAGTAAACACACACACACACACACACACAAAAGCACACGCTCCCAGCCTTGTGTGTATCATTTAGTATTCAGACAGTCTTTTCAAAATGAATCAAGCTGGGAACAACACGGTTTAATATTGTGTCTGTGTTGACTGAGGTATATATGATTACTGTGGGTGCATTGACTGGATCATACTCAAAATGGAAAAGCCGACCCACGGCTTAAAGCTTAATAATAACCCGAAATATTTTGTTAAAAGTACTTTTACCAAGAGCTTCTAAACAATAGCACAATTCAGTGTTATTAATTCAGTGACAGCAGGCTAAAAAGAACGGGGAATAATTCACCGTAGTGTCAATGAACCAGATGCACTCCTGTAACTGATAACATGGAGAACTTTCCCTGGGTGTCAGTCACCTCCAGGTTGAACGGATGTACCACATGCTGACGTGTATTTTCGGATTCTATTCTGTGTTATACTCTCTGCAAACACACACACACACACACACACACATACAACTGCCTTTAGGGGAATGTGTGTATGTTAGACCTTTGCCCCATCATAAATCTGTAAGCCACCCCTCCCTTGAAGGCTCTCCCCATGTTACTGTGAACAGGAATGTGGTTCTCAGCTACTACATCATGATGGCAGCTAATAAAACCTCACCTCTGACAGCAGACGCCTGTGCAAGTGATCGGTCGTTCAGATGAACACGGTGCATTAGCAAGGCATGTTAAACAGCTACATGTATGTAGGCTACTGACTTGTTTTAAAGCCAAAGTATCTAAAACGTTGTTTGTTTTTTTTGTTTTGGTCTATTACAGTTGTGTCAGAGAAGCGGCATACTGTGAACTCTCGGGCAACGTACAAGCTGCCCTACCTTCTTGGTGGAGGTTGACGGGGCTGTATGCGGCTTGTGAGGAAGACCTACTGCAGACAATACTCAGGGCTGAAAAACAAATGTTATAGTGTAAAAGCTTTCTTGAAGCAGCAAAAGTCTCCAAATAAGGGTTTCCTATGTAAACCTCTACGCTGGTGGCAGCAAGGTATGCATGTGGACGGGTGGTTAAATATGGATCTATATTAACGTTTATTCGACAACATGGCGTTTTCTCCAGAGTAACTGACAAAACCATTTTTTTAAGGAAAAAAACAAGTGACCAGAACACAAAATTAGGGCTGATACCCTAAAGTAGATTTAAACTTGTTTTGACTGTGCAGTCACTGTTAATTCTATACACAGGCCTGATCAGAGGTCTGTTTTTGAGGGTTAGGGTTGTATTTGTCAGTGTTACCAAACTAAAGAGTTCAGCTGTTGTAAGAGAGAGACCGATCTTGGTTTACCTAAAACTTAAAAGTGACTAAAACGCTGTTTCAAGGCTGCAAAGTTGGGACTTACTTTTCACCTAGAGATAAAGAGTAGAAATGTGAACTTCACACCTATTCTTATGGCTAACCCCAACCTTAAAAACAAACAAAGACAAAGTAATGCAAGTGTCTGTGGCTTTTCTTCAAACTTTACCAACTGAATGCGACTGCAAAGAGTGAGGATCCAGTGGTTCTTGCTCTGAAAGCAGAATGGCGCACAAACTTAAGTTTGGCTTATGTTCTACCGATTCAGCGGCAAGATTCTTCCTCTCTTACACAACCCGCTCACTGCATGAAAGCATGAATTTATGTGCTCACAGAATGTAACTGGGCGTGAAGCACTTATCAGAGCGAAGTTCAAACTTCACACCCCAAGATGGAGCAATGAGTCTTTTCGGGATGTGAAAGTTTTGATCAACATTGCAAAATGTCCCACATTCAAAACCTACTGAGGCAGGAAATCATGATATGCCACACGCCAAAGAAAAGAACACGCTTACACTGCTGTCTTCAATCATTCATACTCAATCAAGGCCTTGTACAATATTTCAAAAGCATGAATCTCTTGACAAGATGAGATACACTTCCTGACTACAGCTTACATTACACAATACAAGTAACAGACTGGAAGGATTACAAACTCGTGGTTAGAGCGTGCTGCTAAAACCAAAATGACAGGTATTGCATGATGCCCGATTACTCGGTGGAACTCTATCTAAAACTGATCTGAAAAGTTCAAGCGAATGGCACTGCTGTGCTTCAATGTTAAATTCAAAATGAGAAATTGAAAAAAAAATAATGTCAAAAAAACACTGCATATATCCAAGTCTCTGAAAGAAAGTAGAGGTATATGGCTACTTAAAGTGTGTCAAAAGGTTTTCTGAGAATGGACTCTGGCTCTACGAGACTAAAAATAAGAATCATAAATCCTCATGAACATGCTCGACCTCCAGCTTGTCACTTGCCCATAACTACCGGCAGTATATTGGATGAAGGAACAGACGTTGCTTTCTTTAAGTGCCAGTGACAATTTCATCACGAGGGTGAAGAGGACTCCCAGCATGCTTAGCCCACGTCCCCCCCCCCAGCAGGGCTCTTATCAGTCATTGTGGGCCCAGCTGGTCCCTGAGATTAGACCCAGACTTTCAGGAGCACTGACGATGGTCTCAGTAAAGGCATTTCAACGTAACATCTTTGTGGCACTACCATATTCTAAATTAAGACAAAAGCTTTTCACATAACCCCTGTGCTTTTCCTTCGCAAAGAGGATGTTGCAACCTGTGCCCCCCCCCCCCCCACCCCCCACCCACACCACTGATGACACCAAGTATGTTTCTCTTTCACTTGACTGAAGAGGACGATCATGTTATAAGTGATTTTTCCATAACCCTTTCACTCGTTTCACTATCTGTCATTGTAGGTCAGACCAGCACAACTCCTTTCCTATTATGTGCCATGAAGCAATGCACTTTCCGTTCTGGCCTTAGGCTGAAGGACAATTTGACCCATTAGGCCCAACCTGATTATACCCAACAGTCTAGAATGAAAGGTGACAAAAGAGAATGCATTTTAAAAAAAAAAAAAAAAGAAGAGAAACAGACTGTGCCCTAAACCCATAGCTGCACAGGGTCTTGGCTCTCTAACCTGCTGCCTTCTCCTTTAGCAACCCTGTTTCAAAAAAGTGTGTTTTCACTTGCAAACCTATTTCTCCCCCCCCCCTACATGCCACTCGCACTTCACACTCTTCGACTCCAGAAACTCAAAAACCAAAACAAATGATGCACATATAAAGGGTGTTGCCATATTTGAGACCGTGTAGAAAAGCCACAGTTTGTTTGTTCATGAAGTGTCTGAATCAACTGAAATTGTATATGAACACATCTTGATCAAGAGCAGTGGAATACTTACACAGTATGTGGCTAACTACACAAACAATTCCTCTACCCCAGTTTAAGTCCAGGTTTAAGACCAAGAGCGATAAGACGCACTGTGGTTTTCATCCCACAGAGGGAATTTGACGGACCATAACCTCACAGCGTGCGCGTGTCTATGGCAACATTTCACCAGCGGCAGCAGGGCAATGTGCTCAGCGGCACGTGGCCCATTAATTAGTGAGGGGAACCATACAACTCCACTGTGTCACACTTCAGCTGCAGCCACACACCCTCACACACTCTTTCCAACAAGTGCAAGCATGCATAGACAGATGCGTACAAAACAAAGAAACCATCCTTTGAGTCACTGGGTGGCCAGGAAGTGAAACATTCTCCTGTCATGACTGTAAGAATGAGAGAGACTTAAGTGGTTATGGTGAGAATGAAAGACCCTGAAGGGCAACAGAAATTTTGGGGGGGATTTTTAAGCACCACCAAAGTATTGTGGCATTATGTTATATGGGGGTATGCAAAATATGGTGCAACACTTGAAGCAGAATGTCAAGGACATGCACCGAAAGGGTGTCAGACATGACAAATGCAATTTAAATCGAAAAAGGTAGTGCGGATTACGCTTTAAAAAAACCCCACTGAAAACACAGTATGCTGTCAATCCCTTACGTGTTTGCTTGAAGCCAAACTCCAGCAGCCTCTAGTAAAGTTAAAAAGTTAGACCATTTCTTGGTCCATGACAAGAGTCCAAGGGGAAAGCTAAGTTTCTCAAATGTAGGTCCTTGGTTGAACCAATCATAGAAAGTCACCATGAACCAAAAACTCCAAACAATGCGTTGTTAAAAACACTGCCTGTATGACACCTCCACACTGATGGTGGACAGTGATACTGTGACAGCAGAACATATTCGAGAACTGAGGGTATAATATTGCAATTTATGCGATCCTTCTTTCACAGTGTTCCTGAGGTATAAATACGCACAGAGTTTGATATGTCCTTAACACTCCCCTTGAGCAACAAAGTGAGTTGCTATTCTCCCAATGGTGACATTAACCTTTGGAGAGTTTGACAGGAGCAGTCTGTACTCTCAGCCAACACCGTACAATTAAAGAGGTCTGTGCTCAGTCTCAGAGACAGGTGCTGGAAACAAAAGAAGCTGGCTGGGCAGGGGTCCTTGCAACGTGCATATGACTAGAATTGATCTTTTTACGAAGAGACCATCAGTATTGCTCTTCTGCTGCCTGTCACACATCCAAGGCCAGCTTTTTAAATGTGACTCCCGCCCCCTAACAGTCTGACAACTAGCTGATGTCGCTTGTGACGGAGATATGGAGTCTCCTCCCCTCACGCCTGCTCTATCAAATGACTTTAACAACGGAAAACATGTGCGATACACCACTTGAGGCCTTTCCCTCCCACAGACAAGCCGATTATTCCGAGGCTCGCGAGCTGTGAGAGGAAGCTGTCCCCTGATGAAGTCCCACGTTTTCCACTCTTGGCCATCATCTGCTCCCACTCTGCCCCCCCCGGCCTGACAGACGCAGGTGTGGAGCTGTCCTCCTTCAACTCACTCGAGGAGAGGACGCTGAAGCCAACGAGGAGGCTTGACGTTTGTATGAGAAAGTGCAAACATAGTGAGGACACAACATCCTTGCCAATGTTTGCGTTTGCCTGCACACTGTAACATTCAAATAATTCCAGGAGTCTTCAAACTTAAAGCACCACGTGTTCAGTCAGTCCCTCAGTTTTCATTGAATACCAGTTGCTTCACTTGGGTTTCGGTGTTGCTTTTATCTGTTGTCAAAAGGCTATCTCACATGCTCGCCCTGCTCAAAAGACACAAATATAGGACAGTTTACGTCATGTTTAATTCAGACCGGTGGCTAAATAAGCAAGACTGTGACCATTTTCTTCTCATTGCAGACAAATCACCATTCCTGAGAGACTCCGACATCAAACATGAAGGTAGGATTTGGGATGGGAGGGGGGCAGGAATGATGAGCTTTCAAAATTCATTTGCGCCCCTATGGCATTGCGCCAGTGTATACTGTCCAGTAAAAACAAAATGCCTGAATAAGGTGGAGTCCTCTAAAGAGACTACATTTTCTGTTCAGCGCAGACCTCTGGTAAGGCATCACTTCTTCCACTGAGGCCCCCCTGACGTGTCAAAGACGTTCACTGTGCTGCACTGGGCAGTGCAGACACAAGAGCGCCTGTGCCGTGCTTCACAGAAGGGACTGACCAGCCAACAGATCCAGATTAAATAACGCCCCGGAGTCAAAAGTGGTGCTGCTGCTGCTGCTGCTGCTGCTGCTGCTGCTGAGGTTGGAAAGGAACGGACAGAACTGATGAGGAGCGCTTTCACGGTCACTGCTTCACACTGGATTCGCAGCAAGGAGCGAGGGAGTCGGGGTGGGCGATTGGAGATTTTCCTAAACCTTCTGTACTGCTCATGTTTGAAGAAAATCGCAAAGAGAAGCGAGTGAGTCCCTTTTACGTAGTGCAGTACAAAACTGTGATCATTTCAAAATGTCACACTAGAGGAAAGAGAAAAACAAGTTACTTAAATAGGCCACTAAGAAATAAAATTAAAAAAAAAAAAAAGACATACAACTACAGATGAAGTTGATCTCAGCAGAAGGACATGAACTATCTTTGACTAACATGTGCAAGGAATGATTCTTTTTCTCTACAGGTACAACCTTTTCATCCACTGGTCATGTTGCAACATTTCCCCCGGATACCCAAAGCCACAGTCGGGTGAGACTACCTGACTTTGTTTCACAGTGAAACACTGGACCGACGACATGGCTGAGGCATTAGTCATGATCTCAGCAATGCTGGGACGGTGAAGCACCCACAGGTGGTCGGAATTGGTTCACACCTATTATTGTAGGCTACACTCCAAGAAAGAAAGAGATATGTGCTTCACAATAGAAACACCAGCACACAGAAAGGAAACTCGTGTATGAGCTTCGAATGTATTTATTCGTGGCGTAGGACGGACAAGCTAACAATCTTTCGAAAAGGACTTACGATAAAAACTTTACACTTGCTTTTTCTAACTGGATGTTACTGGACCTGACGACAGGTGGGCAACAAGGTTTGACAGCGTTTTGAACTACAAACAGGTTTATCAGTGGGCAGGTGCCTTGTGTCTTCGGGGGTTCGCACTTACCTTGTACACCTTTCCAAACGCGCCGTCGCCCAGCTCGCCAATAATTTCCCATATGTCGTTAGGGTTGATGTCCCGGTGGACGTGCTCGTACTGCTTGACTTTCTTTTTGATTTCAATCGTGGGCAGACGGAGTATTCTGCTGAATCTAGCGAATGCCATTATTTAAAGTGCAACAACAACAACAAAAAAACACTATTCTCGCTAAAACTAAAACAAAAAAAGTATTAAGTGGTTCTACGCGGACAGCATTACGCAGGCGGAGACGCGCGGCCCGTCAAAAAAAAAACAAAAACAACTAACGTTAACTAAACGAAACCCACTTATCTGCCAGTTTACCAAACTTTACTTTTCCGCGTCCCGGAGCAAAGAAAACGAGAAGTGAGCTAGTTAAAAGGAGTTATAGTACTCCGTCCATGTCAACCCGGGGCTCTGAAGGCGCTGTGGTCCTAATCCCATTCACAAACGGCGGTTAGTGCTGGACGCGCGACGACCACCTGCCGCTGGAAACACGATGGGGCAAGTCGCCCGCCTGCCAGGGCAACTTGTTGCTTCAAACTGGCCCAAAACGCCCCACCCTGTTACCCTCCCACTGCCGTCATGGAAATGTAGTTCCTCTGAAAGAACAAGTCGGCGCCACGGTTGCGCTGAGGAGGTAAAGGGACTTCATGTCCGGGTTGGTGCTGGGCGTGACTGGCCCTCCCAGCTCGAACAGCTGTGCCATTAACAAAACTAAAAGTAAGCTTGTACTGTACTGGAGCTCTGTGGAAAGCAGCTGTGGATTTACTGTGACCCTAACGTGCCGTTCGTTTACATCCCACTGCATCACTATCATCGTTTAATGCTATTGGTTATAGCTTTGTTTTTTTATTAAAGAGCAACACCAGTGTGCCTCAGACTTTTGGGTGATAGTTCATTACATTTTAGTTCACTGAAACTCTCATGTGCAGTGGTCAGCCGTTTTTGAATCATAATGTATCCATTGTCTTTTCTTTTCGACTACGTGGTGGCTCCGCTCTTCACCCGTAGGCAGGCTGGACCATAGCGCCCTCCAGTGGCACATTCAGCTCAGTGAACTTGTACCTGGTGAGCGACTGCAGATGATGAATCTATTATTAGTGCTGAAATGATCGACAGAGATTTAGTTGACAGAATTTTTAATAAATTGTTCAGTTATCAAGCACAGATACTAACCCTTCTCCGTTTTCCACTTCTCACATGTGGGGATTTGTGGCTTTCATGTTTTATATCTTTTTAAATTGAATATTTTTGGGAAATGAGGCTGTTTTTAACGGACAAAGCAATCAATTTGAAGACATCACCTTGGGCTCTGGGAAAATACTCATTGACATTTTTCACTATTTTATGGAATAAACAATTGATAAATGAATGCCAACAATCTTTTGGACAGAGAACAGTGGATCAGTCCCAATTGTCTTCTCAGACTTTATTTTACTCTTTCTAAACCCCACATTTCCTCTAACGCAAAGCTAGTTTCTATCTAAGAATCCAGCTGAGGTTAATAACACAATATGTGCACATCCGATCTCTTTACCTCCTCCGTCTCTCCCTGATTCTGTAACGCTGGTTCTGCTGTTAAAACCCTGATTGACAGACTCAGAATTTGACTTGATTAGAGAGAGTAACTCAGAGGGGATGAATGTGAATATACACAAACTCCCACGCGCCTCTTTATTATTTAAGACTTCATGTTCAAATGACATTGTACAGGATTTCCTCAGGTGGTCAGCTTGGGGGCCAAAAGGTTACACCGAAACTCAGGTCGCATTACTATTGAGCTATGACTTCACACAAGACTGACGTTTATGGAGGATGTAACCACTGGTAGTTCTGAAATATTTCTCAATTAACATCAAGTAAAACTTTCCTTCAAAATGCAAAAAGTACTTCACAATGAAACTCATTCACCTTCATTTATTATCTCATTTGCATGAGCATTTGTCCCTCTGAATTCTATGAAAAGATTAGCCAAACAATTAACTGCTGAATTAGCAATTACAGACAGTAAGATTGGCAGCAGCGGGGTGATGGCGTGCTTTGCTTGCTCATCAGTTCGCCTCTCAGCTGTTTAACTGGGTTAAAAAACCATATTTGGCATGATGTGTTTCAACAGCAGCTCTACTGTTTCAGGATATTCATCAGAATATATTTATCCATTTTAGGCATATGTGTCTAATTATCTTAGTTGTTCAAACTTAATGCCAAACCAACCACCTTATTAAACGGTCTCTAATATCACTTTGTATTCTTGATACATTGTGAAAGAGATTATTCCATCACAACTCCTGTAAATAAAAAATAAAAATACAAACATCACTAACCTATGTCTGCTGTTAAAAGGGCCTATTTTTAACAATCAAACAAAATGTGACGTGTGAACTTACTAACCCTAAATACCTGCATTTTCTATTAATTTGTTAATTAATTTGGCGGTGTAATTATAACAAGTAAATGACAAGTAAATAAAATATTTTATTAGAAGATGCATATCGTGTGTATTGTGTCATCATGTTAAATGAGAACAACAATAGCCTTTTTAATAAAGTTTATTATATGAAATGTTTCTAGTCAGATTCCATTGGAAAGATGTGGTAATTAGTGCTAATAATAAACCCCATTGTACTCATAAAAACGATGATTAAAGTACATTTGTTTAGTTACACAACCATAGTTACCATAGATATAAACGTATCAGCCTTGTGTCTTTCAATCGTGGCAGATGCTTGGAGACTGTACTGCTGTCTCTCCACTCTCCTTGAGCGGACAGTAATATTGTCACTTCAGGTATGTTAGCGCTCCAGCGCAGCACAGTCAAAGATCGTGAACACCAAGTCCTATAACAAAAGAAAGGTGAAATAAACGTGTGTGATTGAATAAGGTCCTTATTCAGGATTCACATTTTCTATGTTGTAAGCAGAGCAAATCCATGTGCCTTCATATTAAATACATTGTTATCTGGATTGAAACAGCAGAAAACCACCCATGTGACATGTGTGTACACTCACACTCCCATTTCCTGTATTCCCAGTCTATAATTGACCTTAATTAGAGTTCAACCCTTTTTCTGTTATTGAAGCTAATACTAAAATGACCACAATGAAAGTGACTTAACTCTAACCCTTTGTCGAGACATCGTGGCCTGGTCTGACATGTCATGTCAGTCTGTTATGGGAAACCAGCCGCAGACCCAGATGTGCCCGACTTCACAGTTCAGGTGAGCGGGATCAAAAATCCACAAAGCACTGAACGTTTTTCATAATCCGCATCATAAATCCTGTTTAATCCTGTGAAAGGACCCACTGAGTGACCCATTAACCGCCAGTCAGTTTGAATGCATCTCATCAGTGTTAGCCTGTTGTCCCTTTTCTGTTTCAGGTTGGGCTGCAGTGACTCAGACTCTGGCTCCGTTGGATATACTCTAGATAGATAAATAAGAATTATTATTATTAAGCTCTGTCATTTATCTGGAAAGTTAGTTGCAAACTGTGTACAATAGACTAAATCAACCTCAGTGCTGAATTACAGCTGTATTTTTCATGTAAATGTGTCAATAAAGCAATCTGTAGCTCAAATATTTGGGAAAGACAACCACTTGGAATGATCTTAAAGAAAGTTGGTGTCAATGTTGAATCTTGGATGAGGTTAATGTATTGTGCAACAGGAGAGGTGGGCTATGAACCAGCGCAACTACATATCTCAATGAAAATGTTTGTGATTATCACACAACATTTATTGCCATTAGCCTTTGTCATAGTAACTGGCTACGGCCATGACAGCTGACACCTCTTATTAACTACCACTCACTAAGTAGCTGCGACACAGGACACACAAAGACGGTGATGATGGAGATTTGACATTACGGCATCAGATGGTCAACATGTCTTGTCTTTATTTCATCACACAGTACGCACTAAAAAAGAGCAGCTTGTTTTGTTGAAGGTAGTGGTGTATTTGTTTAACCCTTCACGAGTGATCTGCCCAAATGGAAACAAATTGACTATTTTTGATCGCTCCACTCTTACAATGAAATTGGACGTGAAGATTTCAAGGTTATATTGTTGTGCTTCCATACGGCTTTGAAGCTCGCGAGACGCCATATTTGTAAGGTTTCAGTTACATTCTGCGCTATGCATTGTACCTGGATGCTAGTTATTTTTGGAAAGGACCACAATGACCGAAAAGACAATAGTCTAATCTATCAATAGATACACTATATTTCATGTTCATATTTGTGTAACTTTACATAGTACTACCTGTTTGTGAAATTACTACATAGTCCTACTGTACCGTTTGTCCTGTCTTACCCCATGACATTTCTCTGACATGATGATGAAGAGCTGTCTCAGAGTGACACCCAGCTTGCTCACTTCTCTGGTGTAAGCACAGCGGCGCTGTCGCAGGCCTTCCACCAGGGAGATGTAGGTCCTCATTTTGTACATCACACAGGCATTCTGGCGGCATGAGTAGCAATTAGTGTCCCCGCGCGTGAGTTACAGCTGAGATTTTCAGTCAAAATACCACAGATGTTAGTGTAGAAAAGTTTGGGGCAGCCCGATAACTCAAAACGGGGTGTGAAAGATAAACATCAACTGAAAGTACTATCAGAAAACACATTTTCTTTTTATGTTGGTTCTTTGACCGGGGGGTTTAAGTACAGTATGAACGTTATCTAAACATTTAACAACTCTGCTTGTCTTTCAAATATTTAAATCCAGTAACATTCTGATTCACAATAAAGAGGGCTGTGTTGCAGTCACGGGGAATTTGAAGTCATACTTACATGGACGTCAAGGTAGAGATCTGGCATGTGTGCCATGCAGAAACTCTGGGTGACAAAAACAATATGAACATTGGCAGGATAATCGAATGTAGTTTTTATACCCATCTACCCAAGACATGAGAAATCACAGGTGTCTCGCATCACTGAATTATACCCAACTAAAATGTGTTCACATTTAGCCTGCTATGTTTTGATTTGGTGGATTAAACTAAATGAGTGCATTAATTCACATCTGTAACTAGACAATAAACGAAGGAAAATAATAACTTATCTCCAATGTGGTCCTTAGTACAATATATATAAAAAACACTAGATAATCACCAAACAAGTAATAATTCAATATGGCACACAGGACCATTCAAAAATAAACACTAAACACCACTTTAGAGTTAAATCTAATCCATATATATCAAAAATCTACAAGAGCGACAACACAACAGCTGACTTACAGTTTCAGGGTCCCTCTTTAAATCTGCAGCCCAGTGGGTGAGCTCCCGCGCCATGCTCAGTACCTTGGTGTAGCATGTTGGCGGGTAGAAAGGGTAGCTCAGCACCAGCGGCACCAAAGCCCAAACAAGCAACAAGTGGTTAAAGCTCGCCATCCCTCACTGACACCTACTGCACTAACACAACCCTTGTTTGTTTGTTTGTTTGTGTCACCAATGCACACATGCAGCCACGTATGCATGCGGACCGATTTTAACACGCCCTCTGTTTACTCCAAAATAATTATGCAACTGCGAGAGGAATGACAGGCGACAACAACCCATTGTGTGAGATAAGCCTCAAGGAAGAATCAAAGCAGGGCCGAGAGGACAGTGGGCTTTTGTCCAAAGGTTTTAACACTGAGAAGACCTAAATGAGTAATTTGCCATAGGGCAGCTCAGGAAGGGAGGACTATTCAGCATGGTATTCCTTTTACTTAAGTAAAAGTACAAAAGAATTAGCATAAAAAAAAAAAATACTTCAAAGTACCCAAAGATAGGTACTCATGTAAACGTTCTCTGTCACTTTCCACCACTGAAGATTTGTTTCCATACACTTCATCTCTTAGTATCAATTGAGTATTGTTTGATGGCGTACGTACATACCGCACGATGACTTACAAAACATGACAGTGGCTTTGGTTTAGTCCTATAGCCTCAGTCTCAAGATCCCAACTCAATATATCCTGTAGCACCTTTGGAATGAAATTGATGCATGTTTTTAGAGTATTGGGTATTTTATATTCTTCGGCACATTATTTGTTTCTGTATGCCTTTTAATTGAACAGAAATGAAATGTGCTATATAAAATAAATAAAATTGCCTTGCTTGGAAGAATCCAGACAGTCCTGAGGCCAAAAAAAGGGAGCAGATCATTCAAATGTTTGACATGCATGCCATAGAGGGTAGCTGGACCTTCATTGTGTTGGTGCAGGTGTGCTGCAATTGTGTATTGTTATTACTTCAATCTCTGAAGAAGTGAAAAAGATAAGAAAGCAAAACACATTAATAAGCTCCAACCAAGACGTGACGTGGGCCAGAGTATTATCTGTCAAATGTTCATGCCTAAACAACAATACCTTTCTTCTGCTTATCTTAATTTTACCAAGCAGCTGAAAACAATTGAGTATTCTGAACACTGCAAGTAACCTTATATGTGTAAAGGAATTTCAGCAGTAAAAATACACATATATTTCGTGCAGTAAAATAAAGAAAATAAACCTCAAGTATTAAACAAGACTGTTGTGAATGTTTACAATTTTGAGTAGAAAAGTTTTAATAGCCTTTACTCTGATACATGTTTGCCATAATAAGGCATTTCTGCTTTGGGGAGGAGTTTGGTGTTTAACTACTGATACTCTGTAATATTGATCATGAACGTGACTTATATTGTAAATTCTATTCCCAAGAATCTTGCTGTATTAATGCCGGCTGCTGTCCTATCAAGCTATGTCTTTTTTTATCCACTAGATGGGGCTAATTTCAGCGTCTTTAAGCATCATGATGAAGTTCTCCAAATAGTTTTCATTCTTTAATTCAAATCTGAATCTGATCAAACCAGGACTGATCTATGACTGATTCTCATACACAGGCAAAAAAAAAAAATGTCCTCACTCACAAAACTAGGACAACAATGGCACATGCCGAGGGCCTCCTGCGGGTTAAGTAGCTTTACTCCGTCTCTGTGCAGGTGTGATGTGACACTGTCATCGCTCATCTCATCTAAAAGAGCAGCACACTTCCTGATGCTGCCAAACGCCCGGTAGGACATCGGCCTGCTTTTGAGCGATGCCCGTCACCTCTCATAGCGTGCGTTGACAGTTGGAGGTCTGTCTCCACCCTCCATATGAAGATGGATGGCCAACACTGAGTGTGTCTTGGCATGTCGGAGAGGCATAAAGAGGAAGAAAATGTGCAGTTTTCGCTGTAAGCATATCTCTGGTCCCACAGTCCCACCACTCCGCCATTCTCCTCTCAACCTTGGCCTGCTCAATTAACAGGGGACACCAGTGACCATGCAGTCCTTATAATGGATGGATGTGTTTTACAGTTAGTAGTTAATGGCCACATAAGGTAAGGTATGATGAGAGATTGGACCACAGAAATCTACCTGAAATACAGTGAATTCCAATGCTGGCAAACACATATCCTGGTTTTAAAGCCCTGGATATTCACTGCATATGAATCATAAGAGCTGACACACATAATGTGATGGTACTTCTTTTTCACATTTCGAGGGAACAGCTTGATCTTGCTTTCCTGCACTTTCAGGCAGTCATCCACATCTATACCCGTTGGATGTCCAGCACAACCATGATCCTCTCTTACAAGCCAGTGAGGGTTGGGTGCCTCGCTCGACAGGACCCCAAACAGCAGTGGTTGTTGAGGTAAGAGGGTGCAAGTCATTCATTTACCCCCCACCCATATTGTTGTTCATCTTTTCCAGCCATCTGAGCCACATTTAGGCTATGAAATGCTAAGAAAATGTGTCACGTATGGGATTAATGGTATATTTCAGGTATATCATTTTTCAGTTTTGCCATGCTATTTTAATAACAACTTCATGTGTTGGGTCAGAATGATATAATCCAGACCTTTATAAGATGATGATTGAATTAAACATGGGCAAAACTCTGCTCACAGGCTGCTTGAATAAAAAAAATCCTAATACCTGTGGTATACAGTGCATTTTACTATGCAAGAATAATATATTGATGCCTACGGAGATTTGAAATACCATACAGCACAATAAGGTCAGTACAGACTCACAATTGAACACCAGAGACACATTAGTGTCCATTATTCCCCCTGTATAATGATTATTTCCATATAACTTTAGAGGCTATTATGAGACAGCAGGCTCAGCTCCTCTATAAAGAGACCTGGGGGGTCTCCAGGTTGAAACAACATTGTCGACAATCTGCCTTGCTGAAGAGCCTTTAAGCAAGGTGGCAAACCCGTATCAGCTCTGGGGGGCGCTGTTCTAAAGCCGACCGTGACCTCTGACTCCATGGTGGCAACGAGAGAAAAAAAAAATCATCCCCTGCAGACAGAAATAAAGTATTATAAATAGGTTATTATGAGGCAATGCGAATGTTTAAGTGCTACTTGATATGAAAAGATCAGCATTAGTTCATTTGGAATACTAGACACGCGCATGTGTTCTGTGGGATTAGGCAACTGTTGTGCTTGGACAGTGATAACTTGAAAATCACCTCTTAATTTTAGGGTATGACCCAAAAGAAAAACACCTCAGGGGCTATAGAGGGACTCTGCGGTGCTTAACTGACTTTGCAGTGAACTTGACAGGCGCACTAGTCTCTCTGTAATATTTCAAAAATAGAATATTCCAGTAAAGATTTCGAGGTGTAACCTATTTGGTATTTCTCTGAAAATGCATTAGGGAACTTTTTTTTTTTTTTTTTTTTGGGGGGGGGGGGGGGTGTGGTTTTTTTTTTTTTATTACTTTGGTTGTTTATT
>CM022491.1:3970494-3998100 GCA_011952105.1 Coreoperca whiteheadi | reverse complement strand
AAATTTGGAGGGTTGGAAATATGAATTTTGTTGGGGTTTTTTGTAGATTTATTTTTTGTAGTTTTGTGTGTGGGGTGGGGGGGGGGGGGGGGGGTTGTTGTAAGATGAGTGAATGCTAACGACAGGGAAACCTACAGCGGATCAGCCTGGTGCCTCTCCATACGCACGGTGGTGGCCAGCGCATTAACACAGGCGGCGGTGTGGAGGTCAGTCGCTCATCAGCGCAACGCGCCGAGCAGTTTCCAACCACCCCCGTAAACCCCGTCTCTGTTGCCTTTGTCCTCCAGATACAAGGGATTTCGCATTGCACTCTTTCGGCGCATCCCGCAAGTCACGTCTCGCTGTGCGGTTCCATTTTTCGGGGGTCCCGTGTCCCGGTGCGTCATCGTCCGGACACCGGACAAGTGATGCTTTGAGCCGCACTGTTGCTCCCCTGTCGCTTCGCATCTCTGCAGCAAACCGGGCTGGAAATGGTCCTATGCTCAACTATCCGGCGGCGCTCAGAGGTAGGTGCCCACAGCTGCCCTGCATGGATGGGGGTGGTGGGGGGGGGGGGTACTTTCTATTCAGCGCATGTTTCTCCCATTTGATCAGATAAGGGCTCCGAGCACAGTGTCCTCTGCGGGGAGCTCAGCATTGCGGCTTCCCGCACTTGTTTTTGAATAGTTCATTTGACCCAAGAGGTATGTTCAGGTACGCTGTGATGACCTTCTCATGCAGTCTGGGAATGACATTCATGAACGCGTTCCCCCTACAGCGGACTGAATGCTGCGACTGTGACTTGAAGTTTGCCTATTTAAATGCATCTCACAACTCGGTCCAGTCATGCATTCTCCTTTCATATATTGTTATGGGACAAGCTGACATCCACTTTAAAAGGATACAACAGCAAATCTCATAGTGAAGCTATGATATGAATATTGTAGTATCATAGGAGATTCTAATGCCATTAAAAACTTACTCTCTGACAATGCAACTCCCTAGAGCAATGAGGCTATTACATGAGTATAATATTGTAAGATGCACGGGATGTACTAACAGGCCTACACTTCAATAAAAACACAAATCTATTTAGTGAGTTCATAGGCTGATATATTTCATGAGGCAGCAGAGATTCTGTTTTAAGGTAATAACTCCTGAAATCTCATGTCCTGAAGAAGGCAGCATGAGGGAGTCCATTTACAGTACACAACACCAGCAAACTATAAATCAAAAGCCTCCAATTTTGTGCTCTTAATGGGAAAACCCGATCATAACATCCATCAGGCATGCACTGCAGACGGTGCTCCTCTGGGATGAGTTTCTGATTAAAATGTAAAAATTAAATAATTGATAAAAGACAGATGAAGGAAAGAAAGAGAAAGGGAAGTAGGAAGGAGACCTGCTTGTGTAAAAATAGTTACATTTTAAAAGTCATCCCTCCCCCTTCACTTAGCATTAATGTCCTGCTATCATTGCAGGTTGTTTAAGTTTGCAAGCAATGTTTTTTTGTCTTTTAGTATCTTAATATCTATTAATAGAAAATTCTGTGTCGATGTTTCCATTGATCATTAGATGCTGTGTATGAGCTGCTCATGTCTGTTCTTCTTTTTCCTGTCCCTCCTTCCCTCCTTCCCTCACTCTGCTGGTGGTGTCATGTTTTTCTGCCTCCCGTCACAGGTTAGACTCTCAGTCAACAGAGGGTCACAGCCACAAACACATCATCCACCCTCCTCCTGGCAGCAAGAGTCCTCCGCCTGCCTGCGTTCATCTAAACAGCAGTGAAGACAGACAGGAAACTTACACTGTAGTTGTACTGCCTGCATGTGTGTGTGTGTGTGTCAGCACTTCAGTGTCTTTAGTGTTCCCCCAAGCCCTCCAAGGTGTGTGTGTGTGTGTGTGTGTGTGTGTGTGTGTGCAATGATGTGTGGCTGTGTCACGGTGGAGAATTAAGAGGAAGACAGGACCTGTTCAAGTCAGCAAAACCGAGCAAGCGGCTGCATATGTGTGTCAGGGTTGAGCAGTCGAGCACGTGAGACTAAGTGTGTCGGTGTGTGTGTGTGTGTGTGTGTGTGAGTGTGTGAGAGTGTGTGAGGGGCTAGTGTTGACCAGGCTATGAGTGCGTCTCAGAGGGAGAGGCGGTCCAATGCTGAGTTGAGCTAAGGGAGCAGAACAGGAGAATCTGTAAGAGGAGCAGCCATGGGGCTCGGACAGTCCAGCAAGGCTCCGGTCACTGATGACACAGACGAGGGTGAGTAATAACAGCCCAAATTCTTAATTGACCTTTCCCCCTTTTGTTTCTCTACTTTTGCGTCTCAAATCTAGAGAAGATAAACCGGGAACGTGGGTAAAACCAAATGTGGAATGATACAAGTTGTGAGCAGGAGTCACCACCGCTGATTGCCTTATCCCAGGGGAGTCCATCTTTTCTGCAGCCTTATCAATATGTTAACATATTCCCACTAAAATTAAGTGCACTTACAGTAAACGGTTGGACTGATGCAATGGTGATTAGGTCTGCCACTAGTCTTCCTCAGAAATGGAAAATAGGTATACCCTTCGCTGTAGTGACAGTTTGACTTTGTCTTTGATATGGCTTTAATATAGTAGAGGGTATAGAATAGAATAGAAAGTTGTTTTCTGAAACAAAGATAATTAACTCTTCTGAACGTGTTTCTTTAACGTTGGCTGTGGTGGTGAAGTCTTATTGAAAATCGCTTGAATCTGGTCAGGCTATTATCTTTTTATTTTTTTAGACTGGTTGCCATGAAGGTCAGCATGAAAAGGAGTCATTACTTTGATTGGCAACGCTCTCGGTTTGAATGTATTTCCCTTTTCTTTGTGACCTGAGTAGATAATACAATGTGTGTGCAATTTATTGATCTGAGTCAGTATCTGAAATGAATTCCACTCTGGCTGCACCCTGGGGACTTCAAATAAGTCAGCGTTACATGATTCAGGGATTTAGTGAGACGTGAAGTGGCTTCCCCAGGTTTTTCCTTACTGTAGAGGAAATTGTTTTTTTCTGTGTACCTGCGATCCTAGATGATCTGATACATTTGTTTCTTTTCATAAAACTGTGAACTGTAATATCTGCTTAACGCATTCGACAAGTTAATTTTCCATTAATTATCATTAGAATTGTCTTTTATAGGTTTTGTCTGGTGAGATAGGTATTTCATTATTGTGTGACAAACCAAAATAATGTTTTGGCTCTGACTGTGTCAAATGACTGCTTCGCATCCTAATGAAATCCATACCTGTGGCTTTCTCTTTTTCACTGGGGGCAACCTCTATGAAGGAGGAAATCATTATTCATGGTTAACCTTGCTGCTTAGTCACCTAGCGTGCTGTTCGGGAAATGTCACTCATAACCGAGCTACTCTGAACTCTAAGTTAATGCGATGGCGCACCTTTCTGACTCCTCTCTCACAAAACAGCGTGGGCGATTTCACTGAGGGCAGGGGAATATTAAACACAGAGACACATCGTTTTGAATGAGAAAAAGCCCCGCTCACTGGAAACAAAGTAATCCCCTCACTGATGAAACTCATGTCAGGCACAGGCAGGATTCTCTTTTGAGGTTGGGGCAACCAGACGGGTCCGCTGCATGTTGAGTATACATCGTGCACTCGCCCTTCTGAGTAGCAATAAAGATGCAAATTGAGTTCTGATTTTACACTTCAGCAATGTTAAAGGTCGCCTCAAGGTAATATTGGCCACGGAGGTGGATTTTATGTTTGTTTGTTAATTCAACAGTAAACATTAATAAATGCTGACATTTCAAAAATATATTATCAATGTACGTAACTTCTCAGAGGTTAGCGAAGGATATATCCGGAGCAGCTAAAAAACACTACCTGGCAGTTTTAAATATAGTTTGCGGCAAAGCTATGAGCATTGTACTCGTTTACAAAAATGGTCAATCACTTCAGATTGTGGTTGCACAGCGTAGCACCATCAGGCCAGGTTTGCAAAAAAAAAAAAGCATCTCTCGCTCTCTCATATACACGCAGAATATTTAAACTGCCTGTTCAGCATGGCTTTTTCCCCGAGGATTTAGCTGAACATAATTGTCTCACAAAAACACCAATGAATGTGAGATTGTGATGCACCAGTGTTGTGGCATGAACTCCTCTTGTACAGTTATAGCTACATTTTAATTTGTGACATTTCTATATACATTACTGTTCATTTTTGTAGTCTCTATTGTAAATGGATGTTTCAAAAAATTGACCCATAGATATAAAACAACGTAGACATAAATATTTCAAATTAAAAGCAGCAGCAAAAAAAGTCGTCCAAAAAAAGGACAATACAATAATAATCTTGTAATTGTGGTTGCAGAGTGGTAAATGTTAATAACAAATTCTATCCAAGAAGGCAATCAGAATTTACCCGCAGAATACATTTACAGGCTGTTTTGCTTGCTGGCATCAGTGCAGATGCATATTTTGTAGTTCATACTCAACCCATATCAATTGATGTGTGTGTGCATGAAGGTGAACTCTGTCAAGACACGTTTATGTCCTCTGAGGATGATGTGTGTGCCACTTGTGTTGCCTATGTGCCACAGACGTTTTCCACTTTGCGTAACCAGGAGCCTCTGGTTAATGGACAGGCCCTGGTCACTGCAGTCCAGCAATCCATTGCAGTGGACAGGCCTAATGTGCCACTGCACATCCATGGACCCATGGGTTCTGTGTCAGTTGTCAAACCCAAATGACAGGAAAACGGCTAAATCGCTTCGTCTTTGTCCCATACAACAAAACTGTGCGTCACAGCAAGAAGCTGGTGGGGAGTGAGACAGACTCATCTTGGATTGTCTACGGGGTCTCAGCTGGTTAACTTTGTTTAGGTCCCTCCTGCTGTCTTGTAATCACCTACTGTGTTTTTATGTTTTGATACAGGCCAACTCATGATTTATTGGCCCTTCATTTACATATTTTTCAGTTTATGTTGTCAGACAACTGAATGAATATAAACAAGTGAATTGATTGAGGTGCTTAAACGCTACCTAACCAGACGAACACTTTGCTGTATGGAGTGAGACGTCAATCAAATCACTATTTTATAATTGTGGAGTTTTGTGACCCAAAAAAAACACATCAATGAGCCACAGTGTTGCACTGACAGACATGGGGAGGGAAGTTGGAAAGTTGAGAGACTGACTAATGTATTATTGGTTCTGGTCTTTTCATGGGATTTGTTGACAATAAATAAAATGTAGACTAACGCCAGCCTCATTCTTCAAAATGAGTGCCCACAGAGAGGGTCAGAGGCAACAGAAAGTTGTCTTCTTAACTTTACTGCCACACAAACCCTGACAGCTTTCCAAAAGCTCAGTTATCCTGGTCCACGTTGGCGTTTTCAGGTTCATCCACTCTGCAGACCATTTCCGGGCGCCAAAAACGTGTGTCTGAGTACCCGCGAGGATCTTCATGTTGTAAATTCTGTCATTTGCACATGTCCGCATGGTCTGTTTTTGAGTATACGAGAGCCTTTGTTGTGGACGAGGGGGCCAAAACACAGAGAATTTTAAACTTTTGCTGGCTTAGTGTGGACATACTCGGAGACAGATATGCAGACGACTTCTGACAGACCAGACAGAGATAAAAAAAAAAGGCGTAGACACACATCGCAGCACAGTTATACAGAGAGCGTGAGATACTGTGTGAGAGTCAAACTGAACAAGCGTGATTACTTCAATCCAGACTGATTAGCATGTGTCAGTCAAATTTAAATTGACTAGCAGATGAGCTCCTCGGTCAGATGATTTCCTCAGTTGGTTTAAGCCATGGAAAGGCTGTCAATGTGTCAATTCCACTCATGTGCAGATTTCAGTCATTACACACTCTGTTAGTTGTGTCCATCATTTAATACAGCACATTAAACCATTCAAAGTTCTGCTGGTAAAATATGACTCAATCTCACTCCCTCTCTTTCTGTGTCTGCCTTCTCACGCTCTCTCTCTCTCTCTCCCTTTGTATGACTGCCTCTCTCGCCCTCTCTGTGATCACAGAGCTCTGCCCTCTCATCCACGACCACAGCTGTCTCTCTGAAAAACCCATCAGAGTAGAATCAGCAGGAAAATGACCATTTTTATCTGGTGTGTTTGTCTGTGTGTATGTTAAGTGTGTAATCTGTAAGTCTGTGTGTGTGTGTGTGTGCATTATCAATGCAGGCCTCATATGGTCTCTATCAGAGTAGGTTGTGTAAACACACCAACACAGATAGTGTGAGAGGAGGAAGTGCCAGTGATACGTGACTAACAGAGCATAATATTAACTGTCACATCCAATAGATCTAGTTACTGCAGGCAGAATTAGAGAGAGAGTGTGTGTGTGTGTGTGTGTGTGTGTGTGTGTGTGTGTGTGTGTGTGTGCGTGTGCACAATGTACTGTTGCAAGAGAAGCAGGTAATGTTTTAAGTCAGCACTTTATGTCCAATATACGTATGTATTTTTGGGAAAGATTGTGAACGTATTGCGAATATAAGTGTGTGCATCTGCGTGTGTGTGTGTGGTCAGACGAGTGCAGACAGTGGACAGCAGCTGTTCCATCCTCTGGAAAACAGCAGAGAGGGAAAAGCTTCTGTCCTGGTCGTCATGGCAGCAAGAAACAAATAGCCCCATCCGGTTCTAATTGGTGATAAATGTTGCTGATAGAGGGAGGAGAGTGAAATAGGGAGTTAAGCTCAGGTTGTGCGTGTCTGTGTGTGTGTGTGTGTGTGTGTGTGTATATGTGTGTGAGCGAGAGACAGAGCGAGTGAGACCATGTTTAATGAGTCTGCAGAGGAGGGAATGATACAAAAGCACAGAGACCTAAAAATGTATTTTGTTCGATGGAAAAACGTGACAATAACAAAAGACATCTTTGTGCTGAAGCTTATTTCAATTCTCTGCTATATAATGTCCGTGACCTGTGGTTGCCCTGCAGACCTCCATCTGCTTCAGCCTGAATGTCTGCATTATTCACATGAGCTAAAAGCAAACCTCACAAAGAACCTACTGTAACTGCACTGACACTTAACATTCATCTATTTCCATTTATAATGATTGAATGACCTTGTTTTCATTTTAAAAGGGTTGAAGTTTCATTTGATTTCTATAGAAGCCTGCATCTACCTATAACACATTTTCATTTTGTGCATATCTTCTTCATTAGCTGGAATATACAGTGTATGTGTTTAAAGCTGAAATCATAACTTTTCAAATGTTTAAACTATAGCAAAAATGAGTATCTTGTATTGACCTTCTAATGTTGTTCCGCTGTGTTTTAATAGTTGGGGAGAAACAATATTTGAATTAAAAGAAAAACAATTTCAGGTTTAAATGTCTTATTTGATTAAAATTAACTGAGATTTTTTACTTTTCCATCTCACAGTAAATTTCGACCACTTCCAGATCCTGAGGGCAATAGGAAAAGGAAGCTTCGGAAAAGTAAGTCCATGTTTGCCAAAGTGTTATCAAACTCAAAATTGTGCCCATGTTACTCAGAAATGAGTTAAGTTGGAAACAGTGTTGTAGTACATTTCCGCTCTATGATACATACATTTAATATCCTGTGCAAAGCAACAACGACATATGAAAGATACTACTAACACTACAATACCAGCACTGACACACAAACTAACACACATTCCCAGAGGACATTAGTGTTGCTCAGGAGCCCGGCTATCCAATAAGTCAAAAGACAAAACAATATATGTACAACTGATCCAATAATTTAAAAAAAAAATACAAATTGGCAATACATATGCAACAAAACCTTAAAAAATATAATAAAAATACATCCAATTTCCCAGAATACATGCAAAATCACGTGTCGTTCATAAGTTTCCTGCGATCCTGGCCTGCAACTACTGGTTAGTTTAACTAGTGATTAATTTGCTTATTTTCAAGCTTGATCTGTAAAATCACAATTTCCTAAAGCCAAAGGTGATACCATCGAATGGATTGTTTTTTTCGACCAACACCCCGAAACCTAGTTATTCCTAACTATATCATATTAGAGAATAAATAGCACCAAATCCCCGCAATGTAGAAACTAGAAGCAGGGAACGTATATGTCATTTTTCAAGCGGAAATGCTTGAAAAATGACATAATAGCTGCCGATTATTTCTCTGGCATGTGAACATTAGGCACAACATGTTGTTACACATAATACACCATGTCCCCTCTCTGTCAGTCCAATATTGTCATACACAGTCTAGTAAAGCCTCCCGGTTTACTTTGTTAGAGACCAACCAGCAGCTTCAAGGAAACAAATCTGAGGTGATAGCGGTCATGCTTCCTCTTGCTGTTAAGCCATATTGTGCAGAGTAATTCACATCGGCACTTACAGTACATGTAAGCGCATACAGTGACGCACATGTACACTCCCATGCACATGTATACACGGAACACAGACCCACAAAGCATCTACACTCCGTCCAACAACAGATAAGCAGTCTAATCACAGTAGATGGCAAGCTGTTCAATGGGAGGAGTGATGCGATCAGGGTTTGGCTGATTAACTGTGCCAGCTGGTCCAGATCACTCTCTTAGATAGCAGTAATCACTGGCTTATTGACGCTTGTAGCCCAGACAAGCACGACTACAAATAAATATGGGGAGTGACACCGCTGCATATTGAAAATAGTCTCTATTCTCAGACACATTGTCAACAGGGGGTAATCACGTACAGTTTGAAATATACATACAATGACAGCTACCCAGATTGCACCAGGTGTTGTACGCTGCCTTTTGCTGGATCACATCAGAATCATGCAATTTATTTCCACTGATGTAAGTAGACTGACTGCAGTTTGAAAGCATTTGCATTATGCAATTTTGAAAGAAATGTCTTCATTCCCCACACTGACATGCACCAGCGACTGAATCGCTAACATGATTTTTCCCATGTGTAAAATGCAAAACATACTGGTGTGAAAAGTTTGACGTCCAGGTAGCTCACCTGGTCGAGCGCGCTGAGTCCTTATCGCAGCGGCCCTGGTTCAAAGCCAACCCACAGCCCTTTGCTGCATGTCATCCCACACTTCCTGTCGCCTATCAAATACAGGCAAAAAAATCACAGAGATTAAAGAGAAATCCTGACACACTTCACGTATCCATGTGTCTCAAGCAATAAAGCTTTAGACAGACAGATGAATGATTGAAAACACTCAACATTTTGCGAAAGTATTCCGTTTTCAGTGTCAGCCCCCTTTTTACTATTTTTAAAAGTAAAAAGGGGGCACTGCACTGTGTCATGCAACATAACTAACCAATGATCATACTGGACAAAACATGGAGGGATGATGCATCTCACTGCATTGTGGATACATTTTTAAAATGAAATAATTTTACCCAAGAGGCATGGCAATGTTTATCAAATGTGATCTTGCAGGTTATCATACTGGCAGTGAGGACTATACTATCATTTTGTGTGGATGATATGTTAGCTGTTTAGAGTTTGCGGAAAGCAAAATGAGTCCCTTTTAACATCCTTTAAAAGTACTGAAGCATAAGGCAGAGATACACAAGCAGGACGCCAGCAAAGTATTCAGACCATTTTTTTCCAAATGAGTAAAAAAATTTACCCTCATGTGACCTTATCAGGTCTGCATTGTACAGAAGAAGGACACCAAGAAGATGTACGCCATGAAGTACATGAACAAGCTAAAATGCGTGGAACGGAACGAAGTGAGGAATGTCTTGAAGGAGCTGCAGATCATGCAGAACCTTGAACATCCTTTCCTGGTCAACTTCTGGTAAGCCACCATGCTTTAGCAAACACGTATTTGAATGTGTGGTCGTATGTGCCATGTATATAAATTAAGTCTGTAAGGTTTCTTTTTCGAATGACACAGCAAATAACCATGGATCACTTCTTAATCACTTCTTACAGACTGTTTAGGGAATGACTTTTGCTACTTTTTGAATTCAAACTCAGGCAGCCTTAAATTTAGCACTGAGCGACTTTGACAGAAACTCCTCCATTCTTAAAAATGTGTGTACAAAAAGCTGCTGTGTAAAATCTTAAGCAGATTATGTTTGATTTGCCCTTGAGCAGGTCATCTCCACTAAGGCTTGTGTTTAACACTGGTTATTACCATCCGCCTTAGAAGCCATTTGAATGATTTAGTAGCGCATCCAATAGGATTTTTATGGTGATCGTATCCTGTCCATCAAATCAGTGAATGCACAGACACACAGAGAGACCTATGACCTATTAAAGAAAGCTCTGGATTGAGTCTGCAGATGCAGGCAGAAAGGTGTTGGCCATTGACGAACACTCTCAAGCCTCCATACACGTCATCTTGCCATTTGAAGTTGCTAAAAGGAAAATGTAGTTTGCTCACTGATCCAAGCTCAATGTTTATGGGCATGCCCCTCCTCTCTTGGCAGCTTCTTCTTTGCCTCACCACATTTGGGGGTTGAGGAACTCTTTCCCTCAATACTGAACAAGCTCATTCAAACTGTAGTGTGCTAATCTAAGATGACTCATCAGGTAATTTTCAGCAACTCATTCATCATAATTTGAGAGCCTGAGCTTATTGAGCATCAGGAATCGTACTTTTGTAAGTATGGCTTGTTCACTTTCCATCTGAAAGGCGTCTTTTGATTCTTGAAGCGCTCCCACTCTGCAACGTTTGAGAAGAAGCCACCCTGGTTTTCTGTCAAGCAGAAAGGCATGAGGACGATCCAAAGATGATGAATAACTGCCACAGTCATGTAGTCCAGTTTTTATTTACTTTTAGTATTATTTATTATCAGTGGTGGAGGAAGTATTCAGATCCTTTACTTAAGTAAAAGTACTAATACAACACTGTAAAACTATTCTGTTGCAAGTAAAAGTCCTGCTTTGAAAATGTTACTAGGACTGCAACTAATGATTAGTTTCATTGTGGATTCATCTGCTGAGTGTTTTCACCATCAAATCGATTGATTTGTAAAAATTCCGAAAATAGTGAGACATGTTGTCACAATTACACCGAGCCTAAAGTGACACCTTCACAATGCTTGTTTTGTCCAACCAACAGTCCAGACCTCAAAATTATTAACAATACATTCAAATTATTCAAATTATTAAAAGGAAAAGCATCAAATCTTTACATCTGAGAAGTTGGAACCATGAAATGTTAATGTTAGTTTGTGACTTAATATCAAAATAGTTGCCCATTAATTTTCTGTGAATCACCTAATTGATTAATCGACGAATACCAGCTGTACTTCCATATACTGTTGGGTAGTTTAAGTTATAACAAAATATTTTTTGTGTGCAGAAGTCTTAATTTGTAAAGTAACTAGTAACTAAAGCTGTCAGGTAAATGTAGTGAAAAGTAAAAAGTGCACTATTTCCCTCTGAGATGTAGTGGAGTCGAAGTAGAAAGTGGCATGAAAAGAAAAGTAAAGTACAAGTACCTCAAATTTACCTTGCAATTTGTAGTAAATGTACTTAGTTACTTTCCACCACTGTTTATTATTCCTCCTTTTGATTTGCAGGTTCAGTACTTGCTCTTGTGGGGTTAGGCAGCTCCCTATAATAAAGCCCTGAAAATGTGAACAATTAAATGAGATACTAAATGGTAATCTTTCCCCATCTGCCATTTGTCCTCTGTCCCACTTTTCTATCGTCTCTTCACTTACTTCCCTTTTCTCCCATTTTAATTCCATTTCTTTTTCAAAGCTACTCTGGCAGAATCAATAGCTGTCATTTAATTACTAATTTGAGGGAAACAAAACTAAATCCTCCCACGGTGGTAATGAACGAGAAAAGACTAAAGCACAGTAAAAGGGGAAGAGGATAGGAAAGGACTGCAAGGCGCAAGAAAAGGGAGAATGGCCACAGAGCAGAGAGAGGAGGTAGAGAAGGAAAACAACAGAGGCGGTGAACAGAGGAATAGAGATAGGTGCAGTGTACAGACTCATCAGACAAACAATGCCAGGGCTTGCTTTCTTGCTTGATTGCATGCTGTGTTGGACAAAAAAACAAAAAACGGTTGGAAGTTAATGCATTTGGCAGCATAAACCCCCCTGGGTGGGGGTGATTTCCTCTAGAGATGTGCTTGGGTCAGCGCTGTGCCCACTCTCTCACTCTGTCTCTCTGTGTCTCTCACTGTGTTGAGTTGGCGTAAGTTATGATTGTCCTGAGGTAAGCGCGTCAAGGTCAGAGACTGGGGAGAGATTACCTGCAGGCCTATGAACCGCACTGAGCCAGCTACTTGCAGGAAACCAGCCGTTATTTTTCTTCTGTCCCCTGTCTTGTACTCTCCCCTTCCTCCTCTGTCTGATTTTAATTCTCCTGGTCTTCTCTCACCTTCCTCTTTTTCTTCCTCCTCCTCTCCTATTTTCCTCCTTCACCACCTGCTTCACTTCACTTTCTCTCCTCTTGCTGTCACTGCACTGCACCTGGGCATGACCTCAGGTGTCTAGCTGTGCACTGTGTGCAGAAGCAACAATGCACCTGGAAGACAGGAGAAAGTTATTTTCCCTCAATGCAAACGATGAAGTATAATATGGAATACTGATTTTGAAGAATCTTAACCTCGGGCATTAAATGCGTTGCACGGTCAGTGTATTGATGTGCCAGCACTGGCAGGGCAGCCCGTTGTGCCTGCGCTGCATTAAGTCCCACTGTGTAAGGGGAGCCCATATTGGCACTGCACTGCTTTGACTCAAAGGCCAGAGATAAACTCAGACAGGGAGAGGGAGAGGTGGTAACCAGCATCAGATACTGCTGCATTCAGCTTTCAGTCTTGCTGCCTCAATAAATGTAGATTTTGCCGTTGATTTGTTTGTTGATGGAGGAGAAGTCAGAGAGGAAGAACTTCTTCAAACTACCTGCTTGCTGTTTGGTGCGTTTGGCATGATGGATGCGTTGATCACAGGCTTTGTGATGTGGTGTTCTCTGTGAGTGGAGCATTTGTTTTGGGGCGTCAAGCAGAAGGAGAACAGTAGTGCAGTAATATTTTACAGAACTGTAAAATTCTGTTATAAGTCGATGACTTATTTTTAGGTCCCAGAAATGCCTGCTGGTAAAACAGCTTGAATCTTGAGGGGAACAACTACAACTTTACACATTTTCGAATTGTAGAATTGCAATCATCTGTGGAGTGCTGTGAGTATTTTTCTTGTTACTCTTTTTCGAGCTGGTTTTGATAATCGACCACACAGGAAAACAGATGAGATTTATACAAACGTTTCGAGATTCAAAACAGTGAATGCTCTAAATTAAAATAAAAAGGGGCAGATTAGTGTTAGAATGTGCTGTTAAAAAGAACTGAATGCTAATCAGAATTTTTGATAACAACCAAAAAGATTGACGTGGATTAAGGAATTTACATAACCAGAGATCGTGAATATCTTTTCTATGTTTTCTTCCACTAACTTCGTCACAGAATAATAATGTTCACTGCCAACATTTTTCAGTGTATGACTATGATTTACAACTAAACCTGTTTTTAACAAAGTCTGTAGGACACTCCATTCCATGACATCTCCCATGTGTAACCTCTGTGACAAATACTGCCATGATGTAACAACCGATTGTTAAAAAGCAATTGCGTAACTGTCAAAGGAAAAGAAGTACGTTAACAAAAGTCTGAAACATCATGGATTAACAGCTGCACTTGCTTCAGGGAGTCCATCTTTTGCTCAGTTATAATGTAATCTTACTAATGCATTTCACTTTTATTCAGAGCATTTTTCATGTGCATTTTTCCCTCAGAAAACCAAACAGAAATGACATAATGTCTCACAAAGGCAATGGTTTTTTTATACAACACTAAGGGAAGAATTCCTCCAAGCATCCTAATATAAAAGGTCTAGTTGCCCAAATATGTTGTACTGTACAGACACTACAGTCTGCCTAGGTATAGGGTACATTTTTAAATGGATGACGTGAGATAAAATAAGATTAATTCCAGACTCCAATATTACAAGTAAGCAATAGTAAGATCTGCTTGTATCTAAGGTACGGACTGTTTCCTTGTGTATCTGCAAAACGGGCGCATCACATCCTCATTTTCCTTTTAACACCACAGGCATTGCCGAACACTGGAAAGCAGCATGTCAGCATGTCAAGTATTTGGCCTGATGTCAAGGTGACCTGGTGAAATGGAAGAAAACATCCTGATCAAGTACTGGTACTAAGCCTGAATTTTACCTTGATGGAAGTACAAACACAAGTGGAAAGACCTGTTTAAGTGAAAGCAAAAAGTAATTCTTTCAAAATATGCTCACTTGCTAAATTACTGAAATAAGACTTAGATATCACTTTACTTGTTAACTATAAGTGGAACTCTAGTGTACGTTTTACATGTGAGATCATTCCTTTGCCGTGGGCTTTTTGGAAGGGATGTGTGTATGCATTTGTACATGAGAGTGCATCCATGCGTGTGTGCTCAGGGAGCATTAGACACGGACTGATGGGAGCTGTCAGTCACAGGAGGTGTTGGGAGATGGGGTGGGAGAAAGGTCGGGAGGGCTGTCGGCATTGATCCAGCGTTTCAGCAAGGAGCTTTGGTCAGATGGTGAGTGTGTGTGGAAATGTGTGTGCGCATGTATGGGTAGTAGGCATGTCTAATCTCCATAATTGCAATTCCTTGTGTTGTGTAACAACAAAGTCTTGATTAGCCATTTTATTACGGAGATTCACTGATGTGGATTCTTTGCTGTGGACATTCAATAGATATATTTATTAATAAAAATCATTCTATAGTTTAGATTGAGGTGGTTTAGTTTTAAAGATTTACTTCATAAAAGGTGTTCAGGTTATGGAAGATGGGTTACTGTGAGACCTCCAACATCATTACATTTAATGAATGGGTAGAAGTAATATTCTCTTTCAGAAAGGGGATATGTATAGGAATATTGCCAATAGTTCCATTACTTTAAAAGAAGGGTTAACAATTTTATATTTCTGGAACTTTGTTTGCTGAATATTGCTTTATGAAGACTACTTGAAACAGGAATAATTTTTGTCTTAAGCATTTCCCATCTGTAAGAAAATGAAATTTATTGTAATTTGGAAATTGAAGCACTTTTAGTATTATTTCAATACATACATGCCACAACAATTACCTTTGGAAGAGGGAAAGGAAGTATTTTTGTAAGGACACGTTACCATTAGCGTCTGAGCCCCTGTGGTTTCTGGCGACTTCCATTACTGAAGTGGCCGGGGGTGCCTGTGCCTCTAAAAGCTCCATGCAGGATGTTCTCCCATCAGAATGGCTGCCTGGAGGCCTCCAGGAGGTCACATTGAATTGCATGTATGGCGGAGCAGATACAGACGTTGAAAGAAAGACAGAATTAGACGGGGGGGGGATAAGTAAAGGACAAGAGAGACTGAAAGAATAGACAAAAGAGAACAAGCAAACTAAAGAGAAGCCAGATGCCAGCAAGTCTAATGAACAGTCTGCACCCTTTCCACATAATATACAGGTGCAAATCTCCAGTCAGCTGTTCTCTACTCTTTACCAAAAACGCTGGTTGAGGCATCAAGTAACAGCTGCTAACTGACTGAAAAGCCATTGGGGTCATGAAACATAATGTATATAAAATTAAATCCTCACAAATGCTCGCCTGAAAAAATATATAAACACTGAAAAAATGTGTTTTTTGTTAAACCTAACCTCATGCACGTTCATGTTTATTTATGTATATTTTCTTTTGATGCGCGTGTCCATATTGAAGTTTTGCAAACGAGTATGCTACCATATGTTGCTGATCTGGGTGTTAATTCGTCATCGGGTCACACTTACTGTAACAATTATTATTTGTGCTAAGAGAAAAGTGAGTAACGCTGACAAGGCGTAAATTGGATCACTTGCTGCTCAACTGTGACGGCACTATTTTTCCACCTTACTTCTTTTTAAAAGCGTATTACTCAGGAGCTGAGTTCTCAAACAATTGCAAAAGATTGTTTTCAGTTATATTTTCAACAGAAAACGTCCAACGGCAATGCAGAGCTTCAACCTGACACACGCTCTTTCATATTAAAATCATATTAGTCATACATGTATATGTTGTCATATTAATGGTAACTTGGGTAGCTTTTGTGACCCTGCACCTACCTGTGATGAACAACTTTATGGGCACCATTTGTAATTTATTTTGACAGCGGTGGCAGCAGGCCAGGGGAGACTTTATTCATATTCAACCACCTTCTAAATACTGTGTCGCCATGTCAAAGAGAGCAGGACAGAGAGAGCACATGTGTTTTTAGAAGAAACAGGACTTTTATTGTCATAGGAGACCGATTGAAACCCTAAGTAGAGCGGAGATATTGCTGAAAGAGCATAAAATATAACGTTCAATTAGCACAAGGTATTCTAACCAGCAATTCCAGCCAGTCATGGCTAACTAAACTCATCATCAAGATGTTATTTATGACATCCAGCGGGATGATGTTGATTTGCAGATAAAATATGGTCAAGTGCTGAAGTAGTAACAAAAAATACTTAGTTGTTGACTTTGTATCTACAGGATACAAATTTCAGATGTGTACTGTGTTTGTGTGTGTGTGTTTACTTGTGTAAATAATGTAAGTATGTACATTATCTTTGGGACTTTCTAATACTTACAAAACAAAGTTTAAGTGGCTGTCATCGGACCTTGAGAAAAGGGTAGCTGGCTCATACAACAGGCTGATGGGTGGGTGGCAGTAAGTATATCTGTGTGTGTGTGTGTCTGCACACTTTACAGTAATCACACATTACAGAGCGTACTATGTGTTCCTCACTGCGTGTATAACCATGCCAGGCTGTCGACCCTCTTTATGGCAGCTTTGTTCAGGAGCAACCATGTGAGATATTGCTGTGAGTCAGTCATTCTGGTTTGCTTGCAAGACAGAACAACTTCCCCCTGAAAAGTATGGCTAAACCCTTTCAGTTTTTACCACCTTGGCTTTCTGATGCTAAGACTCGTGGGGAAGGAAACATGGAAACCTCAGCCAAGCATGAGAGCTGGTTTTCTACTCGATTAAACTGGTTTCATGGAGGACTCACGTGTACTATCGACTGACTTGATGGACTTGCTGTCCCTCCTTAACCCCAACCTGACCATTCATCCAGTAGTTATGTATGACAAAGTAATAATACGTTGCATTTTCATTTTCATATCTATTTTGGCTTTTTCTGTCAATGAATATTGTACAAACCAGTTGATAAAAAGCACAACATTTACATATGTACAAACACATGTACATAATTGCTTTTTTGGTTTTCCAAAGGGAAAATCCTGCAGTGCACAGAGTGATAAATTAAGCACCAACACCAGTCTGACTTGGCTGAGAAGCAATTTTTGGTCAGTGCAGAGAAACCAATGAGCATTTGGCACAAGATATTACCAAAATTATCAAAAAGGCATTTGTGGATTCTCACCTCAAAGGAAAGTTTGGTGGACACAAAGATTGCAGTTTCCAACACATTAAACAGAAAGAAACTAAAGGTAAAGATTAGGGCATGTCTTTGATCAAGTTCTTTTGGGCCCGATCCCGAGCCAAGTCCTTTAATGTTGTGTATCTGCCGATACTGATTGGATTTTGTTCTTTATTTTAGTTGATACCGATCCATTCAAATATTCCTGGACATGACCCGATACTCACTGCGGCTCTAGTAGATTAAATAAAATAAATAATTAGGCTACATCATTAAATAGTAAATAGTTAATACTAATAATTAACTAAATATGAACTAATCACAATAAGTAATTGTCTCATTGTATACATTACATACTATAGCAATGAAATAACTGCTGTTTTCCTGGAAGAAAACAGTGTTTGTCTGCCAAGAAAAAGAGCAATTAGTCCAGCGTGTGTCTCCTAAATGATTGTGACTGCAGCCTCTTGGATTCTCTACCACCTTTACTACCTCTGCTGGGTTAGAGGTATTTACACTCTATATGTCTGTGTGTGTGACAGAGAGAGGGGGGTAGGGAGACACTGAGGTAGACTGAAGGAGCGAGGAAAGGGTGAGAGAAACAGGCCGCGAAAAAAACAGAGAGACTGTGAGAGACAAAGAGAGTTAAACAAATGATTAATAGACAGAGCGAAACATCCATCCAGCAAACCCAGACTGCTGTCGCACTCACACTTTAAAGCGCTGAAAAGCTTGTTTTTCTTGTCTTGGTTTACGGTCATGAATACTTCACACCCGTTCAGCTTTGCATTTAAAAAAACAAAACAACAACAACAACATTGCATGCTGGATTTCACACTATTGCCATTAATGTATGTTTATTTCCAGTATCCACGCTTTTTCCCACGATAATATTTTCATGGAATTCTCTCCGGCCGTACGAGCATTTTACAGTCAAAAGATATTTCTGCCCTTAAATGAAAGCTTCAAACTAAAAATAAGTCTCCCTGATTCTTTAGAGAAATTCCAGCATTTCAAAATGTGTGGTTGATTTGTCCAAGCATGTACACAGAACCAGAGAGGGAGCACTGTGGATGATTGGGGAGGAATGTTTTGACCGTCTATCAACTCAGTCAGAGGCGTGTTGGTCCCAAAAACTGCAAATCCTGTATCAAAGTGAAGCATTGCTTTGATATTTAAGAGAATGTGATGTTAATATGAGGCCTGTTTGATCTGAGCTTCCTCTCTCCATGCCAGACTCAAGTGTCATATCACTTTCCAACACACACTCTCTCGCATGTCCATGCACACACATTGGTCCACTCTGTCGCTCTCCCTTACATGTAATGGCAGCAGCTGGAACTTTGATTAGTTTCAGAGTCTTTGTGGACTCCCCATGGAAGACTCCCCTCTTCTCAGAACATGTTGCTTTAAAGTCATTTTGTCTGTCATTTTTACTTACAAAAATGAGGGATTGATAGATTTTAACATTAAACATTTAGAATAGGTGTCTGTGATTTTGGCCAAGTAAAGAAAATGTCCGTCTATGTGACTTGTGCTACCTAGGAGGCTTAAACCTAAAAAAAACAATCACCTCGACACCTTTTCGCATCCATCTGATTGATTGACTTATTTTGGTCTTAAAATTTAAATAAATAATAATTAAAACTGAAAACAGAAATGCACTCAAAGTACAAAGAGATTATAGCGATGACCGAAAAGGTGTATGCTGTAACTTATTAACTTATTAAACCTAATGCAAAAGTTGGAAAATGTATGATAACGCTTCTCAGTCCAGCAAATGAGTAATGTTAAAGACAGTAATGTTAGTTATGCACTTGCGTATATACAGACATATAATATACATGCATGCACTCATATACCATAAAAGTTCAATTAAAAGGTCCAGTGAGCAACATTCAGGATGTTTTCATTAGTGTACAATCAGCTGAAAATAAGAGTCCAAATCAAACCTTAGGGGAGGCCGCCTTTGGCCCGCGGGCAGCAGCATCCCATTATGCTGTCCCCTCCTTGTGGCACACACAGACACACACACATATATATAAACTTTGCCAAAAACTTGGAGAACCTCTGTGTCCGCAGGCGTGGCTAAGTCATTGCTGCTTGTCTGAGTGATTGATAGCATTGCAGCTGGTCCCATCCATTCAGCTGCACTGTATTATACACTTTAAGTGGGGAGGGCTGGCCTCTTCTCATTTATTCCCCCTAAAACTGATATTCATTTCTAGAGAACTGTTTGTTGGTGTGCTTTCTGTGTGTGTGATTGTGCATCTGTGTGTTTAGGATAGGAGTCAACTCATTCAAATTCAAGATGTCACGTTGAGTTTAACTTGTTTTATTATAATACATCATAATATTTATTGATTCATGCATGTTTTACCTGAAACATGAGAAAGAAGGTGGACAGTACAGCATGCGTGTGCGTGCGTATCTTCACGCAGCTATTTGTGACTTTGGCAAATGCGTGTGCATCTTCAGGACGGGCATCTAACAGATAGTCTTTCCACACTCTCAGGCCACTGGCAATCAGATGTTAAGTGCTCTCAGCATTATCTGAGCCTTAGCAGACAGTTTTGAGTCAGCTCAATCAATCCCCATACATCCAGTGCAGAAAAGCACCAGCTCCAGTTTATTGGAGAAGGGCCCCGAGGAAGGGAGTTCACCAACGTGGCAAAAAACTACCCTCGGTCATTGAGCATTGAGTTTGAGCCAAGATGGCGGTTCTTACAGAGTATCTGCCAGTAGAAACCCCAGTGGACTTTGAGCTGAAAATAAAAAAATGTTGTGTTCAGTAAAATTGTAGTGTATTTATTTCAGGTCGTGAACATGTTGAAGGACCTGAGAGGGGCGGTAGTGTAGTTTTCCAGTTTTATGGAAGATCTGAATTTGCAGATGTAGGACGTTGTGTTGCACACCGAGCAACGCTTTAGGCGAGCCAGGAAATGTTGGCGGCTACAATTTTTAAAATATTATTTTTGCAAGAATTTGTTTCTTGTGGGAGAGAAACTAATTAGCTCATCGTTTAGAGGGAGGGGAAAAAAGTGTGGCCCCGGTGGGACGCTCGGCATGTAAAAATCAATGATGATTTGTGCCAGAGCTTCTCAAATGGCGACGCAGTGGGCCGCATGCTGATATAGGCTTGCTGTGGATGACAGTGCGTGATGGATGGATGAATAGATGGATGACCACAAGTAGCATACCACCCAGAACATCCCTCACACGCACTCACAGAGGCAATGACTGAGCATCTACATACAGTATTCACTAAAAACAACGTACAAAAATGCCCTTGAGTGCAGAAAAAGAAAACGTACAAATCATTTAAATTGGATGTTATTTCATTCATGAATAAAGGAAGCTATCTGAACAGACCATGTTGCTGAGTGAATGCAGAATTTGACTCGATAATTGAGCTATAATTAAAGCTTTTCATGCAGGTACAAGTACACAAGTACACATCACTTCATGAAAAAAAGACAGATCACTAATGTAGTCACGTAACAGAGATTACGTTTTTTTCTATGCTGACTGTCCGCATTTGCTTTTTTCTGTAGAGACCAGAAAGCAACAAAAACACTAGGGAGCAACTATGATGATGATTGTGTCCAGAATGTATTTTTAAAGCTGCAGAAGATGCACTGACTTTTATTTTGCTATATAAGGCCGTTTAGTAAGCAACATGGAATATTTTGGTGTACAGTTCTGTCCTTCATTTTTTGCATTGATGAAATCATTATTATTGATAAGAATGCCAGGTATATTACAGGCTATTAAACGTGGGCCGAAAACCTAACCTTGTAGTTCTTACATGAAAAATAAAGTGTCTCTGCAGTCCTAAACATTGAAAATGAAAATATTCATTGTAAGGATAAAAAGGAAGACAAGGAAGAATAGAAAGATTTTACCTAGTTTACAAAGTAAACATCCTGTCAAAAAGCTTTTTAAGCTGTCAAAAACGTGTTCAAATAGGAACACTGTCTTACCTCTTACCTGTTTCCTAACTATCATAGCCACTTGTGCACCAGATAATAAAGGATTTTCTTAGCTTGTTAGCCTCGAAACCAGGCTAATGAGCATTGCCTCAGACATGACTCAGCCAACATGTAGGTGCTCTCCCTGCAATGTGAGAGTGTGACGAGTGTTGTTTTTCTGCTTGCTGTAAGTCATACAGAGTAGAGCAGCCTCTACCCTCGAGAGCCCCAGGGAGGCTCCGGAGGTTGTGTTTTCAGAGATCGTGAGGTTGAAACACTGATGGGTAATTTTGTTGAACCGTTTGTTCTTGTCAAACCTTTTGTACTGAGGTCTTTCGCACTGTCTTAAAAAGGTTGATTAGCCCGAGGAGCACATGGCTGGCATGAGTTCACTTTGCACTTGTCATCCTCTTTTATTGCTGACGGGTAAAAGTGGCGTATCATCAGTGTTGTGGCAATCCATAGAGTTAGAAAAACAACCTACTGCTCAGTTAGACAACACACATTCTTCCAGCATGGGTTCTCCAATCTCAAAATAAAAAAGGGCTTTGTGCTAGTTTTTTTTTATCTTTTTCGGAACCCTTCTCGTACACTGTTTTATGGGAAATATGTGACTCTTAATTATGGAGTCTTGTCAGTTTCTAATTCTTCCCCTCCTCCTCTTACCATCTTCTTCCTTTTCTCAACCCTTATTGCCCTCCTCCCTCTCTATTCCTGCAACTTCCACATCTCCATATTTACCTTCCCTTCAAACCTCCTTCTCTGCTGACTGTCTTCCCTCATTCTTTCTGTCACCAATGCTATTTTCACTTCCATTTCTGATTTCTTCTCTGCCTCCATTCTGATTGGATGTCTCTCTCCTACTTCTTCCCCCTTATATGCATTTACCATTTCCATTTCATCCTCTCTTTTCCAAATCTCCTTCATGTCCACCCCCATGTCCTTGCCACTACCTTTCGACCCAAATGGCCTTGTTGCTCCTCACTCCTGACCGCCTTTTCCCTGCAGGTATTCCTTCCAGGATGAGGAGGACATGTTTATGGTGGTGGACTTGCTCTTGGGAGGAGACCTGCGCTATCACCTCCAGCAGAACGTCCACTTCTCAGAGAGCACTGTCAAACTCTACATCTGTGAATTGGCCCTGGCCCTGGGATACCTCCGCACCAAGCGCATCATACACAGGTGAGATATTTTCTCTTAATTTCTTATCTCTGAACCCTTTCTTCGTAGTTTATTATATTGTAGTTTGTTTAATAACCCAAGAAGGGTTTGCTTACCCCTCTATCTCCACAAGTAACATGAGACAAATAGTCTTTGACTGGTTGCCCCATTATTTCTCTTGCTGATACAGTGCATGTCCCCCTTCCGTCTCTCTCGCTTGTTTTTCCACCACCGAGTTCGAGTATCCCAGTGTTCTTTTCTCCTTGGCTGTCCACTTTCATATTATTTTGTAATATGACCGCTCCACCCTGTGCAGAAAGGTCAAGCTGTCTTGACATGAAGGTCACACCTGACACAACAGTTTACCCTGAGCTGCAGACTATGGCCATCATGAAATGCACCAGTTCTGTCTATGCTGCTGTGTTGATGCCTCATTTAATTTGTAAAATGCAGGTTAAGTGCTTTTTAGGCAGAAATAGCTGCTGCTATGGCAGAGCTACCGACTACTTGGCCAAGAAAGACATGGCTACAGCCCAATATTATTATTTTAAGTTGTTGAAGTGACTCAAAGAAGTTGGGATATCCTGTTACAGCCAATGATGCTGCCAAAATACATTTAATACATTTAGTGAGTGAACAGTTAAAAACCTGAGGCCCTTACCCACTGAGACTTCCTTACAGGAAACACACAACAAATCTGCTTTATTCATATAGGGGGCACTACAGATAAGATACACAACTAGAGCAACCCTGTCTCATACTAAATGTTTTCTAATTTGCATTGTCAAATACATTTTGGAAGAAACATATTCGCCGCAGGTTTTTTTCCCAATCCTGCAAGTCTCTCCTCACTGTTAACCTGTTGTTTTGATTAATTCAACATAACGTACATTCCACAACACTAATTACACTTCATACTTCCAACTCCGTTGATCTGATTTTCTCTTCTTTAACACATATACTGTTGTTATTCACTGATTAATTCTAGTCTTTCACTTTGAAATCTCTTTCTCGATCTATGTTAAGCTTCGGCCACTGACAGTCAACCACTTCTGCAGATTTTTCACATTAAAAGTCCTCCAGCCTTCCTTGTATTGGTAAGCTTATGGTGAAAATAACATGACTCTGTTAATGTCCTCATGGAATTAGGATATTAAAATTGACCATGTAAGCTGGTGAAGTTACAGGTGGCTTATATTAGCCACAGGCATTTATTTCTTTACGCTGGCCATGGCTATTATTTGAGATGGCCATTATTTGAATAGCAGCTGTTATATAAAAATGTAGAGTAGTGTTAGACCACTGAACTTGGCCACTTGAAGAGGTTAGGGAATGATTATGGTTTTGGTTAAATATTGAACAAGTCAACACTTTCTGAAACACTTTGAGTTATAGTTGACTTTTTCAATATTAAAGGTCCAGTGTGTAGGATTTAGTGGCATCTAGTGGTGAAATTGCATATTGCAACCAACTGAATACCTCTCGTCTCACCCTCCCCTTCCAAGCACGTAGGAATACGTTGGCCGCGAAACTAGCAAAAGGCCCTATCTAGAGCCAGTGTGTGGTTTGTCCATTCTGAGCTACTGTAAAAACATGGCGGTTCAACATGGCGGACTCCATGGAAGGGTACCCGTTCCCTCTGTAGATACAAAGAGCTTATTCTAAAGTACAACTAATAATAACATACTTAGAAATATTATATTCCATTTCTGCCACTAGTAATATCCAAGTGCTTTGAGTTGCCTAAACATAACCATACAAACATGAATCATTCTTTAATTACCAGGAGCATATACTATTGAAAAATCTAATGTAATACACTGATGAGCATTCTTTTAAAGATATGCTCAAAATAAACATTTGCTCATGTTGATAAAAAATACGATCTGGGCGGAATTACGTTTCTTACTAAATGTATTTGCTGATGCAAATTAGTAATCTGAACATCATTTGTAGGAGGACTTTAGATACAAAAACACATACTTAGATTACTGCAGGCTACCAAAGCCCAATGTAATGTATACTTTTTGCCTCTTAATGACTCTTACTGTACTGTAAGTGCATACATTGTTAGCATGGACAACCAGAGTAGTGCATGAGTAGTGCTTTGCTCCAATCTGTGAGGCGCTGAGATGGCCACTGTCCATCCACTGCTTAGACTTACTCCTCCACTCTGGTAACCGAGCTAAGCGGTAAACATAGAAAGAGAGCCCTTCTCAGATCATGACTAATAGGAAACATCACCGCAACAGAGAACACTAATTTATCAACACCTCCAGATTATAAATTATGCCATTTGACGTAAAGCAGACTACTTGGTCTTGTCTACACTCTTAAACCTCCACAGAAAGGAGAGAGAGGGAAATAAATGGGACGGATTATTAATTTGCTTATTCATTCAGTCCATTGAGGGATATGAATATTTAATTTATGTTTTCTATTTTAGTACTGGAGAGACAGACTTCCCACTTGATGTGCAGGTGTTGTGGGCGTTTGTTTAGACAGAATCAACATCTTTTCAATCTGCATTCATTAGCTTCAAATAGGAAGAGGAGCTGAAAGTAACTCTCAGCTCATCTCTATGGAAATTGAATATATAATTTCCTCCCTCAGATGTGGACGTGCTGACTTTGGTATGGAGTGTGAATGCACTTAAAGCCTTCAGAATGTGTTTGTGTTCACCTGTGTATATGTGTGTAAATGCAGGATGTATACATTCTCCTTCCGTTGGTCTTTGATGATTTTAATGATAATGAGGGGATTAATGGTGATAATGACTTTAATTGCATGCAACATGACGATACCGTAATTATGTTATTTACAAGTTTGTTCAGTTTGGTTCAGTATGATGGCTTAATGTCTACATTAGTTAAGCTCAGCTTTATTTATTAAAGATGTCATATTGAGATAAATATCTAATTTAAAAAAAAAGGCCTGAGAACAAATTACATAAAAAAATTACAAGTTCCCAACAAGATGAATCAGTCACACAAACATTCACTAATATTATTAAGAATATCAGTAATTGGAAGTTTAATGTCCCTCTGGGAGTGTCTCTAACTTCAATTTGTGACGCAGTTCATTCCAGTAGTACCAGAAACAAGTCCTCCCCAGGTCAAAGTCGACATGAGGAACCTTTCACCTAACCTATTCTGTGATCTGGTCTCATGGTCATTCACTTTGAACTCAACTGAGGATATTAAATATCTTAGAAACTTAGATAGCATGGCCTTAAATAAAAACACCGGTATGGTAATCCCTTTTAGATGTCAGTGAAGACCACTCAAACTTTTCACACAACTTTCAGTGGTGAGGGCCGTGGCTGTCTTGAGGAATGAATTGAATGGCACTGGGGTAAATGGCAACCAGTGGTCGCAGCAGCGTGAGCATACAGGATATCTCCAAAATCGAGTGTAGATAGCATATGTAGATATAGAATGTGATTTCTGTTTTGAAGGGAGAAATAAGCTGTCTTCCACTGTAAGAATTAATTATGGATTTTAAATCTTTTAGCAAGATGTTCAACATAAGCTTTGTAGGACAATCAGCATTGTTACCAAATTCTTAAGTATTTATAATCTTCTTCTTCTTTTCCTTTCGGCTGCTCCCTTTCAGGGGTCGCCATAGCGAATCATGCGCCTCCATCTAACCCTGTCCTCTGCATCCTCGTCACTCACACCAATTAACTTCATGTCCTCTCTCACTACATCCATAAATCTCCTCTTTGGTCTTCCTCTAGACCTGCTGCCTGGCAGCTCCAACCTCAGCATCCTTCTACCAATATATTCACAGTCTCTCCTCTGAACATGTCCAAACCACCTCAATCTGGCCTCTCTGGCTTTATCTCCGAAACATCTAACATGAGCTGTCCCTCTGATGTACTCGTTCCTGATCCTGTCCATCCTCGTCACTCCCAAAGAGAACCTCAACATCTTAAGCTCTGCCACCTCCAGCTCTGCCTCTTGTCTTTTCTTCAGTGCCACTGTCTCTAAGCTGTACAACATCGCTGGTCTCACCACCGTCTTGAACACCTTTCCTTTCATTCTTGCTGATACTCTTATCACACAACACACCTGACACTTTTCTCCACCCGTTCCAACCTGCTTGCACTCGCCTCTTCACCTCTTTTCTACAGTCTCCATTGCTCTGAACCGTTGACCCTAAGTACTTAAAGTCCTGCACCTTCTTCACCTCTGCTCCCTGTAACATCACCATTCCACCTGGGTCCTTCTCATTGACACACATGTATTCTGTCTTACTGCGGCTAAGCTTCATTCCTCTGTTTTCCAGAGCAGACCTCCATCTCTCTAGATTCTCCTCCACCTGCTCCCTGCTCTCACTACAAATCACAATGTCATCCGCAAACATCATAGTCCATCACACCTACAGCACACCTCACCACGGTCTTACAGCTCTCATACATGTCCTGCACCACTCTAACATACTTCTCTGCCGCTCCAGACGTCCTCATACAATACCACAGTTCCTCTCTCGGCACCCTGTCATACGCTTTCTCTAAATCTACAAAGACACAATGCAACTCCTTATGACCTTCTCTGTACTTCTCCATCAGCATCTTCAAAGCAAACACTGCATCTGTTGTGCTCTTTCTAGGCATGAAACCATATTGCTGCTCACAAATGCTCACCTCTGCCCTTAGCCTAGCTTCCACTACTCTTTCCCACAACTTCATTGTATGACTCATCAGCTTTATTCCTCTGTAGTTGCCACAGCTCTGCACATCTCCCTTGTTCTTGAAAATTGGCACCAGTACACTTCTCCTCCATTCCTTGGGCATCCTCTCACTCTCCAAGATCTTGTTAGACAAACTAGTCAGAAATTTAACTGCCACCTCTCCTAGACACTTCCATACCTCCACAGGTATGTCATCAGGACCAACTGCCTTTCCACTCTTCATCCTCTTCAACGTCCTCCTCACTTCACTCTTGCTAATCTTTGCTACTTCCTGCTCCACACCAGTCACCTCTTCTACTCTTCGTTCCCTTTCATTTTCCTCATTCATCAACTCTTCAAAGTACTCCTTTCATCTTCCCATCACACTCCTGGCACCTGTCAATACATTTCCATCCTTATCTTTAATCAGCCTAACCTGCTGCACATCCTTCCCAT